>JAUMHI010000061.1:11388132-11431977 GCA_032359435.1 Enteromius unitaeniatus
AAGACCATTAGACAGCTGCAGCTCGTCCAGAACGCTGCTGCCAGGATTCTGACTAGAACTAGAAAATCTGAGCATATTTAAAGTACTTTTACTTGTTTATATGGCCATTGCAAATATGCTCACTGACTAAAAACCTAAGGGTGTACTCACACTAGGCAGTTTGAACCGTGCCCGAGTGCATTTGACCACCAAAGCGCGGTTCGTTTGACTAGTGTGAGTGCTCCGAAATGTGCCCGGGTGCGGTACGTTTAGGTGGCCCCGGCCCGCTTGGAAGAGGTGTGCCAAAGCACGGTTTAGTTGGACTTGGACGCGGTTCGCATGTAGTGTGAGCGCAACCACGCTGGAGCACGGAACAGGGCACGCGGCATCACGTTTTAACAGAGCACTCAGATCATTAGGATGGAATCAGTTAGAAATACCAAAGGTTCACACAAAACAAGGGGAATCCGCTTTTAGCTATTATGCTGCCCGCAGTTGGAACCAGCTTCCAGAAGAGATAAAATGTTCTAAAACATTAGCTACATTTAAATCTAGACTAGATTTAAATCATTTTCAAATCATTATAATCAATCAATTTTTACATTTTACTTTTCTTGTTTTAATGTTGTGATTGTTTTTATGATTGTTCTACTTCATTTTTTTATTACTGTTTTTATGATTATTTTACTCCTTTTATGTAAAGCAACTTGCCTTGCCTTGCCTTAATCTGATTTGCGTCACTACATGAAAGATAGGACCTGTCGCTATTCTGTTACATTATGACTATAAAAATCTAAATTCAATCAGAGTTGACTATTTGGAAGTAGATTGTACGAATGCATCTCCCGGTTCACCTGGTTTAGTTGTCACTTTATCAAAGTAAAAGGCGAAGAGACAGCATGCAAACCTTACTTCTCAAGCGAGCAGAAATGTTTTTCAGAATGCTGCTTTGAAATGGGCAGTAAAACAGACATCTATGTTATGGGCTGAAGTGCTAGAATACAGCGCTTCACAGCTCCGACGGAGACCATGTGTGTATGACTCAGTCTCACACGCTTAAGGAACATTGTGCAGTGTTGAAAAAACACTGTCAGTTGGTTTCGGTGACTAGGAACACTTCTTTTATCTCAGACTTATTTTCAGGTGGTCAAGGGTTGAGTTTTATTTAAAGCGGAGTATTTGAAACTAAGCACACATTTCATATTTATTGATGATTATGTTTAATGTGTTCCAGCAAAGCAACGCCTGGTGGAAGCTAAAGACTATTGTCAACTGCCCTTTACTGACCTCACAGCGAAGACGACTGTCCTGGGTTCAATTAGCAGGCCATAAAGGTAAAGCCTCCCCCTAAAAAGCTGCACATTTGAGTCCAATGTAAATTTACGTTTCAGTTCCACATTCACAGTTTGCAGTTTCCGGGGTAAATGCATATGGTGCTATCAAAAAAACCACCATTAATTTAATATTATTACAGAAATGTATATGTTTTATGCTGTTATTTTAAATTATTATTGTAGAAAGCAATTATTTAAACCAGATCAGACTTGAACATGAGTTTTTGTTCCATAGTTGTTATTTTGTATGCAAATAAAAAATAGTGCAAAACACATATATGTAGCTATGCTTTTATTTATAGTTTTTAACTTATTTTTGGACATTATTTCCGCAGTCGTCTGCATCAGATTGTTTCCTTGGCATTAACGCCACTGATTTTAGCTTATGTCTTCTTTCAATACATGGGGAAGTGCAATTATTTGATACCATTTTGGGGAAGTGGTTATGAGTAGAGTTATGTGATGACACTGCGTTGTGCATATTCACAAGCCAACAACCGTAACAGTGTACTTATAAACATATTTTTCAGATATAAAACATGAGTTATTTACCCTTTTCAACAGTGTGCACAGTCATCATGCAATATTCATATTCAGTAACAGATGATTAAGGCACACATCCTGACTAAGATCTGGCTGACTGCGGATCAGTGTTGATTATATGTGGTCCAGTGACTCCAGTCATCCTTTGTCTGTGTTTGTGTTTCTGCCCAGGCAGCTTTAAAGCAGGGGATGAGGGCTCCATACTGAAGAAGTTCTCAGAGAATGAGAAGCTGTGTTTCGAGAGGCTGAAAGAGGATGCTTTACATTCCTTCGTACCCAGCTACTATGGTGTGGTCGAGAGAGACGGAGATCTGTTTCTCAAAATGAAAGACCTTTTGGCCAAGTTCGATTTACCCAATGTCATGGACTGCAAGATGGGAGTGAGGTAGAGAAATATGTGCTACTATGCATGAACACAATGCTCAGATAATCTATTTTCTTTGTCTTTTTTGTTTTTAAATTACATTTCATGATGTATTTGTATATTATCATGCTATACAGTTATAAATGTTATAAAGTGATACAGAGAATGCATGCGTAAAAATGACATTTTAGAGCTTTTTATGTTTTATGATCAATCAAACCAAGTTTGAATTAAATTTGAAAAGAATAGTCACAGATCCACCCAATGCAAGCCAAATTAATTATGCAAATCACTAATATAAAATAAATGATATCCAATCATTTTCGAAAGTTTAGGGTTGGTAAGATTAAAAAAGTATTTTAGAGTCTTTATTGGTCATCAAGGTTTTTTTGTTTTGTTAAATTTTCGAAAGAATATATTATTACAGCTTAAAAGGACTGTTTTCAATCTTAATATATTTTAAAATGTAATTTTTTCTTGTGATGCAATGCCATTACTAGTCTCCAGTGTCACATGATCCTTCAAAAATCATTCCAACATGATGATTTATTTCTTTTTATTAATATTAATGCTGAAAAGCAGTTGTGCTGTTTAATATTTTTGTGCAAGTTTCTTTAAATAATAGAAATAATAGCATTTCTAATAAATAGAAAGAGCAGAATATAAATATAAACTAACAATTATATTAATATAATGCTATTTTTAATGTAGTAATAATCAGTCATGGGAATAACAGCGTTATTTTTTATTATTAGTAATCAAACCAATCACTGTTTTCCCTGTTACTATAATTTATTATGGGCTCAATATACATTCATGGTTTTCTAATTACTAAAGCTCTATCATCTGATAATGCAAAACTAGCACAATATATTATAATGATGGCGATTCTATTCCCAAGGTGTCTATAGAGAGTTGATAATATTTACAATAATATATTGAATTTGATAGGCGTCTCTCACATTACAATACTGTATTACTGTATTTAGTGTCATTTTCATTCATTTAACTTATTTATATTGTGGGCATCCAAGTTATTTGATATTTGAATAGTTACTTTCCCTGGTAATTAGTTACTTTATAATGATGTAACTCAGTTACTAACTTACTTACTATTTGTGAGAAGTAACTAGCAACTATAACTAATTACTTTTTTAAAGTAACTTGCCCAACACTGGTATTAAAATATTAAAATGGTTGTTATTAAATAAGGAAAGCACTTGTTTTTCTTCAGTAATTCTTTCCTTTTTAAAGTCAGGCTAATACATTGTTCATGGCAGCCGGTGCCTGCTGAAACACCTGTTCTGGTTGTTGGCCTGCATCCTGTCAGGGTGATGGGTGGAGCTCACAATGAGAGAGAGAGGCCCTCGCACAACAATAATAACCACTTCCTGTGCACATGCAGTCAAAACGTAGATGCACACTTAGCGAGACAGACACCGGGCGTCCCTGAGGGCTTCCTTCTCACACGCATTTCACACGTTCTTTTACACGCAGAGAGACATTTTGTGCAAGGAGTCCCTTGGCGACTTCCTCTTCTCACACAGGAAGTCAAGTAAAGTTCAAGCTTGCATAAAGACAAAAAAAACCAACAACAACAACAACAACTGCTGATGACTGAATTAACATTTCAGGCATGATTAATTGATCTTTCCGATAGGTTATTTAAAAATGTACTTGACATTTTACTTTAGGTTATTTTTTTTGCTTATTTTCAGGACGTATCTGGAGGAGGAGTTGGTGCGAGCAAGAGTGAAGCCAAAGCTGCGTGAAGACTTGTATAATAAGATGCTGGAGGTGGACAGTGAGGCTCCTACAGCGGAGGAGAAGAAACAGAGGGCCGTTACCAAACCACGCTACATGCAGTGGAGAGAAAGTCTCAGCTCGACTAACACTCTGGGCTTCCGCATTGAGGGTATCAAGGTAGCCACAGTGCCCAAAAATCACAGCCGTTCTGTTCACAGCTGAAAGAGTTCAGCTCAAAACCAGACAGAACATTTTATCAAGGTTACATTGATATAACTGAATAAATCAATCAATCATTCAATTTAACAAAGCTAGTAATAATATAAATATTATAAAATGTTATTAATATTAACTAATAATAAATAGCAAAACATGAACACATTTGCATTTTACAAACTATTATAAATTAGTATAAATTAATAGTATTCATAAACTATTAAATGTGTTTTTATGCATTTGTTAATATTAATTATTTATATTTTACATGATTAATAACCAATAATAATAATACATCATATTAAATGATTAAATACATAAATACAATTAATTTGAATTATTATTATTCTGTTATTATAATTATAAAATTATAAAAATACAAAAATCAATAGAAATGTTTTTTTTTTTTTTATTCTTTAGTGTACTAAAATCAAAAATTCAGTTTAAGATCATTTAGTGTACCAGAATTCATGTATTGACGGACATGTTTTATACTCTCTCTTTAAATAAAAAGGTTTGAAAGCAGTCACTTGGGCAAAATGTTTTCAAGGGTGCAAAATTGGTACCTTGAAGGTACATATTACTACCTAAAAGCTATCGTTTTAAGAGCTACAGCCCTGGTGCCTGCATTTGTACCTTTTCTGAGACGTTAACAAGGTTTTAAAATGTTTTTCTAGGATTGTGGGAACACTTTTATATTCAATACAATACATTGTTTTCTTATTTCAGAGAGGGGAAACCTGCAAAACAGACTTTAAAAAGACCCGGTCAAAGGAAGACGTCATTCAGGTCTTTAAGGATTTCGTCGAAGGCAATAAAAACATAATTGTGCGTGAGTTCTTGGGAACTTGAACAACCAGTTCTGTATTCTGATAGAATGCATGCACACCTACATTTCAATGGAACAATGTTCTCTTTGTGGCTTAATGAGCCCCTTAAGTAGTATCCAGGATATATATGTCTGATGTAAAAAGGCCAGATATCGTTTACTCTGTGATGCTCTTATAAAGCAGTTAAAACAGCATCATAAATGTTTATCTGTTCAGTATAGGGTCTATTTGGTTTACCAATTGGTTACATTTAAAGGGTATATTACAGGAAGATATACAGAAAAAAGCTGAAATTAACTGCACCTAGAAGATGCTTTTGTGTAACTGGTAATTCTAGTTAACCTTATATTAGTGTTGTGTTCCTCTCCTTCACTTACCCAACAGAGCTCCTATATTACAAGGCTTGAAGATATCAAACAGGCACTGACGGCTTCTGAGTTTTTCAACAAACATGAGGTAAAATACAAGATTTCTTTGTTTTTATAAAGAGTCTTACCTTAGTTGTGCAATTTTTCAATTAATATTAATATCTAACAAGTGTATATATATATAAATTCTGTATTGTACTGCAATATATTTACAATTAATATCTGATTAGCATAAAATTTAAACAAATATTTTTCAAAATTTGTATTTAGCTAATTAATGTCTAAGAATATATATTTATTTTATTATTCCCCATATTTTTAATGCTATATTGTGGTGTAGATAAAACCATTAAAAGTGAGACATTTATAATGTTATGAAAGATATGTAAAATAAATCAAATAAATGCTGTTCCATTGAACAATGATTCAGCAATGATAATAATAAGAAATGTTTCTTGAGCATATTAAAATATTTTAAATTGTAATTATCATAAAAATGCCTTGCTTAGCGTTAAAGAATTTTCCATCGTATGGACTCCAAATGTTTGAATGGTTGTTTTTAATAGAAATGCTATTTTGCTTTTTCCGTATGATATGGCTCACCTCAAAAAAAATGTTTTGTATCTTTAAGGTAATTGGGAGTTCGCTTCTGTTCATTCACGATCACACAGAGAGAGCTGAAGTCTGGCTCATTGATTTTGGTAAGACCACACCTCTCCTAGACGGACAGAACCTGGATCACTACAGACCCTGGGAGGAGGGCAACCGAGAAGACGGATACTTATGGGGCCTGGAAAACCTGCTGCAAACTCTTTCCTCATTGGCCAGGGAGTGACCTTTTCTTAATGCAAACTTCTGGCTGTCCAAGTGACAGCAACGGCTGATAGACACTTATAACCCTTCTGCAGTGCATTATAGGGACGCTACCAGTGACAAAGTCCATTACTTTACAGTATTAAGCTGTAAAAGCATTTCACCGTGATCATGGGTTAAAAATGAGAACTTGTTCGTCCTTTTATACAGTCACTTTTCCCAAAGTAAATTTAGTCGGTAAAGAAATTCATGTAAGGGTACGGTTTTTATTTGCCTACATACAAAATTAATTTCAAGCACTTAAGCAGAGACTCTTCAATCAAACATTTTAAGATGTTGAGAAACTAAATCAGTCAGGCTTGTCGTATGTTTTCGCTGGGTTTGCGCGCTAGAATCTATCAAACTCAATAGTTTATTTCAGCGCACTTAATATAACACAGAATCAAGGTACGTTGTATGTAACATTGTTCCATGTCTAGACTCAGCAAACACTAGTCAAACAACTGACCCTTCACAGGGAGCTTTATTGACAGGTGATCAACATAATCATGTTGGTGGACTAAAACTTGAAAAACGGTGTATATTGACGTCTTTTGCGCATTAACTAGTAAATATGACAAGATGATAATTTCATGTGCCGCTTGTCATCAGTGTTGGGGTAAGGCATTACAAATAATGCGAGTTATGTAATCAGATTACGTTTCCCAAGCAACTAGTAAAGTAATGCATTACTTTTTAATTTTAATGTTTTCCCATTTATTGACTGACATGTCTCCTGACCCCTTGTTGGGAGAAAATTTATAGGAAGATGTATTATTCAACAATATGAATTAAAATGTGAAATGCAAACTTAGAATATGACACAAACCTGCAATAATTAAATAACACGTATGTATCTAATTCCATTTTATTAATCAATGTCTTTTTTGCTGACTTTGATGATCCAGTTTAACTATATAAGCAAAACTGACTTTAGATAAACTAACAACTGTGCTTCATTGTTTTTTAATTGCTTTAATTTAATCTTCTCCTGTATTCTACTGTATAGACATGCATATACTTTTCCTTCAGCCTGAGATTTATTCATAACACATTTTAGTGTGAAAGGGCTTTTACATTTGCTATAAATAGAACTTCTTATATTAAAAAGTAACACAAATGTAACGTACTGCATTATTTTTCATAAAAAGTAACATAATTAGTTACTTTTTTAAGGAGTAACGCAAAATTGGAATCCATTACATTTAAAAGTAACTTTCCCCAACACTGCTTGTCATGACACAATAAAGAGCCACAAAACAATACAACATTTAAAAGCTGAGACTTTGTAACCTAAAGCAACCTGCTCTGTCATGTCTGTCGACGTGCTTCCTCAGTTTCCTCTTTGCTCCGCAATGTAGCCGATTTTTCACTGCGTGAAAACAGCATGCCAGGTCGAACATAGCAACAGTATCTAAGGAGGGCTGGTATTGTGAATGGTCAAAGTGATGTTGCACAACTGACTGTTTCTAAAGTACCATCAAACTAGATCGTATAGTAGATGCAGCACATGCATTGAAGCGTGTTATATAGAACAAATATACAGCGATGCAATGTGAATGATGCACAACACTAGTGCATTTGTAGTATAATAGGATGATATTAATCGCTTGGACTGCAGTGATCAATCAAGGGTGGTCTTATTAATTCTTCAGATGATTTTATGAACATATTGTATTGGTTTTATGGTTTAAGTACATGGGTTGTAATTTTCTATATGCACACCATTGAAAGTGTTTCATTATCAGACAAACTTAACCTTGTGACACTATTTAGTTTTTTTGGGGGGGTGGGGGGGAGGTTGGGTGCAGGTGAGTTTTCTTACAGTGTTCCCTGTGCAGTATGTTTATGACAAATAAAACATCTGCTCAAAAAAAAAACCATCGATTTCTGAAATTCATTTTAGTCTTTCATATCAGGATTATAGTCAAAACGATTTATTTAAGGTTTGCTATTACGCAGCAATGTCCATCTTTTAACATAAAAAAACAGGTAGTACAAGTACGTTAAAATTCACTTTATATGATGGTTCGTATCTAGTCTGGCTGGTTGGAAACGAACCCCTGCAAAGTCTTCCATAAAAAGCAAGACACATGCAGAAGATTGGCAGTGATAACCTTAACAAAAATAATAATAATGAAACAAACACCAATAGAATTGAGGTTAATTATCACAGCTACATATCATAAGGGTTAGTTCAGTGTGAAAGGAATATTAATCCAAGAATACAGCACTCATTTTCCTGGCTAAAGTAAAACTATTTCTACCCTCCTATTCAGTATCCTACAAAAGAAAACAACAAAAAAATAGAGCAAGTTCTTTAAAAAGAGTCAAAAATGAAACATTTAAATGTTAAACAAGACAAAAACACATTTAAGATTGTGCTAATACAATTCAGTCTCACCTGTCTCTAAATTTGCATAAGGCTTTTCTCAGCATTCCCTGACTAACAAATGCACAAACAAATAAATATTGTCACATAAAAAACATTATTTACCTAATAACTACAATATGTAATAAAATATTTGAGAATTAGTACTAACTAAGAATAGCCTCAAAATCAAATATCTCATGCATCATATCACCACACTGAGGTGTTATGCGGTTTGTGATTGTGTTTGCTGTAATACGTAGAATTTGCCTGCAGGGGATTTACATGGCCATAGTTCACATAAAATGCACTTATTTATTTTTGAGGGAAAGGTACTAACAAAAATGGTTGTCTTCTGACAGCTCCCTAGAGGAGTGCATTGACATGTAAATCAATACAATCTCCACCACGACAATTCCCCCTCCTCGCGGCACATGCCTCGTTTACTCCTAACACATTCAGTGCAACACCTTTGTGAAGCCCTCTCAATTATCTCAACGTTTCACCCTCAGAGAACAAGTAACATATTGTTTGTAAATGTGTTTTTCGAAAACCGACAGCAGACAAAACACTAAATCTAGTCAAAACAAATGAATATAAATACTAAAAACACCCTGTAGAGTCCACCTGAACTGAGATTAAAGGTGCCTTCTGTCAGCATTTCTTTATTACTAATACTTTGCAACAAACTGCCACCTTTTTAATGTACCTCTGAGTAGCATTAAGCGTTAAAGGGACAGTTTACCCCCAAAAAACAAAAAAAATGTCATTATTTATTCATCTCTACGTCGTTCCATATCTATATGACTCTCTCTTGAAGAACAGAAAAAAAGATACTTTGTGTTTCAATGTACCTCTGTCATATTTACTCATCATCATAAGTAACTTTCGATCCTTATTTTGCAATGTGGAAATCACCGTGCTGTGAATGTGCAAGACTTACAGTGCATTAGCTGCAGAGAATAATAAAGTACAGTTAATGCTAATGTTAATGTTTTCACTACAAATAAGTGCATTCATAATAGTATAGTATAATAGTATAGTAAGAGACACTGGTCGAAGCCGCAAAACTAGCTGTTTTGTAGAGATAAAAATAGCTAAAAGTAATTGACTCCGGAAGCCAGATCCATTTAATTTATAAAAGGCCACGCCTGCTCTTATGGGTAATATTAGGTGGAAATTAGTGATTATCAAAAGAAAAACTCCCCAATGAGGAAAAAATAACTAAGGCAGTCCAAAACAACATATTGACGATCAATGTATGGACAAAAACTACTTTGAAAATGATTGAAAAATAAATGTCATATGGGTTTGGAACAACTTGAGGGTCAGTAAATAATGACAATTTTCATTGTTTGGTGAACCGCCCTCAATAAAATTTTTGTCACTTAAATAACTTTAAAAAGACAATTACTTTACAATTGCTAGATTTTGCGACTGATCAGTATGTGGCATGGAGTATGATTTTCCTTTTGTGTGGGGTCTGAACATGCATTGGATCTTCTTGTAATATACACTTAAAACCAGCTGCAAAATGCAAATTCGTTAAGCACATCTAAACCTACATACTGTATATATTCATTGCTAATTATGACTAATAATCAGTAGAAAAGGACTTCTCATTTCATCTGGTCCTTAAAGTGAACATCATGTGTTTTCACAGTGTTGACAGTAGATGAGAATCCAGTGTAAAAGGGCTGCTATTAGCCAAGTGGAAGTTTCCATAGAAACCATCAGCCATTTACAGGACAGCCGCCTCTTAATGGCAAATTAGCTACGACTCCTCATGTCTTTGGTACCGCGTAGAACTAATGTGGTCAGTCGCACATAGATTCCAACTGGCAGTAATTAAAGGCTGTAATACACTGCACAACTTTTTCTCAGATCTTTGCCCTGATTTGCCATCTGGACGAGGATGACACAAATTACCGAAAGTCTGCAGATTTTGGCAGTCACCGATTTTGCAGAAATTTGCGTAGTGTAAAATGGAAACAGACAGATTTTTTAGCTTCAGAGCATGATTCCATTCCGTTTGGAGCGTATCAAACATGTTTGATATTTTAAGGCAATTTTAGAACACGTTGTTTTTATTTCTCATGCATCGCCATCAACGAGGCGCATGTTTTTGGAAGGTCTTGAAAGCCTGATAGTTTGTGATCTTCAGGGTGAGTCATTGAGTTGTTCTGCAAAATTTTTAGCAAGCGAAGTCCAGTTAATCTGAATATGAATCCACTCGATCAGGAATTTCACATAAGGGTGATTTCCCCAAGTAGAGGTTTAAGTTTATCCAACACAGTGTCATGACCATTTCGTACGTGTTTGTACGACGTGGCAAAATCATGCTAATTCGTACGAGTTAGCCAGTGCCGGATAGGTTTAGGGGTGGGGTTAGGTGTAGGTCATTTGTACAAATTCATACGAATTGGCAACTCGTAAAATACTTACGATTTAGCAAAAATAGTATGAATTCGTACAACTGAGGTCATACTAATTTGTATGAATTAGCCACCTCGTAAAATATGTACGAATTGCCATGAGACTGGGTTGGTTTATCACCTAGATTCGCTGCATTAGCCAACAGAAAACTGCTTAGTTTGAAAGTGACTTTGACGTGAGCTCTGCTTCATACAACGGTACACTATTGTCAATGAAAATTTTTGCACGCAAAAAAAAGTTCGCAAGGATTATTTGACCAAAAATAGAAAATTCTGTTAATTACTCACCCTCATGTTGTTCCAAACCAATAAGACCTTCATTTATCTTCGGAACACAAGATATTGTTGATGAAATCCAAGAGCTTTTTGACCCTGCATAGACAGCAATGCAACATGGCACATGGCACTCTATAATATAATATACTATATGTTATAATAGCGGGATAAAGAGGAGAATTTTATGACAGGATAAAATTATGAATTATTTTGTCCTTACTACTTTTCTTGGCTTTGGAACATTTGAGTTGTGTTTTATCTTCATTTGTATTCAGAAGATGAATAAAGATATAGCGGGTTTGGAACGGCATGAGGGTGAGTAATTCATGACAGAATTATAATTTTTGGCTGAACTATCCCTTTAAGTGTATTCAGAAGTCATGAAGCGTATTCCAGCCTTAACCTCTCTTTCTGACTCTAGTTAATCCACTGCAGTAATTGCAGTAAAATAACTTTGTGGCAAAAAACAAAATAACACCCAAAAAATTAGGCATTTGCTCAGTTGGATCAGTGTTCAATGCTACACGGGGGTGACACTGAGGTCTTCAGACAAGGAAAAGCCAGAATCCCTGTCCCTCGTGGGCTTCTCAGACTGGGTGTACCTCCTTACGTCCTCATGTCCGTAGCTAGCGTGCCGCTTCACTAGAGGTTTGTGGGTAAATGTGGTGGCCAGGCTGAGGGCAGCCAGTTGAGACGTAGCTGAAGAGCTGGTGCTGGGCTCCACAGATTTGGACACAACTACAGGCAAACTCTCAGTCTCGTAGCTTTGCTCATCGTACGCATAGTTTACGTTGCCACATGGGAAGCTTTGGAGTTTTGCCAAGTCCATTACCGCAGCAAGAGAGCCGGCCGTAGCCCCTGCTGGACCCTTCCGAGAGGAAGTCCCCATCGGACTGAATGCGGTCTGCGAGGATGCAGCAGACGGAGGTGGGGACGTCGAGACATTTGCGTTAACTTCAACTCCAGGCTCAATGCGCTCTGAGGTAGTGGACGGGACTGACATGGACATGGGGTTGCAAGATAGAGGCATGGACTGGGTGTGACACAGTGCCGTCTTCCCTCGTCCGAAGCTCTCCAGGACCCAGGAACCATAGGTCGGGTTCCAAAGGTTTTTTGTCTTGTTCTTTAGCTTCTGGCTGCCTGATGATGAACTGCTCCTGGAGCACGGCCGGTGCTCTGGGACTTGAAGCCACTGTCCGGGACAGACTCCAGGAGCAGGACTCGGCTCAGCCCAACAAGTCTCCAATGTTTCTCGGTACGTGCCTACTTCCTGTGCGAGATGGACCGGTCTTTGTAGTTTTGTAGGTTTGAGGGCTTGTGGGGCTGCACCGGTGATGCCCGGATGAGGGGAAGGATCCTGGGACATAGAGTGAGCCACGAGAAGAGGGGTCATGCTGCCTGATCCTTCAGGACGGATCACAGTGCCGCCTTCTTCGACAGCTGGACCACACTCCACTGGAAGAGGGGTGTTGATGACATCAGGGTCCTGACAGATCATAGAATGTATGACGAAGAGTGATGAAATGCAGAGAAAAGTCCAAAAGTGTCAACACGAGGGATGTAAGTAAGGGGTTTTCATTACTGATAATATAATAGTTGTGATGATTTTATTATATTGATATCTTAAGTTTTGTGAAGAAAAATTTTCTCCTTGCTACTGAGGTTTATAAGCAGATTTGTTAACATTACAGATAACTAAAACTATTAAAAAAAAGTATAACGACTACTAAAAATAAAACTGAAAAAAAAACTTAGAGATTAATAGAAATAAATGAAAACATGACAAAATTTTTACAACTTAAACTAAATTAAAATGAAAAATATAAAATAATTATTTTTTCAAAATATCAATATACTATACTAGCATTATATAAATAATACTAAAATTACACTGTTTTAAGAATAATATTTACTGAAAAAGATGTTATACAAATACATTTTTACAAAAACCTAAAGGCAGATTATATAATTTTAGAAACATGTTGTTATAAAATATGCTTAATATTTTTCTGAAACAATATAGATAAAATAACAATAAAAATAATATATTTTAAGGAAGGGTGGACCTTGACAGAAAAAAGTATGAACATACAACCCAATATACTGAAATACAAATCTGTCAAATTCTGCCTCTGTTATACCTGTGTACAGTAGTTGATCCTCTCTAAAATAGTGGAGAAGTTTGGTCTGTGTTCTGGACAGTGTTGCCAACACTGTGTCATGATCCGATAACTAAAACAGAACAAAATGTACAATTTTACTGATGATTTATAGCTCATAGCAGTACGTTTTACATTTAAGCTCAAGTCATGCCCAAGATCTATTCTCAAAGCTGTTATTGTTGCTTACACAGGGCCTGGGCAGCTCTTAGGAGGGTCCATACGACCCCCGCCTGTCACAAACTCCAACACTTCCTGATTGGTCTTGCAGGGATAAGGCATGTATCCAAGAGAGAAAATCTCCCACAGCAGTACCCCGAAAGACCTGCAGATGGAGACAAATTGCATCTAATAACTCTTATACCTGGCCTTAAATCTCTGCAGCAGTGATCACTGATGTAAAAAAGCAATTCTTTAATATCTTTACAACCTGACATTGCTAACAAAAGATGATAATTTAGTAAAGCAGAATGTATTACCAGGTGTCAGTCTTGCATGTAAAAATGCCTTCTAGAAAGGCCTCAGGTGGCATCCACTTCACCGGCAACATGGCACGGCCACCCTTCCTATAGTAACTCGCCCTGCAATGCAAAGCATTCCTTTATAAAAACTATAAATGCCTTAATCAATGCCTCATGATTATATTTAACAGGTATTAAACCACAAAAAGGATGTAAGATAAGAAGTCTGATTAAAGCACCTGTAAATATCTCGGGCCATCCCAAAATCTCCAATTTTAGCCACTCTCTCTGGACCAGGACAGGTCAAAAGGCAGTTTCGTGCTGCGATGTCCCTGAAACACAAAATCACACACACTTGACTTGTGCAAGACATCAAGGTCAAGAGCTCACAGAAGAGCGGTTTCCACTTATCAAGACAAATAAGGCTATTTTAGGGCAAAATTCAGTCAGGTTTGGCTTTGAGAAATCACCTGTGGATGAAGTGGTTCTCTTCTAGATAACGACAGCCAAGTGCGATATCTCTAGCCATATGCAGAAGCTCCAGCATACTTAGAGAAAACGGCTGATTCTGTGGAAAGACAAAGATTGTACATTCTAAACTTCTCTTTGTGAATTGTTTTGTATTGAATGTGTGCTTATCTTACCTCTCTTCACAATAAATAGAATTTATTATTCATAATTATGTTGTTTTCTACTGAAAAAGTATGTTCCACATATGTTGGCCAACGAACAAATGACAGCAAGATGAGTTCTAACTGGGAAACAGAGTCGTATGGCGTCTGCCCACTCCAACACACACAAGAACTCACAGTTCTGGGTCGGTTTAGTCTGAGGAAAGTCTTCATGTCTCCTCCCGTCATGAGCTCCAGCAGTATGAAGCGAGGGAGGATCTGCAGACTGACGCCAATACAGCGCACAATGTTCTGATGGCTGAACTTACTGCACACACAAAAGAGTGAAGGAATAAACCCAAATCAAGAAGAACGGTCAACTCGACTCTCACACAACACCACAGCATGTCAGGACAGAACTGAGTGATTAGATCAGTTCAAAAGAATATTTGACTGTGTTATTGTAATGTAAAAAGTTTAGGTTATGTTGTTCATCTTGGTTCATTAATAATACTATTCACATTATAGACTACTACTACTATTATTATTATTATTACAAAGCATCTTGAAATTAAAGGCAACAGATCTCTGAGAAAACTTAAGCTGCTGTACTGAACAGTGGGATACTGTTCTGATGGAACATTAACATCCTATTATTAAAATGCACTTACTTTTTCTTCTTATAATATATTGTAACATTTTTAAATGAATACATTATTTAAGCTACTTTTTTGTTTTTTACAGTATATATCGATTATACCGATAAAATCATTAGTACCCATTTAATACTGCTTAATATTATACTGGATTTCATAAAAAAAATTAAGGATTTAACAATAAATAAATACATGTATAAATATAAAAATTTGTACTAAATAATTTTATAGAATAATATAATTTGTAGTGCCGTCAAACAATGAATCTTTATTAATTGCATCCCAATTTTTTTTGTTTACATAATATTTATTTATAAATTAATATTTCTGTATTTGCATGTATATATGTATATTCATTTAATTTATATATAAACATGACATTTTTCTTAAATATATACATGCATGTGTGTGCATTTATATATATATACATAATAAATATACACACATATGTATTATAACTTTTATTTTGGATGTGATTAATTGTTTTATAGAAAGAAGAAAGAAAGAAAGAATTTTATAGAATATTATATGATATTATTTAATAGCAGTATACTAGTATCGTGCATGATACTGAGCTCATGTACTCATACTCATAAAAATGCCCCCATACTGAATGCTGATACCTCACAGCCATATTCAAACAAAGAAACGCTGACAACAGAATGTCAGGCAGCAGAATATTAGAGGTATTAGAGATGAAGTGTGTCTATGAAGCAGATACAGTGAATAATGTTAAACATTCAGTATTAATGCCTGTATAGTGGATGTGCGCGAGCTGATAAGCAAAGCAGGCTGAGTGGATTGAGCACGGCGGCGCAGAGGCACGGGCTCATCCAGTGAATATCCCTTTCTCACAGACATTACTGGAAATTTTGTAGTTGAGTCGGATATGTCAAAAACACGTGAGTAAACTAATGCACAAGTTACTTAACTGGAGAGAGATAGAGAGAGAGAGAGCGCACTTCTGTTTGCTCACTTAGCACGCATCATTTAGATTAAAACTAAATCGTAAATTTACATGGCCATTTAACATTATGTATTTCCAACCTTAAACACACACGACTTTCTGACGAAAGTTAATCTAGCAGTCTGTGTGAAATGCTGTCCCTCTCATTGTGCATCAGTACTAATACATGCGCGCATTGCACATTTTGCTTGCTTCATGAGTCTTTTTGCATTACATTAGACTGGTGGCTTTAAAAATATTAACCGCAGCACGTTTCAAATAAAAAAACAACAACAACATTCTATTTCTGAAAAAAGCACAGTTAGGAGATTTATAATTAGTGCCTCCCTGCATTATTACAGTAAAAAATGCATATGCATACACCTATGCAATGGATATGATGATGTATCATAGAGCATAAAAAACAAGGACAGTGAAATTAACAAAAACATGTAAAATATATTTTTAATGGGCATAATTAAGTGTGAAAATAACCCGAAGGTTATACAGTCAAACCAAAAATACCAAAAAAAAGACAGACAGACACAGACAGATAGATGGACAAATGGATAAATAAAGTTATTATTATTTGGTTTATGCATCCAATACTTATCGGCAAGTACCAAAAATAAAAGTATCGTATCAGCCGATACATACTGAAAAAAGGTGGTTTCAGTGCATCCCTACTATTTAAAAATTTCTGCATGATCAGTTTAACAGTCAGATATATCCACTTTTAGGGAATCACTGATCTAGCTCATGCACATGCTGAATATGATGTTCATTAACTAAAGTACGGTTTGCTCAGAAGACTATGAATCACTAGAAAACATCTGCTCCTGACTAAAAAGGATGTCATACCTTTAAAAAACAAACAACAGATGTGAACCCGCTAATCGCAACAAACGTTTAAAAGAAAAGAACAGATTTCATAGCCTACAGTTAGTTTGACTGAGAGCAGAGGATTGGAATGACAATGTCTTTTTTCTGTCTGTCGCACACATGTGAGTGTATGTTACAGCCAAGCATACCTCATAATCAGAGCCTCCATTAGGAAATCCATCTCATCCTGCTCAGAACAGATTTCTGGAAGAGTCTGTCAGAGGGATGGAAAGAGATAAAACACAGGATCAATTAAGACAAGCCAGAAACAACTTTCAAAGGGAAAGGTAGATCTGGGAACACTCACCTTTATTGCGACCTGCATGGCTGTGTTTTCTCCATTCATACCCAAAACCTGTCCTTCGTACACTTCCCCAAAGGCACCGTGTCCCAACGCCCTATAGTTAAAAATGCAAGACAGCATCATTACTCACGTTTCAATGTGGAATTCATTTTCAGTATGTCATCACAGAATATTAAAAGGACATTGCGGGTTGAATGTATTACATATTGCAGACTTCCAAGTTATGTACAAGTCAACATAATTTTCTGTTGTTATTCAAGAGCACGTCACATATTCTGTCAACAGAGCTCGACTTGTATTAAACCCAGAACATTATTTTAACCAATAACAGGACTAGCGCAACCTGGGGTTATATTTTCATAACATCTAAAGGTAATTCGTGAAATTTTGTGATCAAATGCATTAAATCAAATTCTGCAGAATTCCACATAAAACTCTGTGTATGCAGATTCCGTGTTGACCTGAGATAAATCACACTTTACTTATTGCAGGAATTGAAGTAGCAATCATCCGGATACCAACCATTTGAACCAAATTAGGTATCAAGAACTACAGTATAAATCAAAAAATCTTTTATAGAATGTATTAGTCTAGGTTAACGTCATGCATTTACCAAGATTATTTGACAGTATTTTTTATGTTTTATATAAATTAGCAATAATGTTTTATAAATAAATGTAAAAATATATTAGCATATTAAAGTCTTAAATTCAACAAAAAAAGTTAATTTTAAAGCCTCAAAACGATCTGTTATGTATGCAGCTCCGCACATTAAAAAAAGACTCCCTTTGGTCACATAATGTATTTAATGCAGCCAAAATCTACATTTACATTTATATATTTAAAGGTTTCTGTTGTCAGAAAACAGTATTAATATGAAATAGTGACTGAAATGCACCCCATTATAAGGCCTACTGAACTAGCTGTACCTTACAAGATGTTAATCTGGATTAAAATTCTGATTTATAATCGAGCCGTTGTCTGAAGAAATCAAATATAGACAGTAGCTGTGCTGTGATTTTGGCTATATTTGCATGTACAATAGAAAAACATAATATCTAACTAATAACTAATAACTGTAAGCTCAGCTACTTTTGCATTGATGCATTAAATGTCACTTTAAAGACATTTATAATAAAAAAAAAGATTTCTTTAAAAATAAATTCGTCCTATTCATCAAATAATAATAATGAAAAAATGGTTTCCACAGAAATATGAAGCATTAATATTAATATTTCAACAGTGATAGTAAAAATTTATTTTATAATTCCTGATCACCAAATCAGCATATTATAATAATTTCTGAAGGACCTTCTGAGACTGACGACTAGAGTAATGATGCTGAAAATTCAGCTTTACCATCATAAGAATAAATTACACTTAATTTTTCAAAATAATTAAAAAATTGCATAAATTCTTTAAAATACTATATATATAATATTATAAATATTATATCTATATAATACAGTTTTTACAATATTTTTGATCAAATGAATGCAGTCTTGCTGAGTTTAAAGAGACTTCTTTCAAAAACAAACCTCCAACTGCTTGTATGACGCAGCGTATAGGTACCTGAGGAGGGTGATGTTCTTGCGTGGAACCTCTTTAAGCTCACTCAGTGAGGCTGCCTTGCCAGCAAAGCAGTAGTTGGGGTTGTAGTCAGTCATTATGGTGGACGAGCGGATCTTGCTAAGCTTGTACTCTGGGCTCTGTAGTCGAATCCTGACCGCATGCAGGTGGTTCTTCTTACGATAATAGACTGTAAAAAGACAAGAACAGAGCAAAAGTGATCATAATTTTAGGAATAATTCCAGCTGCTTAATGTGCATAATTATTGATCTCAGAGTGTGATTTTTGTATAAGATGAAAGCGATGCATCCTAAAAGTGTCATCAGGCTTTCAGCATGACGGTAATTTTCTCAAAGAAACAGAACAGCCAAGTGCACTTTATTTCTCCCCATGGAATTCTACCAAGATGACAGAACTGTGCATTTTAAAGTAAAAAAAAAAAGCCCCTCAGGTGAGGACTGACGCTCTGGGCCTGTCAGCAAGCGATCGGTCAGGGTGGACTCACCCTCAGTGGAGGCTGCCCATGTCCCCGATGCAGGTTGGTAGTCTGCTGGGGAGGGCGCTGCGTGGAGGTGAGAGGTCCCCTTTTGCCGTCGGGCTGCTGGCGCAGGGGCGCGAAGCGAAGCCGGCAGGAAGTTGACCAGGTATTTGGGGTGAGAGGGGAAAACCCGAGCAAAGACTACCAACCTGCATGGGGGAGAGCTCAGGGGAAGACACACAATTAGCGTCCAGTGGAGTTCGACTATCTAAGGACCCAGAGACCTCACTCTGCTGTCTGCTATTTGAGTTTTGAGAAAGCTTTGTGTACATGTGAATTGACGAAAATTAAATACAATGTGCATAATATACGGAATAAAACACTTTCAAGAGGTGCATTTCACTACTCTTTGGGGATTTGTTTTTATTTATTTTTAAAATGCATACAAAAATCATGGCACAGCATTTTACAGTTAGTGCACAGGTCATACAAACAATATATGTTTTGAAATCAAACATAAGGAGGATATCTGATAATAAGCAAGGTCGATAAAAAAATAAAGCATTTATAGAAATAAAGAGTCCTTAACATATACATAAAGTTAGAGCATTGTGACAGACTTTTGGTTTAAGGCATATCTCAGTCACATTCAATGCATTTGGGAAACAGTAAAAAACATCTTAGTAAATTTTATTTTTAGCATTCACAAATATATATAAAATCAAAATATCTATCTGTTAATATTACGACTAATGGAACAAAACTAACATTAATGAACAACCTTTTTTATGTGTATTGCTTGTTGTTGGTTAATTGGTTAATCACTAGAATTACTCTATTATTGCAAAGTACCATATTCTTTATTTATTGACAATGGCAAGATTAAGGTGATGATAAAAGCAACTTCCTTCTTCTATTCAAAAAATATATACTCTTTTTATGCAAAGCTTCTACTGCATATTATAATGTTTTAATGCCTTTAGTTTTCATGTATAATAATTTTAATTGCAATGTTAGGGGGGAAAAGCAAACACGATTTTACATTAGTTACATTAGTTAAATCATGTTACCATATTCTTTTATCTATTTATAGCCAATAAAATCATTATACTGTATACAGAATAATAAAGTAATTATCAAATCTTGATGCGTCACTGCTTTTGACATAAAAACTCTTACAAGGATTTTTTTGCTTCCATTTACAAGAGTTGAATTCAAAGGTCAGTATTTTGGAAAGCCACCAGCACGATGAAAGTATTATGAAATGTAACATATTTTTGAAGAAAAATGATCAATTCCACAAAATGCTCACATTTATAGGGACAGTGCATTATGACACCTTCAATTTTCCCTCACTGTCCAGAACTGGAAAATAAACCTTTTTAATTATAAAATGATGTTGCGAGTACAAAACACACAGGTTAAATAGCAGCACTTATGATTAAGGCACTGGTCTGCACGCATTTACAAAAAAGGCCATCAGTGAGACTGCAGTTAGTTTTAAAAAATAATTTGGCCTAATAGTTTATTTATATGCATTAATTTCAAAATGCCATGTTTTAAGGTTAATAGCAGTCCCTGTTTTAGTTCCCTCCTCATTCCTTTAGTTTAAGGGGTATTGTGCAACACTACAAACAGTAGTTAGATAAAAAAATAAGCAAGTGATTTGTACAAATATTAAAAACTTACAGTTCAAAGTATAACATAAAAGATCTATTAAAAGAAGCATTTTCAGTAAAAGCAACCATGATTAACCATGAGCAAATATGATTATTGCTGGAGGCCTAACTGACAGCTAGCTTATTTAGCAAGACTTAAAGCTTCCCTACACATTTGATCATTCGTTAAAAAGGAGAATGTGAGATAATTCAAAAGTTTGGGTTGGCATGATTTTTAAATGTTTTGTTGAGAGGTTTCTTATATTCACCAAGGCTGGATTTATTTGTTCCAAAATACAGTGAAAACACTAAAATATTATTACCACTTTAAAATAACTGTTCTTTTTAAATATTTTGCAGTCATATCTTCAGTGTCACATGAATATTTCTCACAACTTCTGGTGCCACAACCATAATGTTTAAAACATTGTGCTTGCTTCATATTTTTGCTAAATACATTTTTTCAGCATTCTTTCAGCATAAACACAAAGTTTAAAACAACAGCATTTAACTGCATATAAATGTCTTTACTGTAACATTTGATCAATTGAATCCCTCCTTGGTGAATTAATTTGAATAAAAATTAAGGTGTTTAAACACCAAAATGTTATAAGTGTATATGTCAATGCTCACTGTTACTTGGGCCCTACCCTCTAGTATTAAAGTGCTGTTTGAAACGTGGCCACATAATTGTCCCTAGTGTCACAGTATCATTCATGTCACATTTTGTAAGCAATTTCTTTAGTTTTTTTAAATGATACCACACTAATGCCCAATGGCTCCAATGATTTTAAGTAATTTTTTTGTACTTTCAAAATAATTGAGGCGTATGAAAAAAAAGTCTAAAACTTGAGTGGTTAAATTTTCCAATTTTTCAGTTCAATTACTGTTCCTACCGGCTCTACAAGCGCTGATGTCTAACACCTCTTCTATGAAATGCAGTTTTACAAGACAAGCAATGTCCTGTAACGTCATAGGAATATAGAAGAAGCATGTCAGAGACGGTGGAATGTGGAGGGCACAGAATTGACACAGAACTGGAAGAGTCTCTTACTGAGCGTGAGGCTGGCACAGGTCAGAACGACACCCGTGACTACTGTAGACGCAATCACTGCCAGGATAAATATCAGAGACGGGGGTCCATCTGCCAGGGAGCCCAGCGGAACAACTGGAGGATGACACAGGAATTGGTGAATTAGAAATATTTGCTTTTATAGACAAACATTTAAGGACAAATGGATACCGGCTGTTAAGGTACCTAAGCAGGTGATATTATCTGATGCCAGAACCTCGTCGCTGTGGCAGAGGCAGAGGATGAGTCTGGTATCTTCATCTCTCTTACAGCTCTGGGTCTGGCAGTGACTGCAGTTTAGATACACCTCGATCTCAGCTTCCCCGTGACTCTCCATAGCTAGAACACACACTAATACATCAGTATTGCTGCAAAACCCCAGTGCTTCAGTCTAGGGTGTCTTCTTGTATAAAATCAAAAAACAACGCTTAACTAAATGATCGGAAATAGGAAAAAAGGTTTATGTATTTTTGCTTTGATACCATCTTAAGTAGATGCTAATAAACAGCTGCCAAACTTTCAGCTGTAAATGTAACATTTTCAATGTTTAAAATATTACATTTAATACAAAACCGTAAATATGTGAGGATGGACCAGAAAACCAGTAACTTATGTATGGTTTGTTCGGATAGAACAATATTTAGATTTGAGAATCTGGAATCTGAGGGTGAAAATTTGCCCAAATTAAGTTCTTCGCAATGTCTATTACCAATCAGAAATTGATTTTTGATAAATTTACAGAAGGAAATATGCAAAATATCTTCATGAAACATGATCTCTTATTACTCTCCTAATGATTTTTGCCATAAAAGGAAAATCGATCATTTTGATCCATACAATGTATTCTTGGCTACATATGATTGCCAACATCAGCTTAAAAATACTGTTTATAATTTAAGATGAAAGGTAATTTAATTATAAACATAAGATTTATAATTGAATCAAGAAAAAATGACTACATAATGCAAAACAGACAGTTGGTAAACTAACTAATAACTAGTTTCACTGATTTTATGATCTAATCTGAACTGATCTGTTAAGCAGTGTTTGTAAATAACTTCTTGTTAACGAAAGTTAACATGAAGTAATATCAAAGATTTGTGCCTGGCCTCTTTTGGCCCTTTAACTCAAAACACACTTGCAGTAATAAACAGTGGCGCCAACTTCAATAAGTCACATAAGGTCTTCTATTATCTACCACGAGTTAAAATTTCTCAATTTCATGTTTATTACTGAATCAGTGTGGATGTGTGTGTGGCCTGTTTTCTCAATACAGCCAACCTCTATGAGAAACATACAGTGCTAGTGCATGTTGGGTGCACTAAAAATTGCTAGATTTATAAATACACTTATTGCAATTATTACTGACTGTTTCTGGATGTGTGTAATACAAGTCACATTTTATTAAACACTAAACACATGCGAACAGTTTTTTATTATCTTATTTTTAAGACTATCAATTTTTTATTTAAGATGGTATCTCGCTCTTAAAAATACTGAACATCTACCAGATGTAAGGAGTATGTATATTTAAGAGCACAACTGTATATCATTATAGACCGTATGGATTAGATAAAGCCAGACCTGCAAGTGGTTGTAGAAATATCTTTCCCATGGGGTGAACAAAAGAAACACCGTCTTGTCCATCTGCTGTGATGCCATCAAGAAGGGGTGCATCACCACCTGGACAAGACAAAAAAGAAATCGAAATAAAATTGTATATATAAAACTGGTCATTAAAACAAACAATCCACATTGAAAAAAAGCACATTGAAATGAACATGTGATGGTTTAAGAACGGCTGGACAATTATCTTTTTAAATGAAACATCTGCCACACAAAGCAAGTCGTTCTTTGTGATAACTAACAACAGATCTTTTACAGTTTGTTTCAGTAAGAACTCACAGCAAAGGGCCAATATTAACTCTAAACAGAACATTTGAACTACAGTCTAATCCTTGTCCTTTGTTTTCTACTACAACATCAATATATTTAGCTAAATAACTCAGATTTGCCGAGAAATCAATTATATATCAATATTTATTATTTTATGTTAATATATTTTTACAGTTTTTGATAATATAAATGCAGCTTCAGCTAGCATAAAAGACATGAGAATATGAGCATTTATCTAAAAAAACAAACATATTTCTGACCCAAAAATGAAAAAAAAATAAATAAATAAATAAAATTAAAAACACAAAAAATGTCAGCTTACTGTGGCCTCAGACAGAAACACAGTCAGTAATTTAAAACACTTTATTGTGTGTTTTTATGGTTGTGATTGTGACATATTTGCAAGTGTTTTTAATATAGCATTCACCTCTGTATCCTCCACCACCGCCTCCGGCAGTGCAAGCACCCCCACCTCCGCCAAACCCTCCAAATGTAGCCCATCCCAGTACTGACAAAGCCTCAAGACAGGATGAGCCTCCTTGACCTCCTTCCACTAGCGATTTCCCTGCCCAGGGCAGAGAAGATTGGTCGCTCCACCCACCTCCTCCACCTAAACACGCACACACACACTCATGTTTACGCAGATCTGGGCATGTTATGTTAAAGTTGTTCCACAAAGAAATCCCTTTGGTTTAGAGATATATAATACAGCAAACTTGTAGATCCTAATTATTACTCATTGCCCATTCTTCTACTTCTTCTCTTAAGTGAGAACCTGGAACTTCTTACATGTGACAGTTCTGCAAAGCATCCTACAAATGCCAATCCTACAATTGTCATAAGATAACGTGATCCTGATGGCTGAACTGACAGTATTGTCGTAAAAAGCTGGTAGGTAGTTAATGAAGTTAACACAAAACACTCATAAATATGGGAATAGCTAGAATTTACTTGTACGTATACTTTATTCAAATATAAACCACAGAGTAACTGTTAGAATCCAAAGAAAGTAATTTTAATATCATATCACCGTACAAGCATCGACTGAAAGCAGCCACAGATCCTAATGCTGGACTTTGGGAAATGACTGGATCTACATTCTACTAAACCACCAGTTCATTTACATGAACCAGAAACAACTTACAGATTGCCTGCGCTATTAATTCAAAATCCCTAATTTTTTTTCTGAAAAAAGTTTCAGTAGTGACATTTGTGGAGAGGACAAATATTCCTTCTGAAAGCAATGTAAGACAATTATCTGCCCAATTACTAGAAATGCATACCTTGGATATTATACAATTTGCATACATACAAATTGTTTACAACTTTGACTTTGGACTAATTCTGTAGAATGGCCTGTATATTTAATGTGTTGATTATTTTTTCGAAGCTCACTGTTCTGAAAATGCTCTGATTGGCCAGCTATCCAGGGCGTTGTGATTGGCCGAATATCTCAAGTGTGTGACGGAAATGTTATGGCCCTCACTATAGTTGGAAACAAACAACGTCTCCACAACATGGCAGTTGTGGCAACAATACTACAGTGAGAATAAAAGTTATGCCATCTTTCTTTAAATAAACATGTGGGCGGTATTATGCAAATCTTCTAACATAGTGATGTAGATTTGTGGGGATGTGTTTGAATGGGGCATTTTAGGAAGGTGTGGTTGAGTCTTAATTTTTAGAAAAATATATCCCTTTGGGTTTGAGACTTTAATTGAAATCTAAACTTGAAAGAGAAAGGAAAACAAAAAATCGCAAAATATGACCCCTTTAAAAAGATTTGCCCCTTTAAGTGGCTTAATGAAATGAGCAACATTTTCAGCTTTTAATGTAGCTAACACTGTTTTTAAGATATCATTAAAAGAAATGCGATCACTGTTGAACTAATGAACTAAATGAATTTTGTGCCATAATATAATATCTAATTAAAAAACAATATAATATATGGTTTTTGTCATTGGAAGAGTACCTGCTGCTCCAGATTTGCCATTGACACCGGGGACAGAGGTATCATTCTCACATTGTTCCAGGAAAATCTGGTCCGGGCTGCTTTCAGGGTCTTCCAGGTAGGCCTTTCCTCCTCCTCCTGCTGCAATCAGCAAAGGCACTGGTTCCCCGTTCTCCATCTGCCCCCGGGCATCCCAAAAACAACATAAGACTTACTTCCACTCAAGTAAAAAAGAAAGCCTATGATTCCAGACAAGCCTTCACTTCCATCTGTATTCCAATTCAGACGACCCCAAATTATTTCAGGATGTCTCAAAAATGCTTGTCTAGACAAGCACTATCAGGCGACGACTGCCGTCCACATGGTTCCCCTTAAGAAGTCTCACTAGGCTGTGATGGATTTTGTTATGCGTTGAGACAAGAAAACGGGAAGAAAAGAAAGATCTTACCCGATAAATGTATGTGGCGCCTCCACCACCACCTCCGCCCCCTGACCACTTTAAGGCAGAACCATCGCTGTCGAAGCCATCTTCTATCACAGAAGACTCCCCAAGACAGATTTTATGGGTCTGGGGGTTCCTCTGTTAATATTCGAAGAAAACATAGAGATGTAAACAGAGAGGTATACATAAACATATTGCAAATATCATGGCAACCCAATGGCCAAGCCTTGTTTTCTGTTTCACTTACTCCTGGACAGGCATCTTCTCCTTGGTGACCAATTAGGATGTAGAGTGTGTCACCTTTCTCCAGTGGGAAGATAGCTGAGATGATGACACCGTGTGCCCGTTTGTTATGGTTTTTTGCTCCTTTGCCTCCTGCTGCTCCGTAAGCTGAAATCCTGGAAAATGAGGATGTTCCATTAGTATTCCCAATGCACTGAATTAACAAACATAAGTCACACCTGCTATCCCAAGTACTAATACCTATAAAGAGAGAAAATAATTTGAGCTTCAAAAATAAAAAAAGTAACATACATACATATATATATTGTCGTCAGCATCGGCCTGGAAACAAAGGTAGATATGTATCTATATCTACTGTATATATATATATATATATATATATAGATAGATAGATACTATATTGATATACATTTTACTGAACCACCAGTTCATTTACATACTTACATTTACATACCAAAATAAACAACGTACAGATTGCTTGCATTCATTCAAAATCCCAATTTTTTTCTGAACAAAAAGGACTACTGTTTTAATAGTGACACATTTGTGAAGAGGACAAATATTCCAAAACTATCTGAAAATAACATATGACAATTATCTGCCCAATTACTAGAAACGCATACCTTGAATGTTATACAATTTTCATACAAAATTTTACAACTTTGGACCACTTTTGTAGAATGGCCCATATATTTAAAGCAGACATATAATGACAAACATATGATAATCACACATGAGGGACCTTGGCATCGCAAAATTTGATAAGCCTTGTATTAATATATTCTTTTAGTATGGCATTAACATATTAAGCTATTAAGCAATAACTGAGCTGTGATTATATTATCATTTTAATATACAGAATATACAACATTAGTTATTCCTAAAATGTAAAAGGAAAGACTTTAATTCCCACACAAGATAAAACTTCCTATCTCAAGGCATATATATATATATATATATATATATATTGTTATTAAAGCCAGTCAGTGCTCAGGGCACCAAAACAAAATGATACAATATAAAAAAAATCAGTTTACGAATGAGGCATAGCCTGGGTCTGATCTCTATATTTCAGTCTGGCAGCCTAAATGCAATAATATCACAACATAGCGTTAAGCCTAAGTTTATCTGATAGTTATCTGGAATGTTTTCCTGTCTCTTGCATCTCCTCTCCTGCATGCCCTTCTTTCGCAGACAGTTTTAGAGTTGTTTTTAATGAGCTCCCATGACTAGCCTCTATAATCACTGTAAATCAGTTCAAAGGCCTAACTACACAGGGGCCAGATTAAGTAGAGTACAGGAAGAGATTTATCTGTGCCTACAGCCAGTGAGTCATGCCTCTCGCTGCCCTTATAAAAAAAATGTGTGAATGAGAGGAAAGAAGAGAGAGACAGGAAGACAGTTAAGAACTGTTAACACCTGTTATTGACAAGATTTTGAGGGGAGAATTTCTTGATTTTGCGACTACAAAGATTATGTTGACAAAGCACAAAAAAGTGAATACTAGTCTCCTCAACCACCACCAATGTGTAGCATCCACCTGGATGATGCGACGGCACAGGACACAGGTGGAGAGGAGAGAGAGACAATCAAGTGAATGGGGATTATTGTTATATTATTTAATGTCTCATCCAAAAGCCTCTCACACCTCTACCAACAGCAACCTAGTAATCCTAGGTAGTCTCCCATCCAGGTACTGGCCAGGCTCAACCCTGCTTAGCTTTAGTGGGCAACCAGTTTTGGGCTGCAAGGTGACATGGCTGTGGATGTGGACTTGAGAGTGAGTAATTAATGACAGAATTCCCATATTTGGAGGAACTATACCTTTAAGCAGGAGAGTCGAGCGAGCAGCAGTGAATGAAGGTTTGGGTTGCCAAGTCTATTTTGTCTATATATGTACAGAGATTAGGGTTAGGCAAGCCGTATCCAGATTCTGGACCAAGTGACAATACTTAGCACCAGTCCCGCTCACAACAGTTGACGGACATTGCAATACTAGCAAAGACCCTGACATGAGTGAGCTGCACACAATTTACAGGCATTTAAAAGCAGCACACAAGAAAGAAATTTCTTCTTATTACAACTTTAGAAGTTATTCAGGCCAGAGAGTGATTTTCAGTTTTTATTTTATTGTCTGGGTCATATTAACAGTTTAGACAGCAGTACTGGACATTACCCTGCTATCACTTACTACACAGAAACTTAACATAAACATGCTATTTCTTTCCCAGCTGTTTACCTTCACAGACATTACTGACTGTGTTTATATAACTTGTGTGTGTTTTTGACCTAAACTTGTGTGTTTTTGACCATTTAAGCGCAAAAAGACATGAAAGAGAACTGTCTTATCAGTTTAGTACTCACATGTTGTGTTATAGCCACTTTTTCTGTGCATGTTTCGGATGTACGTGCTCAGAAAACTGTATATATCAATGGTTTAATATATCAAGCAATAATACTTCATTCATCAAACTTCTCCACTAAGTCCATGATGAGCCTGTACTGTACCTGTATTCAATTCAAGAACAACTCAAAACCAGAATGAATTCAAGCTTCTGAACTCACTTGTAGATATTGGTAGCTGGAACCCTCCACATCTGAACCCCTCTGAGATGGCCCTCCTTCCCCACCACCACACTGACGTTGCTGTTGCGGTAGGCACTGTCACACTGGGCTTGAGTCGGGCCTAGAGGTCCACTTGCTCCACAGGAGGTAAACCACCACGTCATTAGGGAAGCCTCTGAAAACAAAAGACCCTGGTTTTGTTTTTGTCACATTAATGCAACCTTTGGTTTTGCAATTGTTTTTGCTTTTGGTTTTAAAATTGTAATAATATTTCACAATATTACTGTGTTTTTGGATCCCTGGTGAACATATGAGACATTGATTACAAGCTTACTATATTTTGAACAGTAGTGTATTTGTGTAATGCACAGGAGAGGAACCCTACCTGATGCTGAGGGTTCTGGGAGAGGGCTAAAGGAGTCTAAATCATGCAGTAGTCCTTGTCCAAGAAGCAATTCATTTAGGTCTAACAGACCAGATGTGAACAGAGAACAAAGGAACAAAAATTAAAGTATGACACTTCAAACAACCCTTGTGTAGTTTAATTTTTACTTTCGATTGACTAGATCAGCATTGTGACATATTAACCAGATTATTCAACAGGATCTCCTTGGTCAACCATCTCCACAAGGACACTGATGTTACTACATTAGCTAGCCTACTAGTCAAAAAACCAGCACAAGACAGGATAAACCAGGCTGGACCATTAAGGCATACCTTTTGGGCTAAACTGATCCTTTTTTAACAGGCTTGAATTACTGCGTTTTGTTGGATAAGATTTAAAGGTGTTGAGGGACCACAGACCGTTACAAAGATAATATGACAGCAAGATAAAGAATAAACAGAAAGCTAAATATGATGTTTAGTGAACAGATGGCTCAGGAATTTCTCAAAATCACAGATTCTGGGAAACTAAGTTAACGAGGATACTAAATCTCTACTTTCACGAGAATTGAATGTCAATTAACGGGCTCGTCAATTCCTGCGGTAAACTGTGTCATGGCAAAAAACCTGACTCTGAAGATCTTTAAATGCTTGATAAAAAGCAGAAAGACTGTTGTCGGCATTTTTATGACATTTGCGGATTTTGATCTAGGAGGTCCTCTTATCGCTCTCCGTTCCTTCAAAACGAATCAAGCAGAATCCACATCAACAGCGTGATGAGAACCATCTCCCTCTGCTAACTGGAGACAGCGGTTAGACATCATGTGTGTGCATCACATCTTAAATTCTCTATCTGTCTTACTAAATACAAACATTTTTGAAAACGCCCTATCGTTGAGAGCTTGGATGCAATCGTGAGTATGTGGCGGGGTCAGTCAACTCTAGCACCAGGGATGAACAAATGAAGCATTATTCTGCAAGAATGTTGAGTGTTTTTTGTGCAAACTTATGTGTGCATGTGTGAGGCAGAAAGGTTACCTGTTTCAAAACATGCTGCACTTAATGAAATGTAATCCAGTGCAATGTCAGCTTTAGATCCAGAAGTCCAGAAGGCCTGCACTTTAAGATGGAAGCTGTGCTCAAAACAAATTGCAAATTATTTTAGAATAAGTAGAGTAAGGTGAAATCCAATTTATCTGCCAAAACGACAGGTTGTGGAATGTGTCACTTTATGATGTAAAAGTGTGTCTAAACACCGCCTCCTCAGAAGAGGATCCTTTTACCATCATGGCCTGTTTAGCCACACCCACCAATTCACGCAAATAGTACGTAAATGACAAGGGCAAATGCAGGTCTACATTTGCCGTACCAAACAATATATTAGATTTTTTGATTAAAGGGATTCAAACAGGACAGAAAATAGACTATTACTGATGTAAAAAATATTAACCTTTTAGGTGGATCTCAGAGACCAGTACAAATAAAACAAAAGGCAGTTCATGACCCCTTTAATACCGTAATTTTAATTTAGCATTTTTATTATTAACTTCAGTTTATCATCAAGTCCTATTCAGTTCTCTCATGAATTGTGAACCCTTGATCTAGGAATACACTTAAAAAAAACCTAAAGAAAGTCCTAAAATCAAATAATTAGATTATGGTTCTAAGAAAGTCATATGACAGCTGAGATAAGGTTGGTTTCTTCTGCCAGTTAGGGGATCCTTTTAACCCAGTATTTGGACAGGATGGTCTCTTTATAAGAAAATCTCTACTATCTTCTTGGGGACTAATACACTTTTCTTACATTTGTTTACCCATCCATCTAACTATCTCACCCTTTTAAGATCTCTGTAATCGGCAGAGTGATCTCTTGCCAGTCGTCCTTCCAGTGTCCAGATCTCTCCCAAATCAGAGCAGAAGCTGACATTCCGTTCTCCACCACTGACAGGAGCACCGTTCCGTTAAAATCCCCGCACAGGTACAGAGAGAACTGCAACTATACAGAAAAAGTAGCCGCTGAGCATCTGCTTCAAGACCAGATGTCCCAGAATAATATCTTACTCATGGAAAATCAAGTGTAAAATTGAAACTTTGGCTGCGTGTGTTATTACTCTGTGTAAGCTATTTGTAGATAAGCTGTAGAGATGTGTCCTCATTTTTCACGGACAATTAACTTGAAATCTGCCCAGAAAGTCTGAGAATCCTAAAACTTTGGCATAGGTAAACCACTATTTTATGTGAATAGTCATACATACGCTTCTACTCATAATTAATAAGTTGCTTTCAGCATGGATGCATTGAAATGACCAAAACACTTATTTTTAATTGTAACAGTATTTCACAATAATGCTAGTTTTACTCTATTTTAGATAAAATAAACTTGGCCTTGGTGAGTATAAGAGACTTCTTTTAAACATGTTTTTAAAAACAATTATAGACTGTAAAAATCCTACTTTTTACTGTCAACATAAAGTCTTACCTGACAGTCCTGATTAGACACAGTTGAAGGGAAAGCTGGGCTTTGAACCATCGCCTCACTTTCATCACCACGACCTCTAACCTTTAAAAAAAGAAAGTGCCCTGAGGCGAGAAAGTATCACAGAGTGCTCAGCTATATTTACAAGACAAAAAAAACATAATAGGCAGGCAAGACAACACCTTCAAATATGGGCTTTTAAAGTCTCTCAACAAAGTGCAGACTATTTTATTTAAAAAACTGTGTTTCCCACACATAAAATCATAAAATGGGCTTGGACACCTGTACTGTGGATCTAAGATTTAGTCTTGCATCATTCTACAAATACATCACACTATAATACTCCTACAGCCTGTAAATCAATAAACACTTCTCCCAGGGATCACATTTATGTTAAGTTAAAATAACAGATCATGAAAATACTTATCCTTTACATATTTTTGATTCCCATGTCATAAAAAAACCCACTGGCAACATTCATAACTAAACAAATTGCGAAGAGACATTTTAAAGATGGTCTTTTTATACACATGGGTCTCTGTCTTAAAGCTGTTGTAGTAATCTAATGAGACTACAGACTAACAGTTTTGCAAAAAAAAATAAATAAAGAATTTATGCAAAGCATCTAAATTCACATAAAAGTTCAAGAACCTCATCTAAGGTCTCTCTTAATTGCCCCGCTTGCACAATCTGTGCTATTTATTAATTTTTCTTGTTCTGTGAAACATTTTAATGTGACCTACTGTATCTGTGTGATAACTTATTTTTTCCACTTTATAGGCCTTGAACAGTTAAATAAACACACTTTGCAAGTATCCTCGTAAACCCAGTGTAACATTGTCTGTCTGTTTTGGTTTCATTTTGATTTCTCACGTGTTTTGCCCTTATTTGGAGTTCCTGTCTTGTCATTTTTAGTTGATTTGTTCCCAGATGTGTCTCACAGGTGTTCCCAATTTCCCTCTTGTTTCCTTGTGTATTTAATCCATTTTCATTGTCGGCTGTTGTAATTGTCATTTCGTTTTCATCTAGCTGTCTCAGTTCTTGTATCCTTGTCGCCTGGAGATGGTGTTTGCTGCAGGACTCACCATGCTGATCCACTGAGATCCGCCGTAAGAGGACTATGCCACAGAGTTTTACAAACTCGCTGAGCGGTCAGGTCTCGGTGACGTGGTCATCATCGTGGCATTCAATAGCGGTGCCTGCTACCATTGCCCTGTAGAACTCCCTGAAATCGCGGGATTGAGGTGGAGATTGGTGGTATTGCTCAGCCTGATGGGCCCAGGTGGAATTTCCGCCATAATAAGCCAAACCGCCGTGAGAGCACTGATCGAGTCACGCACTGCTGGAGAGCCCCGTGGTCGGAGAGCAGACAGCAATCATCTCTGTGAACTCTGTTAACGGCCAGGAGCGCTGTCACAGACTTTCTCGGATCGCAATTCGTTCGGTCTCGATCCAGTTCCTGATTTTCGGCCAGTTCAGCCTCCCGCAGATCCCAATCCGCTGAATCCCACTCTGGATGTAGAGCGCAGATTTGAGTTATCGAGTCGGTCACCGGTGGATCCCAATCCGCTGAGTCCCACTTTGTATTTAGAGTGCGGATCCGTATGAATGATCCAGTTACCTGTGGATTCCAATCGGCAGATTCCCACTCTGGAGGTAGAGTTGATACCCACGGTTCCCTAATCCGCAATCATCAGGTCCCAGCCCAAATCACGGTCAGGGGAACCGTTGTCAGGTCCCGTGTCCGAACCGCGGCCCGTTCCGCTGTGGCCATGCCAGGTTACAGATCCACCATGGTCCCTGCGGAACCTTGTTATGCCCTGGAGGCTTCTAGTGACTCTGCCCCTTCTAGCCTCGAGGGCACCCACCCTCCCTCACTGTATCTAGAATGGCATGAGGTCACACCTTGTCGAAGGGGGGAAATTTCTTGTATCCTTGTCACCGAGAAAATTATTAAATGGACTTGTTTCATTCAGTCCACGTCTATCTGCATTCCATCTCCACTGAGGAACTCGTTGGAGCGTGACGCACAGGTCTTAAGTGAAAGCAAACAGCTGAGACATATATGTGTAACAGTATATTGGATTCGGGCAACTCTTAAAGTGTCAGCAGGTAAATATTCCCGTCTGTCATTCATGTTAATCAATGAGAGAGAGAAAATTCAAAGGCAAAAAAAGCAAATAAATATTGGATTTTATACATTTGATTACTTAATACAATGTATGTAACATTTCCTATTTATTTGTTCTACTGTACTTTCTTGTTGCTTGGAATTATTAGTTTCTTATTTAATTGCTGAGTTTTTTTTTTTACTTTTATTTAGGCTAGTATTAGTTTTATTGTAATATTGACACCGGTGCCAAAAATTCTGAAATTTCTATTATAAATTCATCATATTTACACACTACTATTCAGTACTATTCACTCTCTAAGTGTCAAAAAACACCTGGTATATTTTGAAATCAACAATTTTAAATTGCTGTTTTACACACTATTATTTGTGTAATCATGAATTTGTGGCAGCCATTATTAGACATTACCAAAAAATATATGACTTTCTTTAAAACAAAAAACTCACTGAGCCCAATGTTTGAACTGAAGAGAGTCTGTCTGTTTTTATAATTATGCAATACATGTAACAATATTTAATTATTTGTATGCCTTGAGAATGGAAACTCAAATACAATGACTGAAAGAAGATGTGGTTTCACATTTACCTTGAGTGTTCTGCAGAGCTGTGCCCAGTAGATCTGTGTCTTCATTCAGCTGTTGTCCACTAACTAGTCTCCAAGAGGACTGTGAATCAGCCACTGACCATCCACAGGAGCCCAACTCAAACGAACAGTATGAGCCCAAAGGTAAGGAGTCTGTAAAGACATTAAGCAAATTATGAAACATCTGATAAATCACCATTCACAAAACTGACTGTGTCTGCAAACATTAGCAGAGCTTTAAAAGCTCAACAGAGAAATATTGCATTTCCATTTAAAGTCCACTAAAATGAAGTTAACATGATGCCTAAATCAAAACAGCTGGTATAGTTTGTTTTGCCAGTATGTTCAGTTCAGTTCAGTTTCAGGTAGGACAAATAAAAAGCATATTTTTCAGCAATCTGATACAGTAATAAAACAGTATTCATGTATTACATGATTTCAATTACATTACATTAATAATAAACAAACCACAGTTAGGTTAACATGGAACAAGGATAGGTGGATTGTTTTCTAGAACCTAAATAATTTTTAGTTTGTAACGACAAGAGCTAAGGAAAAATAAAACATTAATTGCAGTCTAAAGATGAATCAACATTGTGCCACACTTTAAATATTTCATACTTAAAATGACAGCTCATATGACAGGACTCCAACTAACGTGTGCTAATATAGTCTCTAGATATTAGGTATAGACTAGGACAGATTTGACAGATTCGTTATCCAGAGGACATTTTCCAGAGGAGGTTTTATAATGTCTTTATTAGGATGCTGTCAGAGTTATTTATCAATTGAAACCCTTCATATAATATCAAAAAAAAGTTTCCACATGTCTACATCAGAGGAAAGAATAACTTCTTCATACTACTTTTGTCAAAATAAGTATAATTTTATTTACACAATACATACACAAACTTTCTTCAATGCAGCAATTATTTGATCAAAAATACACACAAAAAAAATTCAGCATCTCTAGTCTTCATGGTCACATGATCTCTCAGAAATTCTGATTCGCTGATTTGCTGCTCAAGAAATATTCTTTATTATAAGTTTTGATATAACAGCAATATATAACAGTATGACTTATGAAAAGTTCTAAACTGTAAGTGCTAAACAAAATTTAACAGTAAATTGTATATCGAATGCTGTTTATTGCAGTTTAAATTATTCATCATTGTATAGTTGCTACTGGCATTCTGACAACAGAATGTTAATGCAACATATTTATCCCAAAAATATTTTTTAATTTTACATTTACATTTGAATAGAATGTCTGTAAATATGGATTTCTTGAATAATTATCTATGATTCTTTGTTCTCACCTTTTTCTATCTAACTGGATTATACTGTAAGTGCTGTGTGCAAATTATTACCATCTATGAAGTTCTTTGTACACAGACAATAATTTTAAATTATCTCCGCATAAATGTTAATGGAGATTAAATAGATCAATAAATATGCAAATCGTTTTCCTAGAGGAAAGCAAACACTCACGCATTTCAGGCATTTTATGCAGATCTTTACTCAGTGAAAAACTTTGACAGAGCCAGTTTGCTAATCCAACGCCTCCAGTGAAAGGATTAGAAATTTATCATGGCCTTAAGATTTAATACAGCTAATGTGAATGACACACAGCCAGCCAGTTACTCTGCGGCACCCACTTATATTGCCCTGTCACACTGCTGTTCATACTTTAATTGAACACTCTCAACGAAATGCAAATTGGCAAGAATGATCTCGCAAAATCTTACGGATTTATAGCTCAAAGGCCACCTTTCAAAGAAGTGTTTCGATTAACATAAACCAAATTAATGGATTGGTGAGACGCTCTACATTTAAAATAACTAAATACTGTCTAAGACTAAAGAGCTCCACATGAACGAAATGGTCTGATGTGCGCAACAGCTATTGCATTAATCTTTGAAAAGTAATCAGATTTTGAGTGTTGGGCACATAATTAATGAAAGATTGGTAAACAGAAACCTTGCTTGGGATCTCGCTTCGAGAGGACCAATCTGCTTCATGTGTGTGAAAAAACGTCAATGAACATTGGCATGTACTGATTGCATCTAGCTGAGTATAAACAGGCAGCGGATGCATGCATCATTAGCTTTTCGCTTCGGAGCCGAGCCTCTAATGATGTTCAAAGGTTCTAATGACCTTTCTGCAAGACGTGGCACGGCGCTTCAGTGGCGATGGTTTCTTCCAGCTCGGAGTGGTTGCCGCAGCAGGCTGCACTATCCCCCTGCTATCCCCCAGCAAAATTAAAAGAACAATTTTCTTTAAAAGAGCTCACGGGTGGTACGTCTTTATAAAACCGTGTCCTTTTAAGGATGTCATACAACGTTTCTGGATGCGGTCGGTTCCTGGCACTGGGTGATGGTCACGAGCATTGCCTCACATGCCTGGGCTTAAAGCACGCTAAGTCAGCGTTTGTGGATGAGTCATGTTCCTGTTGTGGGAGCATGATCTCATTGCTGAGCTGTGCCGTTCCATGGCCGTGATCTAGGGCTCGTTCCGGCGAAAGCTGGCCGAGCGCTACTTCCGGTAGTGGGTGGACTGGTTAACGGTGAGGAATTTCCCTTTGAGGGCTCTTCTTTCCACTGACACTCCTCTACCACTGGAGCTGCCAAGGGGGTAGTCTGGTCTGCTGCTCCGCTCCTGTGCAGCCAACACAGCAGCCTCTATCTAGGCAGCACCAGGAAGTTGCCGCAGGGCAGCCGCCCTGCCCATCTAGGCCCCCACCAAACCTGGTGACAAGCAAGGTAGCAAGCAGCCGAGGACCAGCGACCCAGGGAAGCAGGGAACTGCTCTTCAGTACATAGTAATAAAAACACACTCCTTTCCCCAGAGGAGGGCCGGGCGGAGAATCATGTCACTGGCCTTACAGGGCCCAAAATCTCAAGTTCACTCTCCCCTGGGTCCCCCGAGGGGACAAGGCATTGTGGACGGGCCAGTTTGTATCACACTCACTCTCCTCTCGTTACAGGCAGCAATGTGGAGACTGGGAGGATGAACCAATGGACTACCTACCTTCTGCTGGGACGCAGGTAAGAGTTACACACACGCAGTAGCCACGTTGGGTAGCCACGTTCCTGGAACTCCTCGTAAAAAGCCCCTCCTTGGCTGATTCCTCAGAGACGGGGCACCCTTTGGCACCTGCGTCTAGACATCTGCAAACTTTAGGTCTGGTCCCTGGATGGGACGCGGAGGTTCTAAGTTACCTATCCCAAAGGGTAGTCGACACCATTTCTTCTTGGAGAGAACTTTTTACAAGAGCTGCCTACGCATTGAAATGGAACCTGTTCTTTGAGTGATGTTCCTCTTAACAGGAAGACCCCCGGAGATGCCCGATCAGAGTCGCGCATTTTTGTTTCTGCAGCGAGGGTTGGAGCGAAGGTTGTCTCCCTTTACCCTTAAAGTCTACATGGCTGCCATTGCTGCGAACCACGACCCCATAGATGGCAGGTCTATGGGTAAGCATGACTTGGTCATCAGGTTCCTTAGGGGGGCCAGAAGGTTGAATCCTGTGGAGGCCTGCATGAAGGGGAATGCCATCTCCAAGCCGAGGATGGCCCACTGGGTAGTGGATGCCATTACCCTAGCCTACCAATCAGGTTACGAGCCCACTTAACCAGAAGTGTGGCATCGTCCACATTGGCACGTGGCGCCTCGCTGACAGATATTTGTAGAGCTGTGGGCTGGGCGACCCTTAACACGTTCGCTAGATTCTATATCCTTTGTTTGGAACCGGTATCCTCCTGTGTCCTCACCTCAAACGGGTAGAGGCACTGAGAGGCCCAGTTCAGGTTGGCTTGCTAACTTCTCCAGAGTGTTCACGTAGACCCTGTTAAGTTCCTCTGTCCCCTTTAGCAGCCAGATGTGGCGGAGCATCTGGTGCCAGGACCTCCCGTTGAATCCCGGGGTAAGGAGATCCGGTGAGGGCTGGGGCCTATGTGGGGTTTCCAAAGAGTACCCTATGTGTGTACTCAATTGTAAAGACCTAGAGCCGTGTTTCCCCGGCAGACACTGCTGTCTAAGTGGGTTCAATCACCTTCCATGTTCCATATGCACTGAAATACTGTCCATATGTGTATTCCTTCTGAGACCTCCTACAGGAAGGCCAAACTTCTGTACGTCTCTGTTCAATGAACAAGGATGTCCCATTTTTACTTAATGGATAGTGCTTGAAACAGTTATGGCCTCTTGTGAGCCCCGGCCTAAAGAGAGGGGGCTGGTGACTCCGCAGGACAATGAAAGGGTCAGCGTCCATGGCTTTTTCGTAGGGATCCCAATTTGTCTGTCATATCTGATGTGACTCGAAGTGACCGACTGAAAGGGAAAGACTTGATTACGTATGTAACCCTTGTTCCCTGAGGAAGGGAACGGAGATGTCTTATCCCATCGCCATGGTACTGTCGTCGACTCGGCTCCTCCCTGGAAAACTAATGATGCATGCAACCTGTTTATACTCATGCAGTGATCAGCTGCAGCTGGATGTTCATTGGTGTGTTTTCATACATGCGAAGCAGATTGGTTGTCCGAAGCGAGATCCCAATTCATCGGTCATATCCGACATGACGTTTCTGTTCACTTTATGAGGGAATGAGGGTGACATACATAACAGAGACGATCTTCATGGCTTATAAAATATTACAAATCTTTCATTTTACTTACAGCATATTAATCCCTCATCTTCCCCTTGTGGGCAGTCAGTATGAAAATCACACACTCTTCGCTTCTCAATGCAGCCTCCAGAATGACAGTGAAGTGATGAATATTTCTCACAGTCCGAACCCAAATCCAAATAATCATCACCTGTAGAAAACCATGAAGATTTTGTTCAAAACTGCCACATAAGGATAGAAGAATAATATTTATGCAAAATATTAAATTTAATGCTGTCAAACGATTAATCGCATCCAAAATAAGTTTTTGTTTGTGTACTGCGCATATTTATTATGTATATAGAAATAAACACACATGCACGTATATATTTAAGAATAATGTTTATTTATATATCAAATATATTTACTAGACACTAAGTATAAGATACAAATTTTTGCATGTATAACTGTAAATATTAATGTGTGTTTATTTATATATGTGTGGGTGACGTATCATTGTGTCATATGGTGTGACAGAAAAATGTAAAAAAAATAATAATAAAATTTTAAAAAACTCTAAAATTGAAGATAAACCTCTCTCATGCTATTTGTAACTGTAAGAATGAAAACACATTTTTATCGTTTTTCCCCCACATTTTTCCACATTACGTCACAACACAGGACACATTCCAGTTTTTATTTGTTAACTACCCAAATACATAATACCCACACACATATACACAAAAATGTTTTATTGTAAATGTGATTAATCACTTGACAGCACTAATTAAAAGAGGTAGATTAAACATTTTCCATTTGACAGTGATAAAGAAAAAATGCTCTGTGGATGCAATGCATACAACACATTTGAGTAAGATAATACTTGAGAACAATTAATAAGTCATTACCCATGACACAATCCTTCAACTCAAGTGAATCAAATGCCAGAAATCCAACTTCATGGCTGCTACAGGAAGAGTACTGCACCGTCACATGGAAAGGCTCATCTAACTGGCCAATAACAGCCTCCAAAACTTCCCACTGTGGCCTGGGACACACAAAAAGTAATGTTTTTAACAATCATTTTAGATCAGCCCAAAGGATGCAAAACATAATGGACACACAAGGTTGAAATCATCTGCAAATCTGCCCCAAAAAATTGCAGATTAACCCTTTTAATGGCAAAATATACTCTATATCATGTTCAGAGGTCAGAATCAACCACACACTTAAAAAAATGTAGAGCTATGTTCAGAAGCATATACTGCAATATAGCACATAATTGGTACTTTATATCACCATATCTCAGGTTCACAACACCATGCTAACCTTTTTCCCCCAAATATTCATAAAAAAGGAAACACTTTGATTTTTTTCTTTGAAAATGATTAAATGGTACTGTCAGGAAAATGTTCTTAGAGTATTGTACCTTGGGTTAGAGATTAACCTAATTAACATGAACAGTAAACTGTTTTAACTATTGAACTAAATAACCACGAGAGAAAAGCTAGCTTTGTGGAACTCATTTCCCAATATGTCATAAAGAATTCCATACATGAGTCTCTCAGCTACACGTCAGAGTGCTTAATTAACTGTACAAGAGCTTAAGTACAGTGGAAAGCTAATGCATTCTGTACTAAACATAGATCTTTGAGTTGGATGGTATTATTATTAAGCATATGCCTGATTTGTATAATACACCACACTCCGTGGCGTAACCTCTATTATGCTCAGATCCATACAGCCAAATGCAGAAAGTAAAAGTATATTAACTACGTCATCATCGTACAGGCTTGTTCCAAATTGCATTGCATCACCATCTATTCCTACCTCTCTGTCAGAACCAATTATGCCAAAAGAAACATCAGGTCCTATTTTTAGAAACTAAATGCTTTCATCCATCTTCTGTGTGATGTGCCCAGAATAAGAAAATCAATACCAACTACATATCCATAACAAAAGTCTTTTGGTTGGCATTCGTTTCTTGTGGGTACAGAAGGCTGCTTTATACTATTCTGTGTGAAAGTAAAGTGCACGTGTCATTGCTCTTTTATTTACTTTCAGATTATGTTCTCATTTTATGATCTGTCAATCAGATTTTTCATGACATCACCATTATACTTTACAGTATATATTGATATTGTTGTGATTTACATTCTCCATAAAAACAAAAGCATCCATTACTGCTTCTGGAAAATAACATTGTAAAATCCAAATAAGCATTACAGATGGAAAAGGCTTAAAAAAAATTTTTTTCATACTTGTTCAGTAAACTACAAACAATTTTCATGCATGCAACTTTTCTTAAGACAGTTATCATTTGAAAGTTAACTTTATTTATTTATTTTCTTGTATTCAGCAAGGATAGGATGCATTAAATCGAGAGACAGTAGAGACATCATTACCAAAACAATATCTATTTCAAATAAATAAATTCCATCTTAAAATGTATTAAGGCGAGACACTGCAGTTGAACAGGGTAAAAACTTACTTACCTAGTTGATTGATTACATTGATAATTGCAAAAAAAAATGTTACAAGTTTTCCGAAATATTAGGTTTAAATATGCAAATTAGGCATTATTTAATGAAATATGCTCCATTTCTAGAACAAACATATAAACACTGGATGTTTCAAAATTCTTATTTAATTTTTTTGACATATTAGAGTCAAACATTTTTAATTGGGGTATCTCATTTAGTCCCATAATTTAGAAACAGACAGAAAACAAAACATTTCAACAGTTTTTGGGGGGAATAAGATTGATGTATATTATCAAGCAAATTATATATGAACAAATCCCTCTGTAAAAACCATCAGGATATAGACAGGGATAAAAATTTAAAGTTTTGTGTGTGTAAGTTCTACTGAAGTGGAGATATATGGCTCAGTGTAGGAGAAAAACTCATTATGAGAAAACAGCCTTTAAAAATAAATTGGAAAATGTAATTGAAATCTATTGATACAAATGGAATGCTATACAAGAAATAATTAAAAATGTTTGTAGATGTTTTCTTTGTACTAGTCTGAAAAAATACTTTATAAAAAAACAAAAAGCCCAGATATCACAGGTGCTTGACAAAACAGGGGTTTGCCCAAAATAAAAAACGATATTTTTTTTTTCTAAATTGTAATATTTCATAATATTACTGTTTTTAATTAAATAAATTCAGCCTTGAAGAGAAGATGAAAAAACTTGTGGATCACTCTCATTTCTGTCATTTTCGAATTACTTAAATTTTGAGGCCATTCAAATTAATTTTTAATTGAATACTAAAACTGTCTTACCTGCCAGTTCTTTGTTCTGTGACTGTAAGAGCTACTGGTTTGATGAAGGAGTGGTCGGTGTTTTTCACAAAGGCAGATATGTTTCCTGTATGTGGCTCTGGTTGGAAGCGAGCGAGACGAAGACGACACAATGGTCCGCTGCTGAGCACTACAGGACTGGTCAGGTGGAAACTACATCTGCCAGCAGCGAAATGAGTTGAGGAGGGCTTTAGTAACAGAAAATGACCTGTTGAGAGACAGAAAGCTCTTTATCCAGATAACTGATAATTAAAAAACATGGTCTGCCGCTTATTGTCTGCATTGAGTGTCAAAATATAATGAAGTTATAATCAATACCTTCTGATTTTCCAGTGGAATAGTCTTTGATTGGCTGGACTCCCCATCTATTGGATCTGTGTTGCTGTGGTGATATGACATACCAGTCCACTCCAGCGCTGTGGTTGGATAATGTCCACGAACATGGAGATTCAAAATCACAGAAGGAAACTGCAGAAGGATGAAGTATATTAGGAAGGACTCGCAGTTGCAAAATAATGACTTTAAATAAAACGGAATAAGACTATACAGAAACATGAAACATTTTACCATAAGTATCTGTAAAGTACTGACATCCTATATATAATTAATTTGATGATAGGCTAGAAAGAAAATTTTCTAAAAGTTGAAAGTGTAGCTACCATATTAGCTATTTATTCATGGTTCTCTGACAATGTTTATGGTCACATGACATGCACATAAGCAAATAAAATATGTCATTTTTCAGTAACTTTTGTACATTCAGTTAATTTTTACCTTCATTTAATATAACATTTCTTATGATTTTATTAATTATTAGTTTTTCATTAAACTCATAAACCCCCTGCACTTTATTCACAAACCCAATTTGGGAAAACTTGAAGTAACATAATTTTTAGTGCCCTTCATGTTGTTGTTAACAACAAATGGAATATACTTTCTTACTCTTTGTATCTGTCACGGTCAGCTGGAGGTGCCAGCTCAGGCCACTGTATGGCACTCCAGCACGCAGCACCTGTGTTTTATGCCTGTTTTCATTCACTCTCATCAATGAACTCATGTCTCCGCCCACTCGTTGAGTGTCTAGGTGTTTCATTGTTTGTTGCCGCCCACTGACCTAGATTCATGTGTATAAAACCCGGAAGTGTCTGTATGTT
>JAUMHI010000061.1:11438520-11451101 GCA_032359435.1 Enteromius unitaeniatus
ACTGAAAATGGTATTTCATCATGGTATTTGTACAAAAATATGGATTTTGGCGTATACATGACACGCATGTGTTTGGCCATTTTTGCGTGCATATGATACAAAATGTATTGCCGTATAATACAGTTTTCGAATACATATATGATATGCATCTACACCACAAACCTAATCCTACCTATCGCGTAGCATAAACACGGCAAAGTCCATTTTTGCATATCTGTACCAAGAGTTTTCATTTTTATGCTGTGTACTATTTACAAATTCATGAGATTGTGTAGAACCAGCTTTCATGCTTCAAACCATACCTAACCAGAAAACCCAGGTTTTTTTTCAACAGGGGAAGCAATAAACATCTTTTTCGAAACATAACAACAATATAACTGCAGTAGCTTGTGAGCAAATATGTGTTTCATAAACAAAGTTCAGAAGGAAATTTGCAAACAAAAAGCCTGAAGAAGAGACATATGTAGGCTAATAATGAATAGCATGGACCGCCTGTCTCAACGTTCACAAGCCACAATTTCAACACTAAACCAGGCTGTCAGCACATATTTTCACCATAAATGTAGCTTAATTGTAGTACTTAGCGAAGATCACAGAACATGTTTTTGTGTTTGTCTGGGGCTTTGAGTCAGTGTTGAGTGCATAGAAAGATGTGTTGCAGTTTAAATTAGTAGAAAAGACACAAATTCAACTAATCAGGGGGGAAAAAAATCTTTTTGGCACACCAATAACCTTCTGATCAATTTTTGATTTGAAACTCAAAACCCTAAACATGGCAGCATTTATATTTTGACATATTATTACAATCGTTTTCTATTTTGGTAAATTTAAATAAATAAAATGCAGTTTGTTATTATTAATTTATTATTTACATTGGAAGTGCTTAATTTCCAGCAGCTATTACTCTGGAAATCATTCTAATGTGCTGACTAGTTGCTCAATTTATTATTATTATAAATGTTAAAAGCCCAAATGAACTCTCCATTCACCTCTGCAAACAATATGAAAAAGATTTTGTTTTGTTCTGCATCCTAAAAGGAAATTAGCTGATAAAGATGTGCATTATGTTCAAACTAACCCCTGCAGTGAAGAGCATTTGATCATTAACAAAAACATGGACAGCTATTATAAAGAATGAAGAGTGAGCGTATGCTAGCCCACTTATCTGAGCCCCCATTCATAAGAGGCAAATCAGGCTTTTGGTATAATTGAATTTTTCTTGTAATTGGTTGCAGCTAGGGTCAAATTATTAGATATAAGGTGTTTAAAGATATATTTCATAGTAGGGGGAAAATACATTTTACCCGTGTTTAAACCCTCAGCATGCACCTCCTGTCTGTACAGATCTATTACGCAGGGGACACTGATAAAAAGCAAGATTTTACTCTGCATCCATTCTTTTGGCTTCATGTTGCACAGGTCTTTACAGATTTATCAGCAGAGCAGGAATTGTGATAACTCACAAGAAATAAGGCACAAAAGATCATTGTGGGCTTCGCAAAGACAGACAAGCACAGCAGGAGTTAGTATGAATGCTGCGGCTTACCAAATGTTAAAAACGAACAAATTCAAGAGAGAAAAGATCAAACTGAGTTCTACTAAGAATCTTTAGAAAAAGAAAGTCATTTTCTGTCTGTGAACCTGAAGACATAATGAGAAAAAAACATGACATTCTGACAAAGATGCTAAAAAACTGAAAGCAGCATTCATTTAGTTTTTTTTTTTAAATTCGGTTCAGGCCTACATCATCTATCATGGGATTCAGCTCTGCTTGGACTAAAATCAATTAGAAGATTAAAAAAATGGCGGGACTAAACACACATGAGAGCAGTTGTGTCCCTTCGCTTTGGAGAGAATCTGTTTTCATTCAGTCTTTTGTCCAGTTGCCAGATTACTGCAGAAAAATCATTCTAGCATATATAAGGGAAGATCCATCAGAGCTTAATGTTTCAAGCCTTTTTTTTTTGACTGAATGAATTGTTTGTTATTGCAAGGGGCATATAGATAGCACATTATTAACACGATAGCAAGAAAGTTTACAGAAATGGATGCATTAAACTAATCAAAAGTTACAGTAAGACATTTATAATGTTGATAATTTAAACTTTTACGGAGCCAGTTTTATGACAAAACTATTTGAATTTGAATAATGTACATTTGAATTATTTACGATAATTCAATACAATAATATTGAATATTATATGGGGTTTAAAATAGTTTTGAATCATAATTTTTTCAACTTGAATATTTAACATTTGAAATTGAACACAAATGATTTTTTAAGACATTGGCCAAAATGCTTAGTTTGACTTTTCGGAGATCATCTGCTCTTCCCTGTGAATGAACTCTGACTTAGTTTTTTGTAAGATCTGAATTTCTGAGTTTGAACTGTAGAAAACTGAATTTGACATTCTGAATTTCTTCTTCATCTTGAAATCTTGAAGCTGTATTTTTAAAAACTGAATATTTGCAGTCCCAGAATTCAGAACAAAAAAAATCTGTTATATGTATGTAAAACTCAAACAAAAAATTATGATTCAAAAGTATTTTAATTCCCATATAATATTCAGTTTTGCAACATTAATTTTAAGTCTGAAGTCTAGGGTTATAGCTACTGAAAATTGAGCTTTGCCATCAAAGGAATAAATTACATTTTAAAACTGTAAAAATAAAACTATTATAACAATGTATCACGTCAGGCCTATATCTGGCATAAATAACTGAATACTTTTTTTTTTTTGTAAAGTTTCTTATGCTCATTACAGCTACATTTATTTGATTAAAAACACAGAACACTTTGATCCTGCAAAATATTATTGCAGTTTTAAATAACTTTTTTCTATTTTAAGATACTTAAATAAATAGTACACAAAATATAACTTATTTCTGTGATGCAAAGCTGAATTTTAATCAGCCCTCACTGCCTTGTTTGTCACGGTTCTTCAAAAATATTTTTAATATTCTGATTTATTATTATTTTTATTATGTAAGAGCTGAGCTGCTTAATTAAAACTTAATTAATGTTTTATTTATTAATTTTATTTTTTAACTTGTGATACTTTTTTCAGGACACTAATATTAAATCAGCATATTAAAAAGACAGGATCATATGACAATGATAACTGGATGAAAACTGGAGTAAATTGCATCACATAAATAAACTATATTATAAAATTCATTAAAATAGAAAACAATTTACACTTGTAATTGTAAATATATACATATATATATATATATATACATATATATATATACACATACATACATATATATATCTGTTATGACTATATTTACTAACTGATATTTTTTGAAAACATTATATTATCAAAAATCTGCTCTGTTTCATTTATTTGCCATTTTTATGTTCAATTACAGTTTATATATTTGTTTATGTGACGTTTGGGTTACTTCCGACCTCTCCTTTTCCAATTTATAAAAACACTGCAGTTCTTTTCACAACTCTATAAAAAACCCAACCGCTAATTACTTCTGGGACCCTTATCAGATTTAATGCCATTGACAGAACATCACTTGACACAGAATGTTCCTTATAATCCTTCAATCATTAACTACACCACATCTGAGCTGCTGATAACAATCTACACTGCCAGATGTCAAAAACATCAAGTGATTCATGGACTAATCGTATAAGGTTACCATGTGTGGGTCAGGCAAGCCAAAGGGATTTACTGTTCTTTCTGATGTGAAGGATGCGTTCAACACTTCTTCACTGAACAGGAGTGATGCAACAACATTTCAGATTCAATTGCTGCTCTTAAGAAGCCATGGGTCTCTAAAACCACCATAATATTGATTCACTGAATGTCACAAAAAAACAAATGTCAACAACATGACAAAGTCAAAACAGTCTCCTGACAGTATCAAAGGGAGGTGTTTTCTACATGCACAAGCCCATCTGGACCGCCGCTCCACAGGAATCAAAGTGTTTCATTATTATGTAGTAGGTGTGATAGACATTCAGAGGGAACACAATAATTACAGGCTAATTGTGTGTGGCTGGCCCTCTTGAGAGTGTGTAAATGGATCTTGTGTGAATCTTAGGAGTACTTCAAGTATCTGCCACTCACCGTGGGACACTTTGGTGACACGTTACCTTTTTATAGGCACAAACCCCATGTTGCTGTACAGTGAAAACCATTTAAACCACTGTTTACACCACTAAGCAAGACAGAATTAACCATAATATGGAAAATTAACCTTTAAGATGGGGATTTCAGCCTTTGCCATAGCATGATTTTCTCCCATTACAAAAATTAATTCAAATGTGATTTCTGTGCAATATTGTTACTGTGTTTTTGTTGCTTTTCTCCCCTTACAAAAAGTAACATACACAACTAATAATTAATAAAAAATGTTTTAAGGTTAACCAAAGAGTTTCACGCCACTGTTGTATTATTTGGCCAAATGGTCATAAGATGAACAGACAATCAACACAATTTGGGCACGAGCTAGACATGATAATGATCTCTGACAGCTTAAAATAACTGTTGGCTATGAGCATAACTAAGTGTCGTGCCGTGATGCACATTACAACACACTTATTGCGCCTCTTTAATTTTTGATGCTAAAAGCAAACACTTTGATCTGTGTTTAGAGATTCAGACCTGTAATTACAGGAGGATAATGCAGCTACCTTGGCAAAGGAAGTCGATTTCACCAGGCACACAGTCATGCTGAGAACCACTTATATGTGCAAGCACCCACTTCTCTTCCACAACTAAAACCTTCTTTAAGTCAAAGTCGACATATTGTCATTTTAGTAATTCACGGTGTGGGAATGATAAAATGCAGTTTCCTCGGAAACCATGGCGCCGACATTGTACTTACAGTATACTTTCAACAAAACAATGCTGAAGTGTTTCACAAATTATATGACTGTCACAATGATGTCATCTAAGGCTACATTGTCACTGTTACTATGGTTTCGTGTGTCAGCGGTGTCTCATATGTCAAATTGCAAACAACAAAAAGTAATGATGAAATTGCTCATTCAAAATGTGAGAAACTGATATGGCAAACATGACTGCAGGCTGAGCTGTTATCTCCATCATCGCAAATTCAGGGAGAGCTCACTCAGGAAACTAAACCATAAATACATGAAACATCTCAGCTGAGCTTCCTAAACAGCAGCAGCAAAAAATAAAATAAAATCAATCCAGCCATCAACTGTTTGTAAAACTAGGTTAGTAAAACTAGTCAAAATATCTTTTTGGGTTTGGAACAACTTGAGGGTGAGTAAATTGGATTTGGGGAGAATTATCCTTTTAATCCCACATATTCCATAGGCTATACATATATATATATATATATATTTTTTTTTTTTTTTTTGTATTATTATGTGTCTGTAGTGATCTTATCAGTGTCTAATTCTGTGCTCAGATTTGTCCTTTTTATTTCTTATAATGCAATTTATAAGAAACACAAGACAAAAAATTATACTTGAATGAGACCTAAAAGTAACGTGGACATTTTGATTTATCCAATCAATGCTTTTATCCAAAGTTACTTATAAATAAGGAACAAAACCCAAACATAAGCATCCAACGGTCTGTCTAATAAAAGGCTAGATTGTAACAGGTTAGAACAGAGGTAAAGGGAAGTCTTTTTTTCAAGTGCCTTGGTTAAAGGTTGTAGAGAGGTTAAGTGTCTGAAATGCACTTTTCTATTAAGGGCCAGTATTTGCCCCCTGGAATTGATTTCCTGGAGAATATATACCTTTCTGCAGGTTTAATAATGGCCTGTATCTGTATTTTCGTTTATGTCAGTTAGAATATTAAAATACTATAGATTGTTACCAATAAAATATTAGCAACAACAACAACAGCCATCATTACGCTGCAAAGGTAGAAAAGAAGCTGCATCTGATATTACATTTCCATGTTTGTTTAGGAGCCATTCACACAGAATCTGTTTCTGTGGTTAAAAAAACAAGACTGTTTTACCAATGTTTTTACTACGTTTCTGGATCTGGGATCAGTTCTGTTGTATTGCTGTTTATAGAGGGACAGATGGCTCTCTGATATCATCACAAATATGTTAATTTGTGTCCCGTAGAGGAACGGAGGTCTTATGGGTTTGGAACCACATGAGGGTGAGTTTTTGGGTGAACTAACCCTTTAATTAAAGTGCTGGTATACAAATGTAGTAATGTAGCTGTCATTTAGGCAGGGGCGTCGTAGTTGGGTCAACTAAGTGGGATTATTACCACTTAAATTACCAAGGCCCCAAGTTGGGGGAGGGCCCCTGAGGAGTGAAATTTTATTTTCCTTTAAATATAATTTTAAGATCACAATAAATGTTGTTAACTAATGTAAATGCTAATATTTTGGGTAAATGTATCAGTTGATTGATGTATTAAATGTTGTCGTAGGTAGTGAACCTCGAGCTTACAGGGACCATGGCCACTGCTTGTGCATAGGGCCCAGAGTTTGGTGCTACAACCCCTGCATTTAGGTCAAAACCTAATCAGAAATGTGAGGGGTGGAGTCCAACATTTTGCTAGTATCCGTTTGAGACGGCCTAATGCATATTTCATGTTGCTTGATCTGGCAAGCTGTAATGTGATTGGCTAGCTTTATGCTAGCTTTGGCTTTTACCAGACTGTCTCCCTTTATTTATGCCTATTAAATAATCAGAACTTTTGGGTGGAGGGAAATTGTGGTTATAAAGTGTCCACACATTCCAGGGTTGGGGTATTTTTTTTTTAAAGTCACAAACCAACACTGCTGCACTATTATATGAACATCAGAACAAGCCTGAATTTGAAGCATAACTCTACTTATTTTCTAAAGCTGTGACATTCACAATCCCTAGATGGTTAAAAACCCTCAAAGCTGACTGTAAGCTGACAGGGCAGACTCATAATATATGATATTGATCAGGGAACTGCTTTCTCTCTTTAATGTACATCAAAAAAAAGATAATTTTAGTATTATTTAATTTAGCTGTGAGTAGGTGAGTCAGTCAGAAGTTATTTCATTTAGCTTGGAAAAAACATAAATAGATAAAATCTGAAAAGAGAATAGCTAAACCACAAGAGAAAAAGAAAGGGAATGTAAAAGGCTAGAGGCGGTATTCACCTACATACTTGTACGTGCCTTGAGTTACTTGAAAGCGGGTTTCAGTTTTTCCTCATACTGACATCTGCGCATTCAATTTGCTAAAAGCTCAGCTCAACAAAGGAGGGAGGAATTACATACAAATGATTGTAGTGTGTGCCAAAATATTGATAAACACACAAACAAATGCATAGATAAATATGTTAGACAGATAACGTATGTACTGAATACTAAATTGCCAGAATGCTGAACACTGCAGAGAAATGACGTACTGTCCAACATGAACTGAAACTGCTCATGTGGGCCACTCTTTCCAGATTGCTAATTAAGTGAAGTCTGTTTGCTATTACATAAAAAACGACCTTATAAAAGCAATGCACGCATTATATAAATCATCCACACTCTTGCCTTACTCCTGTCTAATGGACAACAAACACGAGTTGATAATCTGTGATGCTGATGAGCAAATTTGGTCTAAGTAGGACAGATGAGGTACTAATGAGAAGGATTACATTAAATATCACATCTCGTAGACCCAAATCAACAGACACAATAGCATATGCAAAGCCCTATTAAATGCGAATTATGTCCTTCAAAGTATTGGCTGAATGAATGGATTTAACACAAAACACAGGTAGATTAAGCTAGATTTTAAGTTAAACGGGATCTCTATTTTTATAAATGTAGGGTCGGGAAAGATGCCACATGATTTGAATATTAAATTGATTCAGTGTTGGCCAAAATTAATTGCTTTATAAATGTCCCACAGTTTGAATTAAATAGGTTAACATTGCCCATAAAAGAAATTAAGTTTATCTTTTATTGAGCATGCATTGAGTGGCTTGTGGCAATAAACATACTTAAAAATGTGTGTGTGGAATAAACTGTGTGACAACTAGCCCCGGTTTTTCCTATATTTTTTTGTAATCTGCACATGAAATGCATCATGTTCTGATTCAGACTTAATATTCAAATGGCAACCTATAAGTCACATGTAGAACATGAATGGAAAATAAATAACAAACAATAATCTGAAATATTTTGGAAAGTTATTTGTTCTTCTATTTAAAGAGAAACTTGTACTACAGAGTTGTAACTCTACAAGAACAGCTGAATCTCCCCATGCCTGCTCAAATCCCATATACCCTAACTCTTAGGGTACTTTATTTAATTAGCATGACACCACAAATTCAGCCAGCATATTCTGAAGTGTCAAAAGGTTTGGTGCCTCGGAATGAATGAACTTATTTTCAAAGTGCTGATGAAATCTGTGCATCTCATTCCGTCCTTCAAAAATAATTAGCCTACATGGAAACCTGCTTACATGTGTTCGCCAGTATTTCCTAATCGACGAGAAATGAATTTCATTTGTAACCATCAAGTTCTTCAAACATTTCCATCAACGTTGATCGTGTTTATCATCGCCAGAAAGCAGCAGCTCAGAATTAGTTGCAGACACTTACCTGTAATGATGAAAAAAACAAGTTTTAAAAAAGTTTGTCGAGCAAAATAATCCATGGCTCCTTAAGAAAGGATCCTGGAGATAAAGTACTGTTAGCTTAATCTCTGTCCACTTTTATTCCTGGCCCGAGAAAAACTCAATAATAACAAATAAAGCGTCTTTGCGTTACTATCCAATTCCGTCTTTCGTCTCCTGCTCCTCGCGCCTCAGAGCTGCTGTGATTCATTATGATGCTGATGCTGCAGCTCGCTCTCTCTCTCTCTCTCTCTCTCTCTCTCTCTCTCGCTCGGTCCTAATGCCGGTTAGTCAGTCTCATACGCATCTTTGGGTTAAAGGTGCATTCAGTAATTTTTTTGCAAATTACACATTTGTTTTACCAGTCAGGCTTCCCATATAAAGAAATGAGCAGGGCTTTAGGGGGAAATCATTAATTTGTAAACATGAGGTGGCAGCACATATAGGCTGTTGTAGAAAAAGCCAATTCATTTTACTTCCAGCAGGTCACACTTTCACGAGGGCCGCCATATTGACGTCACATGACTGGTTGTGTCACTATTATGCGCGTTTTAATTAGTCTTAACGTCCTTTCCTAAAAGAGACTAACAAAAATAAATAATTTTTTTTTAGAGCATCAAAAAAGTGCTGTTGCCAGAATTGGGGGTGTTATTGTGTTTCTCTGTCATGTGATGGAGCATGTGTTTGACATGAGTTTCTAATATTGAGTTTAGATTCGCCTGTCATCCTCCAGAATAATGATGGGATGTTTGGCATTTAACCTTTCAGGAAATAGTTCGCTTCCTGCAGTAGACTTTCTGCACATAGCTGACTTATCAAAGGCACTGACTATTATCTCTCAACCGAAACTATTTTTTGTCCAAGTTCTTGTGTCTTTTTTTATATTTCTTTCTGAAACACAAGTATAAGTAAACGTTTTGTAAAAGTAATGCACTAAATATGGACAAATACTTTTGGACAAAGCAAATATTTATTATTTGATGTATACCACTGAGAAAAATAAACATAAAAGCATGTAAATAAATAGTGTATAGTTAAATTATATATAAGTGTACTGCAGTTTTATTCCTAAAATGTTGCATTCGAATTTTTACCGATACCATAAATAGTAAGAGAACTTACAGTTAAAATGTTTTTACTGTAACATTTTTACAGTCTCTTACAGTTAAAATAACAATAATTCTTTACAGCGTAATAACATTAGCACAGCATCATTGCATAAATGAATTAAAATCTTTAATGAAGCCAGAAACAAAGGTTTATGTGTCCCACTCTGTCCTTTACAATACACAGAGAGGATTGAAAAAGTATGTCTGTCAGCAGTCCAGCCAATGTCTACTGAGATCTGTTTTAAAGTTTGATTGCTAATTAAAACTGCATGATTTGTCAGACAATGGATAATTCAGTAGCAGATACATGTGTGAATTTTATTGCGTTATGCTTTGTAAAACCTCGGCTATTCTTAGAAACCTTATTCACTTATTCACCTCTGCCAGTTAGTGGGAAAAATAAACAGAATGATATAATTCCAAGAAAGGACATACTGTAGATGAGGAATAGAAAGACAGCCAACCTAGCATAATAACATGTGATAATAACAATGAGAACATTGTGTTAGCAGTGCCAATGCCAATGTTTTTTTGAAAGATGTATATTCATACATGCAACATATTTCAGCACATGTAGATAAAATAAAAATTGTATTAGGCAAGTCAGCATACAGCTCACTTAGTACTCCAGTAGCGTGCTTCAGATATATCTATTGTGCACAGTATAATATACGCTGAAAGCACTCAATCACTTGACCCTTCCCAAGCCATTTAGCTGCTTGTTATTTACTGCTCAAGAAGAGATTTTGCAAAGAAAGAGAAAAAAGGCTTGTCTTTAAATTATAATGTACAGCTGTTGCAAAAGGTTTATGCAAATCGTTTATGCTGTATTTTACATATTTTGACTACAGTAAACCCAACACGTAAGACTCATATTGAGAATAATGTACCGTTATTATGTGGTGGGCGAGTACGTTTTCCTTTTAGTTTTTTGTGTTGTGTTGGAGGACAATCAAAGCAGCACACATGCATTCATATTTTATATCCTTATTTTAACTTTGTACCCTAAAGGGTTTGGCGGTATGAATTTTATGTGATACAGTTTTTTGTTTTTAATAAGGCTGAATCATCCCTCTGAGGTCAGTTATTAAATTTTATCCTTCCCCAATAATTGTAAAGCCAGCCTCGGGCAGCCATCACAAGAAAAACTCTTCATGAACATCAGTCAACTCAACTGAGATGCCTGAAATGCTTTCATGTCCATGCCATATTTGTTCTGGAGAGCCAAAATGTTTTCTCAGTTGATAAAATAACTTAATAACGGGAATATTTTTTACATGAAGAGGAAGTGCATGCATTGGCATGTGTCTGCTTATATTTCTAAGTTCAACTTCTGCAATATATCTGCTCTAATAAAAAACAATTCCCTGTGATTTCATTCCTAAGAAGAAAAATAGTTATAGAAAACTATATCCTGAAGGAGATTCAGTTCTGTATTACAACCTAAACTAAACAATCATTTGTCCAATATTGATCCTATATGTACTGTAGCAACTTTATTTAAACAATATTTGAAGCACACAACCGTTTCATTTCTCCATTACAAAGAAGTGATTGTGAAGTGACTGTTATTTATGTTATGGAACAAAATGAAAACATTTCCTCAGGTAGTGTTATACAGATCCTATTCATCATGTCTGTCTTATACAAACTTAGCAGCTCCATTGTAGATGAATCAGTCAGACACTCCTGTCGCAGGTTTCAGAGATCGTCTTTGTCAGTTCAGCTCTTTATGTATAATTTAAAGTTGATCTCATGGGTAGCTGGCTGCAGGTGTGTGTTAACATCTCCTTCATTGACCTTACGAACTTATGTACATGCTTATTCAGCACTTTATCAAGTCAGGTTTTACTCAGCAGATTACAAACTTCACCATATAATGCAGTCAGCACCTTTTAGGCTCATGCACATAATTTTTTATTAATTTTTTTAAGTTCAGTTCACTTGCCAAATAATTCTTTTGTAGTACAACATAAATGACAGACAGTCATACCTCGCTCTCTCTCACACATAAACTGTAATGAATAAACTGTAGTGTGCTTCACAAATGCTGCTAGAGTAAAGTTAAAAAGCAAACTGCTCATGTAGCTGACCAATATTGTGCAAACAACTCACACTGTACACACATTATATATATGCACGGTCAATACCATTGTAAAATGCAAACAAAAACTCTACTATCCACATCTTTAGATGTGCTGCTAATACGTGAAATATAGTTGCTCATAAACACCATGACTGACAATCCAAATCTTACTCATTGTGTACTGAATTAAAATGAACTTTAATAATAAAAATACAAATATTTTAACTAATTTATGATCCTTTTGTTATACTTTTATTGATGTGTGCATTTGCCAATGATAAGAACTCTTTTGGAGTAATAGAGAAGTGAGAAATTAGGTATTAGAGTGAAGCTGGCTCGTGTTTAGACACATAGATTAATAAAATAATTTATGATTAGTTGAGCTATGTTGAGTAATAAAGTGACTAAAAACACACTTATGCTCAGACATTTTTATTAGTACTTCAGTGTTATTGAAAAAAACAAAAGTTAATGGAATATATTACTTTTTTTATAACTGTTTATTTAAATCATTTTAAATAATACATGTAATGCGTTATGAAACTGTTGTGAAAAATTGGTAATTGGTCAATTACACTACCAGTGATTAGAATGCTGGATTCCAAATACCAATACTAATGTCGGGGCCTCGTACCACCCTCATGGATTCTGTTTCTGACCGTTTGAGCAGACACACACACATTTGTGGTCTGCTGGAGGTCATTTTGCAGGGCTCTGGCAGTGCTCCTCCTGTTCCTGCTGCTGGGTTGTTGCCCTCCTACGGCCTCCTCCACGTCTCCTGATGTACTGGTCTGTCTCCTGGTAGCTCCTCCATGCTCTGGACACTACGC
>JAUMHI010000061.1:11460515-11472768 GCA_032359435.1 Enteromius unitaeniatus
AATGTTTATCAGTACATTACAGAAAATAATGAACTTTATCACAATATGCTAATTTTTTGAAAAGGACCTGTATGTATGCATGTATATATATATATATATATATATATAAACGAAACATTCATTTTACTTGCGTTTAACAATAGGTAGGTAAAAAAAAAGTTGAGTCATATGACCATTTGACTTATAATTTATTGGTCTGCAACATATCTGCCTAATTCACATATCGCAAACTTTATCAATGTATATTATACACTGTAGGCTGATATTAGTGAGTGATATAATGAATGAAAGAATGAAAAATGAATAGGCATTTTATTTTACTTGTTTTTAATAATTGGTTGGCCAACAAGTTTTACTTGCACCTGTATGATGAGTTGTCTTATTCTTCATTTGTTCATAATATATCTGGTAATCAAGCCTTTTGTGAAGATACCTAATAGCAAGAAATACATTTTTCTAACACAAACCATACACATTCCTGTTGAAAACGGGGGAAAAAGGTGTTCAAAAGGTGTTCATTCACCACCTGTAGCATTCTACAGTATGTGTCTATCTGAGGTGTATTACAGATACCCAGGTTTCTTCAGCCCTAGTGAGCTCTGATTAACCCAGAAACTTAGGGGGCTGGTCAGACGCCAGCGAGGCAGAACCACTAATTGGAAACCTTGGTCCACTAATTCCAAAGGCATGATCTTCCCCTAAGCAACCCTGATAAACATGAGCTTACGGACAAGATCAATACTGGTTGCCTAGAGATGCATTGGCTGGCCGAGGGCCTTGATCGTTGTATCTATCCAATGCCATTTTTCCTTTTCATTAGCCCACATTAGCCTCCAGCCTGAGGCTTGATCTAGCACACAAGAAGAGGATAACAAAAAGAAAATGGTGCTAAACAATTATCCAATTAAAAGGCTTTTGCTCTAAAAGGTTGGCCGTGTACTGATGAACTTAATGGGTCACTGCACTGTTGGAGTGCAGGCTCTCTAAAGTGGAAACTTAAATGAATAAATGGAAAACTCTAACCTTTCATCTAAGGGATTGAAATGTATAATTCTGGGGGGGGGGGTTGGCCTTTGGATGGTCATTTGAAGCAAAAACTAAATCTAAGATACAAAACCAGCTGCTGTTGCTATTACATTATTTCTACACCCTTTGCTCCCACCTAAAAGAGATAAAGGGTTAATGGATTTCCAGGGTTCATGGATAAAACAGACAAAAAGAAAATATGCTCCATAAAAGGTCTAAAAAAAAGTATTTTCTCAGAACAATGGATATAAAACGAAAGTGCTCTCAACTGAGTTTCTCTCTAAGGTTGTATTCTGCTGGTGAACTACGATGAACTTGAATACACTCTTCACTTTGACACAAGATTAGTTCTACAAAAACAAAATCCACTCCACCCTATCATTTCTCTGATGCAGAGAGCCACTCATCCTTTACCTTAAAGTTCAGATGAGCAATTTCCAAGCATTTTACCCAAAATGTGTAGAGCGAAAATGTTTGAAATTGCAATAAAAGCCTAAAGAGTAATGCGGATGAAGCACATTGAGTGATTTTGCATACTGTATTAAATCGCAGTTTTTTGCATACTGTATTAAATCATAGTTTCAGCTACACAAAAACTATCCTGAAGCTTGAAGATGAAGATGGAGAAAGATCCATTGAAGAAATATCCATTTGGCAGAGAGGTGCTGTGAAAAATATTTGAAGAATTAATAACGTTCAGGAGCACAGTAAAGGATTTCTTGATAATGACACGTTGATATTGAAAATTAACCTCAGCAAAAGAACCAGCCAGCATAAAGTCAATACTGAATGAGATGGTAGTATCAAGAAAAGACGTCAATTTTTAGACTTGCCATTGGGATCCACTTGTATCACAAGGTCAGCGTGAACTCCATTATCTACAATTATAATCAGTGAAAGAATAAATGGCATTCTATCACGCAGCATGCTCATCTCTAGGTTTCTTTTGAGCTGAACCAAAGGCCCTGAGCTGTCTTTGTAGAACAGACTTAAAAAGCATCATACTCGTTAGCTACTCGATAAATAATGAAAACAGCACAAACTACAGAGGGAGAGAGAAGCTGTAGCACATTTGGATTCAAGCTCACTCCATGCCCTGGCAAGGTCTCTAGATCATTATTGATGATTCAGTACTTCAGTGATGTTCAAACGCTATGGGTGTGTGTGTCATCTCGCATCAAGAGAACAAGCCAATTGTCATTTAACAATTAATGCAAGATCTATTGATGAGGCTGACAGCTCCATGAGGGCTGCTGCTGAAGTACGCTGGAAAGTTCACCTTCTTGGCAGTGCTATCAAACGCACAGTGCATTAGCAACAGTATGGCTCACATGGGAGGACAACCTAAATAAGTCAAATAGAGTTTACGGGCAACCCTGCAAACAGGAAATCTGCTGTTAAAGAAGTAGTTCACCCAGTTTTTTAACTCACCCACATCATTTCTTCTGTGGATCATGAAATGTGAATATTGAAAAATATCTGACAGCTCAGTATAATAGAATTAAAAAGAAACTGGTGCCGTCAAGCTCTGAAAAAGCACCATAAAACACCATATGCTCCATATGCTATGCTCTTTTGAAGCATATAACAGCCTTATCTGAGGAAAAAGGAAATTTTACACATTGTTTGTCAAACTTCTCAAAACAGCATTTTTGAGGGCTTTATTGACATTAAAAGTTAGTGCTGTTTTGGACCCTATGTAGGTAAGAATAAGGTCATACAGGTTTAAAACGAAATAAATGTCAGCCAATTAGGAAAAATATTCAATTTTGGATTAACTATCCAGTGCAATAAAAACAAAGCAAGGTTTAGCGATGCAGTTTCGTTGGACTGTATTAGCTTGAGCTTTTTACTTGGAAATAAAAAACAATGTAAGTGCAGCACAGTGGGTTCTACACCATTAGGGGAAATTGAGGCAGAAGATGTGTATATTTAAAAATAAACAACTCTTGGCAGGGAAATTAAAAACAATGCAAGATCCAGAGCTGAACTTCTTTGTAGTCATTTTGTAAGTTGCTTTGGGAAAAAAAAAAGCACCTGCTAAATGCGTTAATATATAATGCACAGTGTCCTTTACTGACACCGTTTAAAAATATGATCAAAGGTGGCTGTGAAAAGAAATATGTACGGTTTATCCTATTAAACTTTTATTAAAGGAATAGTTCATCCAAAAATGAAAAATCTGTCATCATTTACTCACCCTCGAGTAGTTAGATCCAAATCTGTATGAATTTCTTTGTTCTGCCGAACGCAGAATTTTCATTTTTGGGTGAACTATCCCTTTAAAAACGTGCTAAATTCAAACCCATCACTGGAGTAAAACTGGAGTGGGGAAAAATCTCATCATGAAATAAATGTTTTCCTCAAGTTCACGTTGGCCGCAATTACTGCAATGTCCTTTTCCCAAGATAACAGCTCTGAGTTTTCTCATATAATGCCTGATGAGTTAAGAGAAGATGTGACAAGAGAGCAGAGACCATTTCTTCATCCAGAATCACTCCAGATTCCTCAGGTTCCCAGCTCTCTGTCATACACTCTTTTCCCTTCAAGTCAGAAACTGTATTGGCCATGACAGAGACTTCATTTTGTGCTCAGTGACACATTTTTGTGCTGATTTTGATGTTTGTTTTGGATCACAGTCCTGATGGAGGATCCAACCACAGCTCCTCATAGGATTTCTGACAGAGGCAGTCCAGTTTAGATTTTTTTTATCTGTTGGTATTTGATTGAATCCATGATGTCATGCATCTGAACAAGATGTACAGGACCTCTGGCAGAAAAATTAAAGACACAGCAGTATATTTCAGTGTACACATGGGGTCCTTTTTATCCCTCTTTGCACCAAAACCATCTGGTGGGTTTGCTGCCAAAAAGCTGTTTTTTAAGTTGCATCTGACCATAGAAGCTAGTCTCGTTTGAAGTTACAGTTGTGTCTGACAACTGAATATTTGAATGAGTGAAGAGGATTTTTCTTAAAACCCTTCCGAACAGCATGTGGTTACATAGAGGTTGTTTGATATATTTTTATATGGGCTTTTTTTTAATTTTTGCTAATTCTCGAGCTGTGGTCTTTGGAGAGTCTTTGGCCACATCAGGACGGTATAGACAACATCCTCTTCCAGTCAGATTGGTAACATCTCGATTGGAATTTCTTAATCAATGCCTTGATGGTGGAGAAATTGGGAATTTCATTGCTTTAGCTCTTTTCTTACAGCAACTATCTACTTTTGTGACATTCAACAATCTTGTTCTACACATCAGAACTATACTATTTTGTTTTACTCCTAGTGATGTATGATTAAAGGTGGGTAAGCTATTTCAGGAAGGCATTGTTGATATTTGAAATCAACTAAACACCCCAAAAGCGTCTCGCACCATTTTGATAGGCACCAGACGTGAGCGGAGCGACAACTTGCAGAAGTCATTCTAATCAGTGGCGCGACAAATCTCTGACAGAAAACTGCTGCTGCATTCTGTTTATGATGCGCGTACATGAAGTTCAATAATTTTCAACAGTCGCTTTATTGAGTCTAGTGTAACGTTAGCACGGCGTCGGGTGTAGACATGGTGTCACTATCTTACTGAGAAAAACCAAAGCAACCTTGGCGTCCAATCACATGCCTTCGTTCCTTAAGTTCTCTCCAGCGCTGGAAAGCTGATCTGATATTTACACGTTGTCCTACTTCTTGTCTTCTCGTTCCGCAGGCATTTTCCAATTTCGCTTTTAATGTTTTCTGTCGCCCGGCTCGACCGTTCACTGAACACACTCTCCACCACATCATTAGTAGACACGCCCCTTACTGCTGATGGGCTACAAGTTTGTTTGGGTACTCGGCCCTAACTCATTTTTGAAAAATCCTTTAAGGGCATTTGGCCATTGCGTTCCTCATATTTACAGACCTGATTGTGGTTAAACCATTTGATGCTCGTAGTCGCCCTGATGTGTTTTAAATATGTAAAACGCACATATGCTGTAGATGCTAATCTAGAACATATGTAAATAGAAAAACAGCACAGAAAAACACAGAAATACATTCTGCTTGAACATCCCTTCACTATTTTAAAGAGATAAGATTTAGTCGGTTAAAAACAAAACAGTAAAAATGGGTTGGCAAGTGTTTCAAAACAGTGCCAGTATAAATTAGTGTAATGCAGACCTTTGCGTCCATTGGTTTTCTCTCCTCAGTGATGTTAAAGAGCAGTCAGCTCATGAACTGCTTCCAGCAGGCATTTGAAGTATACCCTCTGAAATGTCACTTATGTGCTCTTACATAACATATGGCCTTTAGGAGAACACTTAATCATGGGCGAAATGCAATCTTGCATCAGCATTCATGTGCTGTGGCAATACATCTATGGGGCTGCTGGTATCCGTATGAACTGCAGCACCAATAAACGTTTGCCAAAATATCTCTGCCCCATGCTGTGAGATTTATGGAGGAGTGAAATTGAGAGCAGGACGATAGCAAGACTATGGTTTTCACAGACATAATTCTCTTTTGACAGAGTGCATAAATCAATAAATGAAGCAAAAAAACAAACTCCCAGAAATCTAGAGTCCAGTCAATAGAGGGGCACAAACAACTCAGTATAATATGTCTTCACATTTGTGCAGACATGCCACAAATCAACAACTATTCAAACAGAAGCTCTTCAAGTGATTGCGTACAGTATGTTGCATTCTACCGCACATTTCAGCTCTGTATAAGATAACAAATATTATTCTGTGGCAGCACTTAGTGAAACTGTGATATAGTGAGAAATGTTCGCAGTTAGAAGTAATCGTTTTATGGATAAACAATTTAGGTGTCTCTTTGGTCCAGGCCTATTTTATCTTGCAAGAAGATGAACGTTTCTTTTAGATCCCTAATACTATAAAACCATTTTTGACACTGTAAATTTGCAGAGAAAAAGCAACGCAATTTGGAGCATCTTTTTCCACTGATGGCTCACTGTGAGATTGTAAAAGCATTAATAAACTAGTGAAGGGTGCGCATTCTTGTGGTGGATGGGGAAGTCAAGAATTTTTCTTTCGCTTGTTAGCATTGCGTGACACTTCACATTAGTTTACAGGTTTTGGTAGCTTATAAAATGTCTGTCCATCTGTTTTTTAGCTTCATTTGCTGGCAGGAGTGACATGCTTCTTATTGCTGGAAATTTTTCATCTGTTCTGAATAAGGTGTTGCTAAAATTCATGTTGTTGTTAATGAGCAATATCTTTTAAAAAGGGTCAATGTTATTTGTTACAAAAAATTCTAATAAAGTTTACAAATTTTGTATTAAATATGTTTTAGGGTTTTTTTTTTTTATTATTCAATGTATTTTATTTATTAAGGGCAAAGATTAATTTTTAGCATCCATTACTCTTACTATTATCAATGCTGAAAGCAGACATGCAATATTTCCGTGGAAATGGCGATGCAATTTTTTAATACTTTGATGAATACAAGGTTTAAAAGAATAACATATTTTGCACTGTTTTGTAACATAGTAAATGTCTGTTACTTCTGATCAAATTAATGCATCTTTGTTAAATAAAATGTAATGCACTTATAAATATATATATATTTTAAGTAGTATAAATTATATTATACTATTAATAATATAATTTATGAAAAGTTTGTTTCTTATTTCGTGACTCCAATAAAATATTATTTTTTATATTTGTCAATATAGCAACTTCTGATATTTCTACTATAAAGAAAAGCAAAAATACAGATTTGTTTTTGTCTTTGATGACACTAATCTTTTTTTCATATATATAAATGCTTTGCAACATTGTAAACATTGTCACTGTTGATCAATGTAATGCATCCTTATTGAATAAAAATTAAATATATATTTTTAAAAAGAAGTATAAATGATATATTATTGTATTTTCAATATAAAATTATCATTTTGTTTCTCTTTTGAGGCTCCAACAATATATATTATCTTCTGACATATTTGCCAATATAGCAACTTCTGACATTTTTACAATAAAGCAAATCAAAAATACAGACTAAAACAAATCTTGTCGCTTTTAATGACAACCCTAATTGTGAATATATCTGGAGACTGCATGACTCTTTACTCACAGTCGTCAGTTGTCATCGGTTTATTCTTCAGCTTACACATGAGCAGCTCTCCTCTGACAGCTGAAGATTGATTGGACAGGCAATTAGAACAACTGCACTGCGAGAACCTGCGAGCGCATCCCTTTCGCTTGTTTTCTGCCTGCGGTCAACATGCTTCCAGCTCAATGTGGGTATTGTCTAGGGCTTGAGATGTTGCCAGGGCACCATGTTCTGTGTCTAATATAATCAGTCTCACTGAATTACTATCCCAGCTAATAACATTATGACCTGGTGACACCAATTTAGCTCCTTTAGGCTGGGGCTGCGACTCCTTCATACTACACGCTCTGTTTTGCCTCAGCTGCTGTGTGTAGAGATTTGTAAGGTGTCAGTATAGCCCCTAAAAAAGGGCACTATGCTGAATACTGAGATTAGTCTAAGAAGCCTCTGAAAAAATGGGTTGGATTTGGACTTTTTAGACAGAATTTTGAGCCAATAAACAAATGTAGTTTGAAGAATGAAGTAGAGTATTTGTTACACAAAAGTTCATCCAAGTGACAACCATGAACAGGAGAAAAGCTGTCATAAAGAGATTGAGTGGGGAAACTGTAAGCTCGTGTAAGTAGACATTAGGGACGGACGTTTACAAATGCCTACGGGCACAAGCTGAATATCATCCACTGCTATTAATACTGCACATCTGGAATCTGTTAGCACTACACAAAAATCATGTTTTTTTTTTACATCTTATATTTCAGCTGCACACACACACACATAGAAAATCCATAAAATGTAAGTTAGAGGCACACAAAAGGGTACTCTGTGTCTGTGTTTACGCATATTCAAAGGAATAAGCAATTCGATTAAGTAGCACAAAAACACCAATAAAATGTAAAAATAAAAAGACAGTGTCCTGGAAGGTTATTTTTGCTTCATATCCAGACAAAAAGAATTATAGCATGAATATCCACAGGCACACATTCCCTGAATTTTGTTTAGTCGCGAGACACGGCCATCTATTTGAGCTAATTGAGCTTTTACATCAAAATGATAACAAGTAGGGAACGTAATTTTGTGCTTTCACGAACGACTGACTAAGCCAAACAATGTTTTGATGGATTGAGAACTTTTCACTGCGAATAAATACTGCCATCTTTGTTTCCCTTGCCGTCTTGTTGTTTATTTATTGTTAACACGTTTCAGCAACTTGGCAACATACTAGGAGTTCATGTTTTCAATTTGCCATTGTTACTTTTGCTAACAGACAGCGCCGGAAAAGCATACCACCTTCTCTTGCAATTTCATTGGAAAGACAGTCTTTTTCAGTACAAAACGTCCATGAATGACTAGACAAACACTTAAAAAAATGTTTCAGATGCTAGCGGTTCATTGGTTAGAGCAACTCGGATAATGCGTCACACATGCCCTGAAGACACACGTACGCAGATGTCCTACAACACTGCAAGGAGCAATCAACGTGATTCTATATGTCTGTCATGTAAAACCGTGAGAAGCGGCGGAGCTGTATAGGCCTGTGCATTTCACAGCCTCCATCTATGACAGTCGGGGAAAGTGCGTTTAAATGGACCACACATTAGTGCCTAAAATCATTTTCCATTATAATAAAAGCAAGTTAAGAAAACAAACAAGTCTCTGGCATTTTGCTTATTGCACAAACAAGTAAATGGAGTCAGATTTCCATTAGCAATTCGCATCAAGTTTGAAACGACACAAATTAGTCTGGACAAAAACAAATTTGGATAAATAGGATCTCACGGTGGGCGACACACTCGAGATGTTGTGTTGTCTACAGGAGCCGTAGTGAAACTCAGTGCCCCCTGCCTGTGATATAATGCAGACCAGATGTCAGCTGAACCGTGTGACTAGCATTAGCAGCGCTCACAGGAGGCTTCATTGTCTTTCACTGGCAAGCAAAAATTCAGCATTCCTAAAGCAGCAAACAAGAGCATAACTGGCAACTGCCGCCTTTTCCCGTTCTTTCGCATTTTGCTTTGGTTTTATTGAATTCCTAATGACATTCAAACACTAAGATGAGGAAGAAGCTGCAAGAACAGAAAAAAAGTGCTCTGTCCAGATACAAAACACCCGGTCACAAGACTCTCAGATGCTACCTTTTCAAAAGGTACATGCTTGTAACTAAAGGGTCCATTTTATTACCTTAAAGGTAAATATAGGTCAAATATTCTGAGAGTGTGTGAAGGAATTGAACAGTTCTTGTTTCTTAAATATTCTTTTAAATAAATATATGAAAACCAGACATTAAATACTGGTATAATTTCAATGCTGAATGTAAAATAACAGAAATGTGGTAATCTATTACACTAATTCCTTTATTTGTATAAAAAAAACACTGACAAAACTCATAATTCCTGTAATATTCCAATATGAACAATAAAACAGGAACTACACTGATTTGGGTCTCACAAGCTCTATAAAATAATCAGGTATCATTTCTTGGTTCACAGAGTTGAACATGATGAAATTAGTAATTGGCAGTTGCGGTTCAGTTGAGTCAGATTTACTGAGAAACTGCTCCAAATGATTCCTAAAGGTTGTGATTCATCAATAACAAACCAGCTCATTAAATGTATTTCTGACTTCATTGGTCAACAGTAAAAACAATCAGTTTGAGGATCAGACTTCACTGATCACAATGAAGAATGCACAAACAAAAACAGAAAACAGAATTGAACACCTTCAATAAGATAGGACGTTCTCAGTTCTCACATTAGGTTTTTTTTTAGCCGAATTAAGTAAATGCTGTAAAGTCGCTTAGAAAAGGTACAGCACACATCTCAGTAAGTCACAGGATTTAAAGTGTGTCTGCACAAAAAGTGCAGGAAAAATTATGCAAACTTCAAAAGGTCAGATATTAGTAGTTTTCTATAAGTACAAAAAACACCTGTAAAAAATAGTAAAAGTACATTAGGTCTTGTTTTTATGGACTTGTCTAAATTAATGAGCATTTTGAAAAACATGTTTTAATCCAAATTTAGCCAAAACTAAGGTATTCAATCAGTTCTAGAAAAGTTGGAAGGAAAACTTTGAAACTTCACACTGCCATTGGTCCATGATGATTGCATAACAGGTGCATCTTCTGGGAATCTAACGTCTTTAAATGGAAGTCTTTTCAGGTTCATTTCTTTAGTCAGTCTGCTGAAGTCAGACACAAGTAAAAAAATATCCTGAAGGGGAAGAGCTACAGGCTCTAAAGGGAGAAAGTAACTTTAATACCAAACAGTAACCACAGCTCTCATATTTTCACAGACATAAAGATCAAGTCAGAGTCGATGAAAGAATAAATACTCTGTTGTCTATATTTGCCCAAAGTAATTTTCCAAAGTTTATTTAGAAGTCATTTTGTGGTACTTTAATTTCAGTATATTGACGATTGTATGGTTTTTGTTTCCCATTATGCAATATTTTGAACTGTACTGACATAAGTGGAGCAAGTTGCTCATGCCTCTCTGACTCATCTCTGTACATGAGATGAAAAAAAAAGCTTGGTGAATCCCTAAAACTGTCAATGCAGTTAAAATAAGGCTCAATAAGGCAGTAATTTCAAACATGTCTGTGATAAAAGCCTCCATTGTAACAAAAATACATACAGTATATTACTGTGCAAAGCAACCGTGGAGCACTCAGCAGTGGTCAAAAAGATTTCCAAAACGACTGTTAGATTCATCTCTGCTTTTAATCTTCAAATTTATATTACCACACGACCCTGATGTTTGTCCAAAGACAGTATAATTTGGCTGGGAATTTTGGGCATGGAGGAAGAAAAAACCCTGACGTTTCAGAAACGGGTGGAAATAAAATACCTGACTAACTCCTGAAAATGATGGATGTATCTGAAATCCCCATTTTAAATAACTACCACCCAGATAGGGATGGAGATCTAAAGAAAAAAAGAAAAGAAAGAGAGTAACCACACCACATCCACAACTTAATATTTATTTTAAAGTCTACCGCTGCCACTTGTTCCTAACAGCCCAAAAACCACAGATATGAAGATGTCAGTTTATGAATCACATACAAAATTGTGGGAAAGGATTTTTCCCTTTTTCACCTTTCTCCGCCCTTTACTTCCGTTCCCACAATGCTTTCCAACCTGCGGGCACGGATGGGGGGCAGCTGTTCATAGGTGCTGAAGCCCAGCTCTGAATTCAGCTGGGGCCGCTGAAAAAGAAGCAGGTGGTTCTTCAACACCTGGAGAAAACAAAGAAACCAGACTAGTCACTGAAAGATGCACAAAACCAGGAAAGGTTATAGAGATTATACTGTGGAGGTAAATAGAGATCCAGGAAAAGGAATGTCGGAATGACGGTACCTCATCTATCAGGTAGTAGGTCTTTCTCAGCAGGCTCCGACGTGCCGCCTCCACCTCCTACAGAGAGTGTAAGTCAAGTCAGTCATAACTCACAGCACAATGACAAAATAAGACAACTTAAGAGACAATCAATCACACTTGCTTCACTCTTCATATTTCAAACCCAACCACTCCATTTGGGATTGTGTGACAGAGCGCTTGCATATATAAATTATAGTTTCCACTGGAGGAAAAGAACACGCCTCAAATGTCACCTAGTCTGTAGTATCGCATCTGTATCAGGAGACTAATCACACCAGTCTGTGATTTAGCATGAAGTGCATTTGCTCTGTTGCCTTAATTCGCATAATGGGTTTTTAACAACACAAGGTTAAATGATGACTGAATTTTGATGTAAGGAAGTATAGGCCTAGGTTTCCAAAGAAGTGCGTTTTTGGATGTAAGGGAAAGATCACCTTGTTAAGGTTTTCAAAAGAACCTCAGTTTCCAAAAGATCCCGGTCATGATTCAGAACGGACGGTAAGTGAAACGGAATCATGACTGTGTCTCGTCACTCTTTAGCTCCTCCCACACTGCACAGCACTCCATGCTCTTCAGCTTTTTTTGGAGAAAATCGCTGTATCTTTCTTTTATGAATTTGATAAAACTAAAGGCTTTTTGCCGATATGAAGGATGCAGTACTATTCTATAGGTACTCAAGATTTATATGAGATTGGGTGAAACAGAAATTTAAAATACATAGTTCAAAATAAATACTTGAATAAATAATAGTAAAATAATAGTGGTTTTGTTGCACAAGTAGTTCACCTCTGCCACTGCA
>JAUMHI010000061.1:11472868-11494305 GCA_032359435.1 Enteromius unitaeniatus
TCAAAATAAATACTTGAATAAATAATAGTAAAATAATAGTGGTTTTGTTGCACAAGTAGTTCACCTCTGCCACTGCATCCTGGGAGAAGATAAATGCATTAAGGTGGGCAACCGCCACCACATAAAGTACTGGACACCAGTTCCTCTTCAGAGCTCCTGTGACTAGTGCTCGGAAATACAGCCGCAACAGAGGCAGGGAGTCCTCCATGGGGGAGGTGAACTTCTCCAGTGGAATAGGCAGCTGTAAAAGACAGACAAATCAAATTTCAGACGCAGATCGCTTTAACTGGTTTGCAAAAAGATGCATATAAGTCAATGCAGTAAAGTGCACTTAAAGCCACTATGAAATCAATGAGACAATTCTGATAATTTAATGTAATACTGAAGTGTTTATTATATCTGATTTATCTGTGCATATATTTTTTTATTGATGTTTTGAACTGATTCACAGAAATCGGATGACTTTGTGAACTGCACTTCATAGCTGAAATCTAAATCTGAATTAAATAACAGCTCCAGGCTGGCTAAAACTGCAGTGGCAAAACCTCAGTCATGTTTCCACATCTAATGACAAGAAGTCCTTACCTGCTGTAGCGAGACCCCCAGCGATCGCAGCATTCCCACATGTTCTCCAAACACAGCCAGCCTCATGGTGACACTGTAGCGTCGCTGTAGAGGCAAGAGCATGAAGCAGCCAAAGAGCGGGTCACCGAATGAAACAGCCTCATACTGCGTCAACAGAGCAGAGTATAGGTCATGAAAGGAAGCCAGGCCTGGTGGAGGTGAGCCCAGATCCAGGGCCTCAAGCTGAGCTGGCCGTGTTAGCCTGTGAAACAGTGCCCAAGTGAGCTCCTGCACAGGCCGCTCCAGAAAGAGGTCACTGGAGCACAGAAAGACACAGCCAAGCCGGGCGAACTTAGCCACTGGTGGCACCGCCATGAGCGCCTGCTCTCTCCAGCTCTCCAAAACAAGCAGCCATTGAAGGCAGTGAGTGACTGACTGCACTGAGCCCGTTGGAAGAGACTCGACCTGATGCCCTCCACCAGCCGATAGCCCCGTTCGCTCATAGAGACTTATGAGCGGTAAGAAGGGCCAATCAGAAGGCAGGGAGGGGCCGGTAAGTTCAGGTAGGAGATGAGAGCTGACAAACGGCGTTCGGCCGAGGTACAGGTCACGAGATGAAAGGACTGAGGACTCCATGTGTGCAAGGTGGGTGAGGTAACAACCGCGGATGGAGGGCAAATGATGGAGAGCATCACGCAGAAGAGCACCAGCTCCAGGTGAGGTCCTGTCTTTAAGCTGCAGTTCAGCCAACGCGGCCACCTCAGGTTCACCACGGACACCCTCACTAACAATGAAGAAAAATAAACATGTCATATTACATGTTATATTCCAAGACAACTATATCATTCTCACAAACATAAAGGCGCATCCCTGTAGTGCTTAAATTCTGACATATAGTGTAGTTTGGGATTGGTAAGATTTTTTTCCCTTCAGAAATCATCATAATATACTGATGCTTTAGAAACAATTCTTACTAATAATTTTAAAAACAGTTCTGCATAATATTTGTAAATCAATAGAAAGTTCAAAAGAGCAGTATTTATTTTAAATAGAAATCTGACATACCAAAAAAATAGCATGTATACACATAAAAAAAGATACATATATATATATATATATATATATACCAATAAATATTAAAAAAAGAAACATAAACCAGAAACAATGTTCCATGCAAAGACCTACATCCTGAAAATGTGCAGTTTGCTGCTCTCTTGTGAGTATGATGTGAACTACAGCAAGATAAAGCTGGGATTTCAGTTCACTAATTTTACATTCTTTTTAAACCATTGATTGATTTATAGCATGCTTGATTTAAAATCGGAAAAGCAACTAAAACATCTGAACAAAAACAGTATACAATCAGAATATGACCTGAGCAGATTTTAGACAGGAGACACTTAGTGTAATTAATCTCTTTCAAAGAGTTTCTGCTTTTATCCCCATGCAGTTAACAAGACACGTCCTTGTGGCATGTCTGAAGTGCTCCAAGGATATGAATACTTTTAACCACTGTACTTCAAAGCAACTTAAATGACATGAACAATCATATGAAACAGATCTATTAAATGAAATTGCGTACTAGAGGCCCTCGAATCTAAAGGCACTTAGACTCTTAGTTAAGGTTAAACTAAATAAAATTTGCCCTTTTGCTAAAATCAAAGAATTTAAAATGTAAAAATGTGACATTTGTGTGTGCAATTAACAAATATGATGATCAAAAAAAGATACAAAAAAGAAAGCGCCTGCTAACAAAATGATGCCCTTTCCAAAAGTCTTTTTTCCCATTTTAGGTTTAAACAAGTTGTTTTTTATATATATATATATATATAGTCTATGTGTCTGGTGCAACTATACAACAAACTGTGAATATTTTGTGAGACTAAAGTCACTGTAAACATACACTGCATGAGACAAACAAGAGCTGTAAACATCAGAGACTTACGGAAGAAGGCTGTGACTGAAGGTCATGACAGACAGGAGTTCATGTGCCAGATATTCACTGCCAGGCAGCAGCCAGGACACTAGAGCCAGCGATGCTTGGTGGTACAAGGAGGCATGTTTGGCCACTTCTGGGTCAACTGGAACCTAAAAGAAATCAATAAAGTCCCAATAAAACTAAAGCTTTACAATTTATTTAATTAACTAACAGAATGCTTTTCAAATAATACTAACATATTTTAAACGTATATTTTGGGTTTTTAAGCATAGTTGATGTTAATTAAAGGCCATATATTGCATTTATTAAACAAAGAAATGATTTTATCTTATTTTCTAATTTTGTGTGTGTGTAAAATATATGCAAAATTGTTAAATGCAGAGGTTGCAGTTACCAGTTTGTGAGCCAGTCTAAGCAGCAGATACAGCAGGTGGTGCTCATGGCGTAAAATCCAGGCACTCGTGTGAGAAACAGAGGGCATAGCTCCGATACAAGACCGCAGATAACTCAGTACAGAGTCCGATAGGATGAGAGGACCGAACTGTTCAGAGGCAAGAGAAACAAATTTACCACCAAGTTCATCTTTGCTCTTTTTTTCTAGATTTTCTATCAAAATGAATCTACCTTCTTTATTAAGCCTTTGTGGATGGAGGTGATGGTGTTCAACAGGTACAGGAGGGCAGTAGGGAGAGACAGAGGGGAGCTGGTCCCTGCCATTGTGCTGGAGGTCTTCAACCTCGAGCAGCCCAGGCCTGGCAGACTGGAGACCACCTCCCCTCCAGCCACACTCAGCCCGGGGTTACAGATCACAGAGCTGGACCTGCAGCAGGAGAACACAATATAATCACTATTAGCTTCCAAACAAACAATATCTGTTCTTTTTATATGGTTTACCAGATGAGTCACCTCCAATAAAATTCAGGAAATATATTTTACTTGATTCTTTAAGCAAACATGTAAATTGTAAAGAAAATCTAAAAGTCATATATTAGTGAAGTACACTGTAATACCACAAATAAAGTCATCATAACACTACAATATCACTATTTTACTAATATTACAAATATCTCACAACAATAATTATTTTAGTAATATTACATTTATTTGATTGTTATATTATATTACATTATATTTAGTGCTATCATAAAATTAATCGTGATTAATTGCATCCAAAATAAGTTTTTTTGCTCACATGCATACAGTATATATTAAAAAAAATATTTACATGTATTTAGATGCGTGTATATATATTCATATAATCTATATTACATCAACAGCCTATATTTAATACATAAACATTTTTCTTAAACATTTACATGAATGTGTGTGTTTATATATACATAAAACATACACAGCACACACACACACTTTATGTACACAAAATCTTTTGCTTTCGGATGCAGTTCATCATATTAATTATATGATATTTTTTACACATTGTTGTGGATATGTTTACATTTTCCTAATGTAAAAAACGAACGAACACAAAGTCATAGGATTTATATACAGGATATAGTAACAGATGTAGCTAATTTGAGAAAATATAATAAGAGCCACTGTACCTAAGGCTGCTGGTTATATTTTGCATAGCCTGATGGGATATCAGTGGCAGAAGCACATCTGAAGTTAGTGACTCGAGTTCCTGTAGACACTGCACCGGCTGGAAAGAGCTCTGACAAAGGAATCAGATCAGATCACTCACATTACATATGCAAAGGATGGTAATGTTTTTTATAGGCCTATATATGCTGAGATTACTTTAGCACAACTACATTTTGATATTATTCGAAGGGATAAATATTTAGAGGAGAAAAATACGAAAGGCTGTAAGTGGCACCCAATTTCTACTAGCAGTGATTTTACATGCCTCCAGAAGAAATAACCTTGTTTCTCATTTCTTACAAATACTTACTTGCACACAGAGCTGTGAATAATATGCTTCCATGTAGAGCAGGTAGGATGGAAGCAGAATCAGAGCACTTGACATTTGAGCCGGGCCATCGAGTGCTCTCACACAGCCCTTGAGAGAGCTAATGACAGTGGGCTGGAGACCCATCACATGACTCCACACAACTACAGGAGGAGGAGGACACTCTGTACCCTGAGCACTGTCAATATACACAGACAACCAGCTCAAGGCCATATCCAAAATATACAGCACACAAATGAAACTGCAATATTAATATTAATAAAGCAAGACATAAATGATGGTGGCACATAATTCTCTAAATAAAAATTAAAACACTGACAGCAGTCAATGCAAGTTCAAGTTTCAAGGTTGCAGACAAATTGTTGAAACCTAAGCAAACAGAAAAAAGTTCAAAAACTCTTTGTTATTTATTGTTATATAGTTATTTTTAAGAAATCCATGAAATTGCTTAATTAGTGCTCTTTTACTGTTTTCTTACGAGCAAGATGAAATAGCTAAAAATAAACATACTGTATAATTATGTACACAAATATTTTTCATTCATTTTTGTTATAAACACTTATGTATAATAATTGTATTAAATGTGATAAATACTGATATGGTTTTATTTTGAAGCATGACAGTCAATAAAAATTCCACTAAAGCTGCTTTAATAATATTTTATAAATATATATTTAGAAACAGAAAAGACAATCATTTTAGAAAATATTTATATTTCAAATACATGCTGTTCTTCTAAAACTTCTAAACTTCTAAACTTAATTGAAAAAAAAAAAACACACAAAAAAAATATTATAAAGTAATTAATAAAACATTAAGCAGCAGAACTGTTTTCATTATGGATTATAAAAGAAATGTTTCCCGAGCAGCAAATTAAAATAATTTAAAAAGGATCATGTGACACAGAAGAATGAGGTAGTGATGCTGGAAATTGCAACTTTGCAATCAAAATAATAAATTACATCTTAAAATATATTCAAATAGAAAATTGTTTTAAATATAATTTTTTTAAATTATAATAATATTTCACAGCAGTACTTAATTTATTTTAAAAAAATCAACCCCAAACATTGGAATGGTAGTGTATATGAACAGTTTTGAAATATTTCTTAAATGATCAAAAATAGCAAATCAAAAACCTACACTCAATTAACATTTAAATTTTTTTCAAAATGTACATAATGTGCAACTGTTGATACATTTGGATACTGTTTGGCACAATGTTATATCATAAAAGCGTAGTCTGACCTGACAAGGTCTCTCTGCAGTTCTTCATGGCATCCTGCTGTTTGAGTGACCTGAGTCAGCAGCACGAGCAGAGCTCTGATTCGGTCCAGCTCCAGAAGAAATATAGCCTCGGATGAAGCACACGGGCGGTTCCCAGCCTGCAACCTCTTCACCAGCACAGGATACAGGTCCCTGAAATGATGCACACACTCAACGTCCATCACTACAATCACATGCATTCCCAAAGATCTGTATATTCGACTGTTATTTAAAGTTTGGCTGGTCCTCCTCACGTGTACAGATTGCAAGCCTGTCCGTAGCTGACAGCCACGGCGAAGAGCCTCATCGCTTCTGTACTGCAGCGAAGAGCTTCACCAGCGTCCAGCAACATCTCTGATGGTTCCACAACCACGAAACGTGACAAAACCTCTTTCCCTCCGAGAGAGTTCATCTAAGACACACACACCAATTAAAGCCAAACTTGACTTTCAGAGAGCATATACTAAAATATAAAATTAGAACACACGTAAGAAAGGTTTTTTCTTGCAAAAACTGCATTTTTACTTTAATTATTAATATGTGTCATCAGTAAAGCATAGTAGCCCACAGCAAGGCTATTCATATAGACACATTTCAGCACAACAACACGGGTTTGACATCTGAGTAGGAGACCTGTCACTTGTTTTAATAAGCATCATACTTATTTACTAAAGTAGGCGAGAGACCTGTCAATTTGCAATAAGTATCATAATTATGCACAATTAGTAGGCGCTTGACACTGTTAGCCTACACAGTTTAGTGGATACTTACTATTCTAGCACAAGCATGCCTCCCAGCACTTGCTAAAACACGAAGCAGCTTCATCGCCAAGGCAACAGGGAGCCCATACAAAGAGGACAGAGCCTTTGAGGTGGCAGGAGCCCAGGAGCGGGGAAGAAACTCCGAAATCACAGTGTTCATTAGCCGCGGACAGTTCAGGATCTGACGGAGAAAAAAATCCAATTTTAATGAATAGTAAGCGAAATATTTATACATTTATATTATATTATGTAAATGATACAATTAGTTAAAATAAGTAAAAACAATGTAGTATTGAATTCAGCTACTTGTGTTGCTGCAGCAGTCGAGTGGCGAGCAATTCGGATCAGAACCTCCAGAATATCAAGAACAACCCGTGGTGAGGGGCGCACCACCTCCAGGATGTACCGCAGACGGGAAAGACCCTGCATCCTTAGAAAGCCCTGATGGCAACACAGACATTTCAGTAACTCTGCATAAGCAGCAACTAACTTTGCAGAAAGAGAGCAATCCTAGTCCCCAGTTACCTTGACAACATCCTGCCTAGCAACATCATGATCTTTTTGCTTTTCTTCTTTCTCTTTAACAGTTTCTTTCATGATGTCGTCTAAGCCTTCATCATCCTCATCCTCAACCTCCTGGGTGGTGGGCAGTAAAGGAAAGGTTGCCATCCCAAGCAACCATGAGAATGCATTATCCAAGCACACCTAACATGAGACAAATCAGAGATGAGGTTGTGGTTATTTGTTACTTGTGGCAAAGTGAGATAATTGTCTCTTACTTCATCATCAGATGAAACCAGCAGAGCTCGCAGGGCATGCACCGCTGCTGACATCACACCCTCCACGCTGTCATCCAGAGAGAACCGCAGAAGAAAGAGGACTCCAGCATCCAGTAAAGAACACATGACACTGCCCTTCAGAGAGGAAATGTACTCACCAGCCCGGGCCTGATAGAGAACACATGTACAGTGTTTATAAGACACAAATTTACAGAAATAGAAACAGCCAACCCACTTTTGGCATTAAAAATCAAATCAGGATTTACTAAAGACAAGCAGTAAATAATTAGCAATGAAAAAAAGCTTTGATATACATGTCTTAACCCAGACATAGAGATAGACGTGCATCTTTGAAGGGGTCATCGGAAGGCCATTATCAAAGTGGATATGATTCTTTAGGGTCTTAATGAAAAGTGTATATCATATAGCTTAGTTTCCATCCAGTTTTTACAGTTTTGTTATCTACAAAGAGAATTTCATTAAAGTTTAAAGTCTATCCAACTGACATTTAACTGATAAAATGGTATGCGTGATGACATCATCCTAAAAAAAATAAATAAATAAATTATTGTTGCCTAAGTTTTGGTGTTTAGGCAGGTGTTAGTAATAGTTTTTTTTCTGATCAACTTTTTTTTTAGAGTGTATTGGAAATAGGAATGTTAATATATAAAATTTTATATGCAATAGTATGAATATTATTTAATGCCCTTTTGAACTAGGCTACTGTGCTTATATGAGCAACGCCATGAACAGGGATGCTGCCAGTAGGCTAATTCTGTCGTGTGACACCACATATATTTAAAGCCCATTTTTTCGACAAAAGGCGTTTCAAAACAATTTTTTGCGAGATTTGAAGTATTGATATAGAATGTCTGCGCTAGAGTTAACCGGAAACAAAATGTGTCGACACAGGACAAATTTGAACATTTAAAAATGTTGAAGTGCTAAATACTATATCCCAAAAAGTTCTTGGATGGAAACCTGGTTAGAGATGCATTCATGTAAATCAGGGCTCAGCCATTCCCTTTAAAATGAAAGTAACAGTAATCCTCAGTGTCTTCAGTGGCTCAGATGTCTGGAGTGAATGCTGTATGCTATTTGCATTATCACATCCAACTACTAAACACTTCAATCGCTAAATCTGAGACATTTTGTCTTTCCTTGCACCAGAGTCAATGTTTTTGACAATTAGGGAGGGGCCTGTTCAGAACTACGCCACTCTGACGGGAATCTCAGAACAGCCTGATTTAAAAGATTTTAAAATAGATAAAAAAAAAAAAATCATTTTTATCGTTGTAGGAAGAACATGTACACATACACTTCCAACACTCTCTCATAATACTGTCTTTATGGACTGTCTTTTCACAGCAACTCAAATAACTTTTTTTAAATCTAAAATGTTTGTTTACTTTGGCCAGGACATTAGCGAGAGTGCTGACAGCCAGATTGCGCTGTTGGTTCAGCTGACTGCGAGAGAGGAGGAAAAGCTCTTGCAGCGAGTATCCAGCCAGCTGGAACAGAGGAGAGAGAGAAAATTATCATTAGTATTACACATATACAACAACTACACACGCCTGCATTAGACCAATACAAACACCTTTAAAAAAAATACTGCCTTTAGTTCTAGTTTGCTGCCAGTCTAAAAACAATCCAGCAGATGAATTTAGCTGGACCCACTCACCTCTGGCTCCTCTCCATGGTGATGCAGGCCTAAATGGGTGGGCAAGTCTTTGGTGGGTGGGATGAGAGCACCAGCAAAATCAAAACGGGCTTGCATCGCCTTTAATAAAGCATTCATGCAAAAAAGAACACAGAATAGTATAAATAGTAAAGTCAGTATAAAATAAACAATCACCCTTTATTCTAAATGCATGTTGTAAATCTTGATGCATGCATGTTTTACTTTATAAATGTTGTTTTGACCATTCACATTAATCAACAACAGAAGAGAGAAAATCTCTAAAAACTTCAATAATAAAGGTTTTTATAAATGTGATTATTTTATACAATGTATGTAGCATTTCTTATTTCTTTGTTGTACAGTTTTTTTTGGAGGGGGGCTTGTAGTTGTTTTTTATGTCTTCAGCAAACTGTCTTTGTTTGATTTTTTTACATTTAGGCTAGAATTAGTTTTCATGATATTGTCAAGAATTACGAAATGTATATTTATATAGATTCAAAACTTTTAATATCATTAAGACCTTATAGTTCTTAACAAGCACAACCAAATAAAGCATCTCCTAAGGTTTAATGGTTTCTACCTGTTTGGTGCTCTGCTTCCTGGGTGCAGGAAGGTCTCTTGTCCATTCCAGTTTATCTTGCTCCACCTTGTCCATATGAAGCCATTCCTTCTGAGGCTTGATTGGCAGCTCTTTCTCTGTAAAAAATAAACAACACCAATATTACAAATTATTAATATTACGAGAAAAAAAACACTAGACGTTCAGTAAGTGTAACCTGTTCCCATGTATATTGACATACACAGCACCACATGCTGACAGCAGTGCAATTACGGAAGGACTGTTCTCTCAACAGTAACCCCTGATGTGCTTCATCCATAAACGTCAATGAGTTCCTCTTATCTCTATTACCTTAAAACAAATTGGTGCTTGCTCTAGCTAACTCCGCTCTAATCAGACTAATTGAATTGATGCATCTGCCGTAGCATGCTGGGCTCACAGCTCAGCTGGACAGATCTGCAAAGTGTACAGTCCTGAATATGTGTGCTCAGTTTCAAGCCGAGGGTGAAAAACGAACTGGAAACCATCCAGCTTGTGCTGACAAGATTGAGAAGCCCACATCCGGTACATTAGCTTTACTTTCTAATGCTGTATGCATGCAGACCAGTCTAAAGTCCCCATTCAGCTTTCTTCGTGATACTAAAGCAATGCTGTAATACTGAGTAGCTCAAATACGTAGGTTTATTGTGTCATAACATTTATTCACCATGCACTGGCACATGATGGGATCTCTCTCTGCTAAACGAGCTCTGAACTCACTTACCTGTAATTGGAGGTTGAGCTACAAGCTGATTCTCATCTTCCTCATCCTCCTCCATGGTATCCCTTTGAGATTCCTGAGCTTTTACTGTGTGGTCTAACTGTGGAGACGTGCTATTAGGCAGAGGTTCATTCAGGAAGTCTTCTCTTTGCACAGGACCAGACGCTGACTCAGATCCTGGGGTTCTCTGTGCCTTTCGAGATCTCACGAAGTCTACTAACCTAGGGTCTGAAATCAAAATGTTAACAATTTGAATTCAGAAAATGTCAATCAAGTTTAGAACACATTACAGTTTCCAGTGTCACCTAAGCCTTTAGAATTATTTCTAATATGTTGCTTTAGTGCTGTAAGTAGCTGTTTCCATCCACCTATTTCTATGCACATTTTGGAGCATTGATTAAAAAAAGCTGGATAGAAACATTGTGATGCGTATAAATTCTAAAAATGTGCATAAAAACGTATGTGCACATTTGAGTACATTTTTATCTAAAAAGAATGTATGCAAAAAAAAACTATGATGGAAACACATTTACCAAATAAATTCCACTATGTGCACTGATTTTTTAGACAGGATAACTTGACTAACCAGTGGATCGATTGCGTTTCATTGTGGTTATTCTGAAATGCCTGAGAAAATTCAGTCATCAAAGTATTTCTGTACACTTGTCTTACACGACCGTGTCCCGTGCAAACAGCTGGCATCCACCTCCGAAAGCAATGACTGCATTTATTGTGTTTCATCTGCTCACTCTGAGGTGCAAGTAATTTATCATAAATGAAAATTATTATAATTATTATTCAGTGGCTTCTCCCAGATTTCTTAGGGAAAATATAGTGGCAGTTGGATGGAAACAATGCTTTATTTGCAAATGCAATATTCCAGTTTTGCGCATAAGCTTAAATCTTTGGATGGAAGCATAGCTAACGCTGAAATATTTTTGTAAAAACCGCTTTATGTTTTTCCTCTGAATTCTTTGACTACCAGAAAAGTTCAAAAGAACAGTATTATATTTGAAATACAATTCTTTTTTAACATCTTTACTGTCACTTTTGGTCAATTTAATGAATCAAAAGTACTGATTTCTTAAAAGAAAAAAAATTACATATATATATATATATATATTAGGGGTGTAACGGTTCACAAAAATCACGGCTCGGTTCGATGCGACACAGTGGTGTCATGGTTCGGTATGTTTTCGATACGGCAAAACAGTTTGTAACTGACAGTGCTTCGTGGCGTAGTGCTATGTCTGAGCCTAAATCTACGCCTAGTCAGAGGGAGGTGTAAAGTCAAAATTTATGATTTGCTCCAACATTATTAGTTTTTAGGATTCATGTCTGTTTGTTAATTATTACAGCAGACGATCACGAAGATCAGTGTTGGCTCCATCTCCAAAAACATTATTTTTCAGGAAATTAAAAAACGGCATATTTTTGAGTTATTAAACATTGTATGGTGAATGTTGGTACTTTATTTTGCTATCATATGCTGTTGTGTACCAACAATAACACAACATTTCCCCAAAATCATGTTTTATATTTTTTTTTACAAGAGACAAGGCTTTACAAGCTAAACAAAGCTAATGATTGCAGTTACATACATCTTCCTGATCTCTATTTTAAACGTTAAAGCGATCAGTCATGCAATACCAGAATAAAACGAGAACACGCTGTCTATAGGCGGACATTAATCTGCACGCAAAGAAAATTAAATTAAAATAGTTCAATTTTGTGTTTATTGTCAAATTTATTATATTTTGTTTTGTTTTTTTATTAAGATATTTAAGAAAAATGTTTGGAGTATATTTTGTTTATTAAATATAAATAAGTTTTTATTTTATAAAGTAGACCAAGGGCCCATCAGCAGACAATGATCATAAACTATGTTTGATCACTTTAGCCTTCTCAAAGCATCACGACTTGTCTAAAATAAAACTATAGATATACCCACTAAAACAGTATCTATAACTGCACGAGAACGTGTCAGCGATGGATCGTACTTTCAGTTGTTACAACAGGTGTAAATATTTATCGTAAAGCTGGACGTTGAAAAGTCCAGCGAAGGGCTAACGCCCTTTTTTAAGTCTAGCTGGTGCAACCGGCCCCTGGTTATACAGCTGGATGCTGGGTTGAAATGCAGCTGGAATTGGTTGTGGCTTCAAGGGGCAAGAGGTGTCCTTTTATTTAAGGGATAAACACATGTCTTTAGACAAATGTCAATACAGTATTTTTTATTATTCCATTCAACTTTTTTGGCTAAGTCTAACTTTTTAAATTTCTATGCTAAAGCAGGTTTGCAAATAACACTGCACATTATAATAAATGAAAAGAATAGCTTATTAGGGACAAAATCATATATGTATTTATTACATTTCCCAGAAATGAACACAAATATATTTGTTTATGCAAGTTTTTTTCTTACAATAAGCTAATTCACAAGATTACATTTTGAATATAAATTTGTCATCGTACATATCAGCAGAAGATCTTGAACTTACCAAGCTGTGCCAGCAGCTTCTTCTGTTCCTCCATTATCTCACTCTGGGACATCGCCTGCAACTTAGCCTGATTCTCCACATGGATTTTCATCGTCTCCATGGCACTATTTGCAAGTCCTTGACCCGTGAGTAGCACAGGGCCACCAACACGGTCTACAACAGAAGCCCAATCATAAAATACATAATGCTAGTTAACCTTTAAAAACTGTGTGACAGCCCTTACCCATCACATCTGACTCCGGTCGCTCAGTCTCCATATCCTCCAACGGTGAGAAGCTCACATGTCTAGATGAAGAATTCTGATTTCTAGTCTCTGAACCATTTAAAGACCGAACATCCTCCTCTTTAGCCCTTTGCGCTGCAATCTGACGTGCAAAAATACTTTTTCTTCCTTTAGGAGCTCTTTCCTCCCCCTGAGGATGGAGAGAAATACAGACAAGTCAAAAAAAACAAACAAGCCAGATTTTGTGCACATATAATATGTTCTCACCTCACTTTCCATTACAGATCTACGTAAGACTTTAGGGAAAGCAGCGCCTGTGATACACGGGAACGTCACAGGTACTGCACTCGTGTCCCTCTCCTTTAGGAACACAAACAATAAGCACGGCATTGACATGTTGACATTTAATCAAACAACACTCACACTATAAGAAAAGTGACTCACAATGATTCTAGATAGGACCGCACTGATGTGTGTATCATATCTGTCAATTTGCTCTTCCGGGTCTTCTTCTTCAAAACGCACCCGCTCCCGTTTAAAGCGTGACTTCTTTGGAGGTGCAGGGGTCAAGGTAGGAAGCTCATCTGGAAGATCTGAAGGTGTAGATGAAGTAATTTCAGTGCAAAGTTCATATTAATTGGTTGTATATCAGTCTGGACTTATTTAAGCAGGTTTAATCAAACTCATAATTAAACAATTTCAAGAAAGACGCTCAGAAATGTCTAGCCTACCTTCTATGGTCACCACATCTCTGAGGTGTCCCTGCTCCTGTGCATCAGCTGCAGCAGCGTGTCCTCTGCGTTTATCAGCGCGCTTCACCACCGCGACACTGGACTGACCGCCTGCCGCCAGAAGCTCCTGCTGCTCCCGGAGCAGATCCGCCTCGCTGTCCGTGGGCTTGGGGCGCCGCAACATCCCAAACTCCCGACTTAACCAAACGGCGGAGGAGACTCTATAGGAGAAATAATAACGACTCAAGATTTAGCTCTCAAATTTGCCATTTCATCTTGTCCTTCTCTGACTGACAGCCTGAAAGTTTTCTTGTTTTGTCCCTCAGCTCAAGTTCCTAGTATTATTATTATCATTATTATTATTAATCAGTCCGTGGTGAACAACCAACACATGCAGAGTTTACAGATGTCACTCCATTTCCGGGTTATGTGTAGCCATTACAAAATAAAAGCCTTTCGGGTTAAAAGTTTTTTTTTTACATAAAAGATTGCGTCGTTATTTAATTATATAAATATATAATATAACACAAAGTAACGCATTTAGTTTTATTTATTTACATTACTAGAACCTTATTTTATTTTCCCTTTTCTATCGCCGAAAATATATTAAATGAAATTATACATGAAATAAATGTCAATTTATTTTTTAATGAATATATGAACGACAAAGAGGCTTGCTATAAAGGATAACAGAAATAATACTTGAACAATAATATATATATATATATATATATATATATGTGAAGATAATTCACTTTTAATATATTACTACCCTATAAAATGCTTAATATTCATTAAGTTAGTAATTAGTTAATAGCTAGTTAAATGCATGTTAAATATCTTCAAAGCCCCTATTTATAACCAACAAGCAGCATCTTATTCTAATTATGCTGATCGCCTCTCGCGCAGTTCAGTGAGTTCAGTATAAACACAAATCAGAGACTCAGCTTCGGTCTCCATGAGACTTTGGAGAGCCGTTGTCGGTTTTTTTCCCCCTCCGTCCTCCGCAGTCTCCCCGCGGTCTCCGCCCCCCGGTCTGCCTGAATGGGAACACCCAGAGCGGGATCCCCGGCGTTCCTGGCATCCATCCCAAACACAGCACCGCCGGGACAGAACAACGTCCTGCTGAAGCGTGTTTCATTGAAAATAGCGGCGTATTGCAGATAACATATTTGACTGCAATGTTACACCTGCTGCAGGATGTTGTCTCTAGATCTGGAAACTGATACTACTGCGGAGGACACAGCGCCAAGCTCCCCAGATGGTGGTGCGGAGACACCGGCCAGTCTCGATGTGCTGGAAGAGGTATGAGACGAGTCTTATGAGTACTAGATGTACCATAGTCATCATGGAGAAGATAGGATTCTTGCATTATAACCCCTTATAGACTCTAATTGTCTTAGTGTGGTTTGACTTGTTCCAGTAAAGGCTGGTCACAGTAAAGGTATGTCTGAGACTGAGAAAATGTTATTACAAATTCACTTATATTTGTTGTCTAAAAGAAACTTAAAATGCAGTAACGTTTTTTTTTTCCAAGCAATTCCTTTGCTTCCAACTGATGCATAAACTTTATGGTGCACAAGTTACAGATGATCATCCTTAATGAAACTCAACTCTTTGCAGTATATAGTCAAAGATCACAGACTGCAAGTGCATAGTAATAAACCCACTAGGATGCAATTCTTTCCTTTAGGCTGTATATTGTTTACGCTTTTTTTGTGGTGGTTTTAAAATCATGCTACTGTAGCTCGATGCACAAATCCTATCTAATGACAATTGATCTGACAAGACTCCAAGAAATGAAAAACAGATTTAAATCAGGTATAACTCTAAATCTGTTGTGATATTCGCTGCACTCAGCCGATTTGTGCACTGATCAACACCTCTGTAATACACTGCTGTAATTATGCAATTGCCACTGTGGAAAATATAATACGCCTGTTAGAATCACCCTCACCACAGAGAGCAGATATGTTTATTTTGGATAAAACCTTTCATAGCCTGCCACTGTTGCTGATTCCAACCTGCATCTCTGATATTAATTTTATTGGTGCGTATTGCCTTGTGAAGCTTTTTGGTATGGCCTGCCAGTTCTGTGAATGTCCCTCAGCTCATCTTTCACACAAATCCTGCTTTGCTGGAACTCAGAGCTGTGATTTGATCTTCTCTAAAAATTACATTTAAACTGGTACAGCAAAATCACTTGTTTTTTTAGATGTTATTCTTTATCTACAGCAGTAAACTACTATATAAAATGTACTGCTGTAGATAATAATATAATCACCAAGTGAAATCAAAATTGTTATGTAACATTAGAAAATATATTACGCTGCACAATTTTGATTTTATAAAAAATTTAATTTCTTCAACTGAAAACTTCATTCTTTTTAAGAGGACTGAAGTTGACTGGTGAAGGAATGTTTGTTGTTTGTATTTTAATTTTGAGCAGTTGCTTCAAATTAAACTTCACTTTGAGATGGTACTACAGTAAGCCAACAAACAAAATTGGTACCCCACATACACTATTGCTCATTAAGTCATTATCAAGTTTTATATAATCTGCTTAGGCATCTAAGATCACAACCATATTGTCCAAAGTTTCACATATCCAAGAGCATGAGGATATGAGTAGCTTTTGAATGGCTGACTGTTGGCGCTGTCACACTATTCTCTTTCATGTGGGATTTCCATTATTGATGTTGCACCTCACTCTCCCCTCTTTAAAAGCCTTTCAACCCTTATAAATATCAGAAGCTGTGGTATTAGCTGCTGAAATCTACAGACACTTATCGGAGAACAGCATACTTAACTCATACATTTGATCTGAGTGCATTTTATATTCAAAACACAAATTAGAGATTTCTGATCAGTTAAGTTAAAAAAACAATAGCTCCTTAGTATGTTTTATTCAATGAACGTTCAGTAATAACTGACATTTTCATCATAATTTGTGTTCAGCAGCTCAGCACCTGAGATTGAAACCCACAACCTCAGGCACAGGAGCAATTTCCTCTTACAAGAAACAACTTTGCATTGCCAAAGAGGTGTACCAAATCCAGAGTTATCCCACAAAAGCACTTCTAAGCTACTCTCCTGCACGTTTTGAATATAACAGAAAAATCAATTTGATAGATTTTGCCTGGCATTGACTGAAGACTCAAGAAAAAGTTGCAGTGACATCCACCATGTTTTGCTTAATCATTGCCTGGAATCATAATGCTCTATGATTTTCATGACTCTGAAAAGGCAAAAATTGTGGAATAGCATCATAAAATTGGAAGTACCTGTAAAATGTACTAATGGTTTACCAGTTTAATACAGGTCAATTATCTGAAGCTTGTCTTAGGTTTAATAGACATAATCTGAAGACTTTGCGCCAGGATGTCCTGGAAGTAATTACGTCTGAACTAAAGAATTGCAATACAGGAAATCCTTGTCAGGCCCCACTTTCTCACATAGATCTATATCCCTCTAGTCATGTAAAGGGTTTACTGTCAAAGCGTTGTCTTCACTTTATTTGAATTTGACTCAGATGCATGTCTATTGCAGATTTCATTTAGACATTTAATGTATTTCATGTTGTTTTTAAACTTGTAAGACCTTTGTTCATATTCGCAACATGAATATGTTTTTTATGAATAAGAGCTTTCTGACCCTGCATAGACAGCAATGTTCAAGGCCCGGAAATGGCACTGTTAAAATAGTCCACTTGACCATCAGTGGCTCAAAACATTAATTTTTGTAATTTATAGGAATAGTTTTTGTCTGCAAACATATATATATATATATATATATATATATATATATATACACACACACACACACACACACACACACGTACGTAGTGTATCTAAACAATCTAATCTAAACATAGTTCATGCATATTTTGCTTTTACTCTCTGTGCAACTTTGTATACAGCAGATTGATTTTAATAACCTTAATGTACTTTAAGTGTGCACCCAACAGAAATTAATATAATATACAAGTATCTAAAGATATACTCAAATATAATTTCCTCATATAAGTGACAACATTTCTAATATTTCCTAACATTTCTTTTGTGTTCACTACCTCTTGTTTTCTTATTCACATTATTCACAGTCAGCCTGTGTGCCATACAGTATGCTTATTACTATATCTCTTTCTCGTTATTCCTTGTAGCAATGGCCAATAAAGCAGTCCCTAAGTGCCTCTATGTGCCGCGAGATGCACTGGCGATGCCTCCTCCTGTCACTGCTCATGTACAGCTGCCTGGGTGCCGTGACCTGGTGTCAGCTCACACAGGTCACCAAGCTGAGCTTCGATTCCTCCAGTACTTCCCTCACAGCGTCCATGAACTCTCTCAGAGGAGGAGGTCGCGCCATGATATACCACGACAGCCCTTGCTCTGACGGTTATGTATACATCCCCTTAGCCTTCCTGCTCATGCTCTATGCCGTTTACCTTATGGAGTGCTGGCACTGTCGTGCCCGCAGCGAGTTACAGTGCAAGGCCAACGTAGAGAGTGTGTACGACAGGGTTCTGCGCATGCGCCAAGCCCGACCGTGCGTGTGGTGGAAAGCCATCAGTTACCATTTCGTACGCAGGACTCGACAAGTAACGCGTTACCGGAATGGAGACGCCTACACGACCACACAGGTTTATCACGAGCGTGTTAACACGCATGTAGCCGAGGGCGAGTTCGACTACAGTCGCTGTGGAATGAAAGACGTGTCGCGCAACTTGCGTGGACTGGAGGGTCACGCAGCGACACGGTTGCATTTCTCTAAGTGCTTCAGCTTCACAGGAGCAGGACCTGAAAATGCTTACCTCAACCAACGAGCTAGGTTCTTCTCAGAAATCGAGGGACTGGATGACTACATGGAAGCCCGCGAAGGCATGCTTCTGAAGAACATCGACTTCAAGGAGCACCTCATTGCTTACGTGGATCCCGACCAAATGCCGTGGTACACCTCGCGGGTCACCTTCTGGTTGGCGGGTCTCCTTATGCTCTCCTGGCCACTGCGAGTGCTGATAGAGTACAGGACGGCATTTGTGCACTACCAAGTGGAGAAACTCTTCGGAATAGAGTATAGCAACAACAGCCCATCTCCAGACGCCGACGCCACCTCAAGAAACACTCGCTACGGCCTTCCGAGAGCAGAAACCGTTGACAGTACGGAGCTGGAATGGCACATTCGTTCAAATCGCCAGCTCATACCAAGCTACTCAGAGGCCATGCTGATGAACCTGGGGGCTTCTGGGTCAAACCACAGAGACAGCATTTCCTCCAACCACTTGCTGTTGGACAGCTGCTCGGCACAGAGCTACGGGACACTGGTGCAGAATTGTGAGCACTGTTGTCAGCACGAAGGCGGGCAAAGACGGCCCACTATCAGCTCTAGCTGCTCCTCCATCTTCTCTCGCCACACCTTCCACTCCCGTTTGTCCCTGGACACCTCGCACTTCTCTCTGTGCCGCATGTACGGCTCCAGGCGCACAGTGGGACTGTGGAGGAGCCGCAGTAGTGCACTTACAGAGCGCTGCTGTCCCGATGAACAGTGCTGCCGGTCTTACACCAGTCAGCTTGCGCTTAACGACAGCCCGCCAAACTACCAAGACGCCCGCTTCTTCCCAGTCCTCATTGTACATCGACCTGAGGGCTGTGGGGACTCCTCTGAGGTAAGGAGATATTATGTTCGGAGAGGCTCCTGTTGTGTGGAGACTTCGGTTTAAAGTGGCCTGAAGTGGTCAAGCTGACTAATTCAGCGATATTAAACATTTGTTATTATTTGCACTATGCAGAAAGTGGACTTGATGGCTGTTGCTTGATGCCGAACTGATGAAGTGTATTCTCATGAACTTTGTCTTGCTCTAACAGCTAACATGTGCAAAATTAGAAACGTGGCTTATTCAGTGCAGCACTGAAGACTTTTATGTTTACATTTTGATTTCAATTAAAGGGCTGGATTGGAATTATCAATAAATAGAACCAGCTTTTCATACTATTTATGAAGAGCTGGCTGACAAATATGCCAGCTTCAATAAATTCATATAAAAAATGTAATCTTTCAACACATTACACATGTATTTTACGTCCAAGACATGCATTGCTTGTAATGTTTGTGGTCACTGAAGGAAAGGGTTATGACTGCTGACTTGCTACAAGAGAGAAAATTATTTAATAGTTGCCATTTTGCCTTGGTTACTAACCTGAAATGTTTTTTAAATAAATAATTTTATAACAAGTTATATATATATAAATATAACATGTTTTATTTATGAATTTAAGACAAAGACTATAGATATTATAGCTGTCATTTTCACTATTATTATTTTATTTTGTTAATGCTAATGAATAGTGCTGGGTATCGAGTCCGGTAAGTTACTTTTTGATTATTGACAAACGTCTCGTCGTTCGGTACCCAATTTTGATACTTAAGGGTTAAGGGGTTAATCTCATCAACATCAGTGAGCAAATAAGATTGCAACACTAGTGTGTGTGACCAGAAGTGTGTAAACACACAAGTGAGCACACTCCCACTTTCAATAGTATTTGTCAATATTTAACCACAAAAAGATGAATTCTGCTTGTCTCTATGTTAATGTATGGTGCAGACGCGCAGTTTTGTTTACTAGCATACTGACCTGCTTCTGGAGATAATAACGTCTTGAGTCTCACTAAAGGAAGTAGGCTACATGAATAACACCTCCAGAACTGCTCTGAGGGTTACTTTAAGAGCATTTGACTTTCATTTGAGTAAATCTATCCTCATATCATGTACACACAGACCTGTAAAGATATTCATGGCAAGCTGTCAAAATAAAAGTTTGGACATGGCAACAGAAAAATGACTATTGTTCAGTAGAATGTACTTAATAGGCTACTACAAAAATTATTAAAATAGTGTTTCTTTAGTGTTTTAAAGAAACCTTTTATTTTCCAATAATAAAATGAAATCTTCATTAGTTAAAAGACAAATGTTTTATGCCTTAAACAAAAAAAGGCTATTGTAAGAATAAATAATAATGCACTAGTGTAAAGGTAGCATAACAGATGTGTAAACTGAAAATAATTAGAACTTTATTAAAACTAATTTGCACTGATTGTGTTGGATATATATTTTTCTGTGAAGTTGCTCAGAAGCTGAGGTTTTGAATCTGTATAAATGTCAACAAGCTGAAAGAAAATGTTTTTTTGAGATAATGTAATTTAGTTAAAACTGATTTCATAAAATTGGTGTTGAAAAAGGTATTTTTCAGGAACCGGTATCAAACTCAATCTATTGGCATCAAAAAAATTTTGAACGATACCCAGCCCTTCTAATGAATATAAACACTAAATGAGTATGTTGGCATCAAGAATTGTCTTTAATGTCTGATTTACATAAACAAAGGAAGTTTGCTTACATTGTTTCAGGAGGTTAAGTGATTATGTATGCAGCTTTATGGAAACTGTCCATCTAAAAAGTTTCCCAGAAACAGCAATATGGTCATTCTCACTTTGGTATATCATTAGTGCATGTCTCAGAAGACATCACATTTGAAGCATCTGAATAACACTGGCCCATTAAATGAGAGAGACTCATCATATATCAATCCCCCTTATGGCCTAACCTGTATGTCTGGGCCTGGTTGTTTAAAAGGTTAAGACTAGTCTTAAAAGTTAGTCAGCTAAATTTGAGACTTGGTTACAGTTTTTTTAAATTCAGTTACATAAAAATGTATATTAGTCTAAGGTAAATACAAATAAATAAATAAATAAA
>JAUMHI010000061.1:11503643-11515482 GCA_032359435.1 Enteromius unitaeniatus
GGGGCAAATTAAATTTGTAGCACTTTGAGATTTGCTTCAAATATAAAGTGCATTATAAATAAAATGTATTATTATTAATTAAATATTAAGTTGTCTCTTCTAAGTATCTTTCACAAATTAGCAAGAAGGCTAATAATGTCCAAAATTGTTTAGATTAATCATATACACAGTCGTTCACTACTTTTTTTTTACACTATTGGTATATTAAGGTATCAGCAATGAAACCAGATTTTGGTTTCAAATGTAGAACATTTATTTCTTATTATTCAATATAAACATACAAAAGAAAAAAAAAACATGCATAAAATGAAACAGATGTATCAGTATTTACATGTTGCTGTAGTATGTAATCTATGAATTAAAACAAATCTCTAAGCAACCGGCAGGTACACAAAATAAGACAATATGAAACAAAACATGAATGTTATATAGTCTGAAGATAATGTATACAGAATGCAAAACTGCCAAAATGTATACAAAGTCCAGTCACTGATCTTTAGTTATTTTTCATTCATTTAATACTCACTAGTATCCTGAACAAACGCTAGGTATCATTATATTTGAATATTCTGAAATTCCTCATCAACCGGACGTGTCTTGAATGTCGGTGTGCAGATGGCCTCGTCGCTTAATAACTTGCTTGTACAGGATTTCGACTCCTGTGCACTGAGTCAGCAGCTGAGTTACGGCACTGTTCTGATAGAGAGAAGTAAAAGAACCGTTAGAATATGCATTTACGTTTTAAACATGACAGGATGCTTATAACTTACCCAGGTCTATATACTTTTAGTTCTAACAAGCACATTCTTGTTGTTTAATCAAAAAAACATATATACTTACCAAATTACTCAGATAAAGGTCAGTTTTTGGAATTGCTTGAATTATCTTAATTTTCTCTTCCAAATTCTGAATGAAGTCTGCCACCATCCCCATAAGCTCTACCACATCTCTGTACATACAGGCAAAAACAGTAACCAATACTGCTAGCAATGCAATACAAATATACAATTTAAATGTGGCACATGAAATTAATCTGACCTGTGAAGATCAGCATGAATGGGTAGGTTCTGCTGACAAAGTGTCTTTGTGAGTCTCTCTCGCAGGAAAGTCTGTTCTCGTAACACTTCCTGAAAGTGGGAAGTGAACTGTTGCAAGGAAGCAAACCTTTGACCTTGCAACGAAATGGTCATTAATAACATTAGAGTCGTCTAGTATATCAGTTTTGTGGATTAAATGCGCACAGTGTGGCAGCACTTACCGAGGTAATGAGTGTGAGTGACGTCTGCACTGTCTCTTTCCAGCTTCAGCAGCTCCAAATCTAAATTGGCCTTTAGTGAGCGGATGGCAGAAATAATTATGCCAAGGGGAAGTTCATTCAAATATAAAACCTAAATTGTTGATGGTAGCCATTAACTTTAATAGCATTCGTTTCCATGCTGTAAATGTCAATGGCTACCATCTGGTTAACAACAGTTTTGAAATGATTTTCTTTCAGGTCGAGCAGAAGACAAGACAAATCATACAGATTTAGTTTAGTTTAACTTGAGGGTGCGTAAATAATGACAGAAATGAATATTCAATTGAGCAATATTTAAAAAAGAATAAAGTTTGTTTTAATATCACCTGATCAAGATCACGTCTAATTCTGTTCAGCTGCTCAGCTTCAAGTAAAGCTGTGGAAAAGACTTCTGAATCCCGTGGAAGAGCATCGAGCTCCTCCTAGAAGATCCAGAACACAAATGCTTGACATCATCCACCATAACAGTTTAAAATCTCAGAATGCGTCATGTCTTAGTTTACCTGTGTCATGCTGCCTGATGTTACACATCTGGCTAAAATCTTAGCAGCAGGTGTCACTGTATAGGTGATGGGGTCCCAGGGATTCATAACAAGAGCTGAGGGCAATTAAACAAGCAAGCAAGCGAAGTTAAAGAAATTGTGTTTCTATATGACTGTTTCTTCAGCTATAGGCATTTACTAAAACACTAAGTAACAGGTAGAAAAAATATTTATTGTTGGTTTCAACTCATAACTACAATATTTGCATTACTGTAAAGGTGAGTTGTAGATATTAATAAAACAGAACTTGACAGATAGCATTTTTCGTTGCTACATTGTACTAACGTTACCTACTTTTTAATGGGACTCAGCAAAATGTGACGGTAGCACAAATCCAGCACCGGTGCGTTATTCGTTACGTTTTCTTTGTTGAAAGCTGTCCGTCCGGTTCTGACACAACGTCTGCTGCGTCTCGGTTTCAATCTCCCGCCTCTTCCTCTCTTGAACATTAGCACAGCTGCTCAAACGACCCAGAAGAGCAGATATCATACATACGTGTGCATACTCGCAGAGTTCTCATCGTTATCCTGAATAAAAAGCATATGATATACAGATCATAGAAAGCGTGGCGTGACGCGAAACGCAACTTCCTACATTGGGCCACTTCCTGCGTCCGCAGATTCACAATAACCGCAAAGCTCAATTATCGCAGTATGATCCAGGTATAACCAAAACAAAATATATATTTAAATAGTTTACGGCGGTCCTTGTGCATAACTCTAATAATCTTTGAATGCACAATTAGTTGAATCGGTTGGCGTTACTTTACATTACCTAGATTACTTTCTCTTTAACAGCTGCGCGCCATAGCTGTTTACAAAGCTCTCTCGTCGAATAGCCAAATACATGCATTAACAAACAAGTGTTTCAGCAGGACGTTTGTTCAAGTGATTTTATTGGATTGTCATATTCGCGAACAGATGCACCGTGATCGTGTAGACTGTATTTGACAGGCTGCGGGAAGAAGCGGGTCACACAATGACAACAGTCCTCCAGCGTAACAAACCCCGGATGTCACTGTGCTAGATTCCTACTAGGTCCTTCTGGCACGGTTTCTCCAGTGCGGCTCGTGTTTACAGTGATATAAAGGCAGGGAGATGTCGGCCGCGGCGCGAGCAGCAGCGCCCGTGATGCTGTCCCGGTTTCGCGGAGCTCTGGTCGGCTCGGTGCTGGGCGACTGTATAGGCGGTGAGTTTGAAGGCGCTGTGGATGTGCCTATAGACCGAGTCCTGCAGCATCTCAGCGCTCTGGAGGACGAAACACGGGGCGATGGTGAGTATTTCACCATTATTAATATGCAATGAACATATTTACTTGTGTGTGTAATCACTATGGTGTTAGGCCAACAATTCTACACTTACTACGCACATATATTTCTATTAAATATATAAATATTACACTTTTGCATGTCCTACAGTTTTTGTTAACCCTCTGATATTTCTCATTTAGAGGTCACATTTTGACTTGAATGTACAATATTTTGTTCCTGTAATATTTTGAGGGGATTTCATCATGAATTACACATTTTTTTGCTGTATAAACATCTTTTTAGGAGCATTTTTGGCTAGGAATATAGTTGTTTCTTAATTCCATTTTCCTAGGAATTCTTCAGTACAGCGATGACACCGCTATGATGCGATGCGTTGCAGATTCACTCCTCACCAGGATGGCGTTTGATGAACGGGACATGGCTCGAAGGTATCTTATCATTGGAAATGACTAAAAGAGTCCTTTTTAAGTAAGCATTGGATTTTTCTGATCATCTTTCTTGGTTGCAGATTTGCTAAGGAGTATAACCTTGCTCCGGGGCGAGGTTATGGCTCAGGTGTCATACATGTCCTGCGGAAGCTTGCGTCGCCCCATCTGAAGGACGTCTTTCAGCCGGCACAGGCTCAGTTTGGTGGCCGCGGTTCTTTCGGGAATGGAGGTGCCATGAGAGCGGCACCCTTTGCCCTGGCCTTCAAAAGCCGTGCTGATGTCTGCAGGGTAAGTAGGCGTCCGATTGTCGGACTTGAAGGAAGCTGCAACTTTTTTTGAAAATACTCATTTTCGAGCTCGCCTGGAGTTGAGTTTTACCATTTTTGAATCCATTCTGGTGGCAGCACTGTTAGCTGTAGCTTAGCATGGATCATTGAATCTGATTAGAAAAATCTCCCACCCTACCTTTAATTTTGAAGGCTAATTTGGACTTTCCCGAGATCACCTTCTGTCCTTCTATTTGTCTTTTTGGCAGTACTCTCGGCTTGGGGCAATGTTAACACACTCGTGCTCTTTGGGCTACAATGGGGCAGCGTTGCAGGCCCTTGCTGTCCATCTGTCTCTCCAAGGTGCTTTGGCTCTGCCAAAAGAATTCATCAAGAAACTGATATCAGAAATGGAGGAGATGGAAAAAGATGAAACAGCCCAGCTTGATGCTAAAGCGTAAGTGTAAGAACAAATTTCAGCTGTATGTTTCTTAAAGGGATAGTTTCAAAACGAAAAGTATTCAAGTGTTCAAAACAAAAATGATGTTTACTCACCCTTATATTGGTCTAAAACTGATCGACTTGCTTTCTTCAGTAGAAGTTAAAAGAAGATGTTTTGATGAATGTATAAACTGTTCGTTGTTGTTGTTTTGTCCATGCAGTGTTGTTATATTTAATTAAAACTAATATGTTTTTTTTTGTTTCGTTTTTTTTTTAACTAAGAATTACTAATTATGACTTTTATTACTAAAACTGAAGTAAATAAATAAAGAAAGCTCACACAACAAAATTTATATTAAAAATAATAATAATAACCGAAATTAAAATAAAAACAGTCAAAACATTAATTAAAAATATTAATAAATACTATAATTGTATGTGTGTGTGTGTATATACACACACATATAAAAAAACTATTGGACCCTATTGACTTTCACTTTATGAACTTTTCACTTTAAAGTTCAACAAAAGATAAAACGGGTTTGAAGCAACAGTAAATTTACAGTAAAGACTGACTAACTGACTATTTATGGATTTTATTCCACAGGCTCAATTTATCAGATTTCCCATATTGCTCACGATTGTACAGAGTAAAAGAACTTATGGACAGAAACAGTGTGAGCATTGAGGAGGTCATCTCTGAACTGGGTTAGTGTTGATTACTATTGATTATCGTTTGATCTGAGCATTTATAAATGCACTATGCTGTTTTTCTTGAAGTTGACACTCTTTCTCTGTATTAGGGAACGGCATCGCTGCCTTACAGTCTGTGCCCACCGCTATCTTCTGCGTGCTGCATTGTTTGGAGCCCCGAGACGGGCTGCCAGAGCGATTCGGAGGACTGGAGAGGACAATAGCCTACAGCTTGGCTCTGGGTGGTGACACTGACACCATTGCTTGCATGGCAGGGGCTATCGCAGGGGCACATTATGGCATTGACTCCATTCCCCAGAGCTGGCAGAAGAGCTGCGAAGGGGTGGAGGAGGCAGATGATTTAGCGAGACGTTTGTATGATCTGTACTGCCTTGAAGAGGGCAGGGGGACGTCAAGCTGCGAGAACAATCAACCGCGCACACACACCAGTGATCAGCACACTGCAAAAACTGACTGACACCTCTACATGGCCCATATGCAACATGCCGCCACACATAAGTGAAACTTTACATGGCACACAGTGTCAAATGCACTTGCTAATATACCATCAAAATGTGCAAAATGTTTACAATAAAAAGAACAAAATGATACCTTTTATTGGTCATGATCTTGTGTTTTGTCCTTTCTTTACTTCACATTTAACCCTGTTCTGAAAATTATATACTGTGCTGGCTCCCACTCTATTTTCTCTGTACATGTTACCTCTAGGCTCTATTTTTAGGAAACATGGGGTATCATTTCATTTTTACGCTGATGAAACACAAATTTACTTACCTTTTAAGAAAAAAGATCCTCTGGCCATAAATGCTTTAATATATTGCTTAGATGAAGTGAAATCGTTAATTACTTCCCGCCTTGATTATTGTAATTCTCTTTATTATGGTATCTCTAAATCCCAAACTGCCCATCTCCAATTGGTCCAGAACGCTGCTGCTAAATTTTAATTAAAAAATTAAAAAATGGATCATGTGACCCCGCTTTTGAAGGCCCTTCATTGGTTGCCTGTTAAATTCAGAATTCATTTTAAAATGGTATTGTTTATTTTTAAATCATTGCACCAGCAACACCCATCAATCTATCTGAATTGCTTCACCAATATGCTCCCCTGAGAAGTTTGAGATCCTGTGACCAAAACCCTCTATTAATTCCACATTCCAGACTCAAGCGAAGAGGTGACTGAGCTTTGTCTGTAGTTGGGCCTCATCTCTGGAATGAGTTGCCAACTGAAATCCGAATGGCTCATAGTCTGACTATTTTTAAATCTCTTTTAAAAACTCATCTGTTTTCACTGGCCTTCTAGGCATAATTTGGCCTGTCTATGTTTTTGTTTTGATGATTGTTTTTATGATGATGTTTCTACATGTACAGCACTTTGGCAGTCTTGTGGCTGTTGTAAATGCGCTATATAAATAAATAAACTAAACTAAACATATACAGTGGGGTTTTGAAGTTCACTAGTCTCTCTTTTTTGTGCTTTTAAACTTACATGAATTAACATGACTAATTAACATTAACTAACATGAATAAACAATGACCAATGCATTTATTAGACTATTCATCTTTGATAATGTTAATCAAATAAGAGTTGTTCACTGTTAAGTGATGTTAGTTCACAGTGCATTAACTAAATGTTAACAAACACAACTTGTGATTTTAATAATGCATTAGTAAATGCTGAAATTAACATTAAATAAGATTAATAAGTACTGTAGAAGTATTGTTCATTCTTCGTTCATTCTTGTGTTGTTGACCACTGTTAACTAATGAACCTTATTGTAATGTGTTACCAATTTTTAATAACCATAAAATATTCTGCATTTTGAACCGTAGAAACATTAATGAACACAACAGGTAAAAGAGTATGGTGAAAATATTTATTTTAATTAATGTGTACATTCTTTGATCATTCAACATTAGATACTTTAATTATTATTAAGTTGGCTTGAGAAAGCCTTACTGAGCTACTATTTAAACTTATTATTAAATCAGATTCAGCCCAGATCTTCAGACTGATCTCACGTGGTGTGCTGTATTTTTTTAGACTGATCAGACTTACAGTTTTCATAAAAATTAAGATTAAAAATGTTTAAAAATCCCATAGACTCCCATTCATAGAATGTTCAGATGAGCCAATACTCTTCAAGGTCAAACTGACATTCATTCAAACGTAAACAAAGTGAAGCCTATTAGAATCAATGAAGTTTCCCTTCTATATACTATTAATCCATTTAAACTCATTCAAACCTATCTATCCACTATTTCTAACATGTCTGTCTGTCTATCAATCTTTTAATTAATCTGTAAGCTTTAAAACTACTTCTTAATAGGTCAGACTTTCTCAAGCCAACTTCAGAGTTTGTCTTCAAACTTTACTTGTGTAGTTGTTGCTTAGTATCTGTTCGAATCTGTTCTAAACTTAGTGCGACATCATAAAACAATTTAGAATGTTGGATGGGACTATAAAGGCGAGAAACTCTTCATTTCTCTTTGTAGCGAGTAAGGAGTAGTTATCATCAACCGTGTTTTCAGTTGTTGATAGAGTTTTTATCGAGTGGTGAATATGGGACAGCGAATTTCTCGTAAAGAAAAGGTGGAGAAAGGAGGTGAGGAGTGTGTGCAGGAGGTCAATCCCGGTACACCTGTTACACCCACTGAGCACAAGGCAGAGGTCCATCCTCGTCCTGACGGTGAGGGAGGAGGCGGGCAGGAGGAGAAAGGACCAGAGAAAACGACGAAAAAGAGGCTAAAAAAGAGGAGGTTCAGAAAGCTTGCCTCCTTTTTCCGTTGTTTGTCTCGCCCCAAATCCACCAGAGCTCAGAATGAGCAGATGGAGCAGGTTAAGGTGGACCAGGACACTAATGCCGGACCATCCAGGAGGCCTTCAGATGGTAAATTACAAATGTCTCTTAATCATTTACACACAATAATAACAAACTGTAAACCACCCTAACTCCTATAATGAGTACAAAATTTAATTGATATTATTTTGCTTGATATTCCTCTCTTCAGATCAGTTACTGGACATTGTCTGTATTGTGGAGGACAACGACCGGAAGGAGTCTCCTTCAAGTAGTCCTGAAGTCTGCGTCAGAGCCGAGGACCAGCAAATGCAGGATCCTCAAGATCAGGACAGTCCAGTCAGTCCATCAGCAGGATTGAGCGGATCACAACTGGACTGTGAAGAGATCACAATGATCGAGGGTGAGTTTACTGTCAAGACCCTAACCCCCAGTTTCACAGACAAGGCTTAAGCTAGTATCTGAAATATGTTCTTATAAGGCATTTTTGTAAAAGTTGCTTAAATATCTTAATTTAACTAATGCCTAGTCCTGGCTTAAGCTAAGCTACGTTTGTGAAACCGGGCCTAAGTGTAATAATTAGAAGCCATGTTAAAATAGTTTAAATAACTATAGCTTCTCACACTGCTTCATTAAAAAACTAAAATAACTATGTTTTAATAGAATACATTTGCTGGAAATATGACATCGGCAAAAAGATGGGGGAAGGAGGATTCGGCTCCGTCTTTGAGGGGACCCGGTGCAAGGACGGCCTTTCGGTGGCTATGAAAATTGTGAACAAGACCAAGCATGTGCGGTACATCAGCCTCGTAAGTACACTTTTTGCATTTATGACATTTTTAAATATTTCAGTAGACTAATTCCTTGTCTTTCTTCTAGCCTGACTATCCCAGACCAATACCCCTAGAGGTGGCCTTAACAGTCATGGCAAATCAAGGCCCAAACTCTGACCACATCATAAAGTTGCTGGACTGGCAGGAGCGAGTAGACCAGTATATCATCGTCCTTGAACGGCCCTCACCCTGCATCGACATGCACCTCTTGTGGCAGGATCACGGCAACCTCTTTAGTGAGGAGGTAGCACGTCATTTCATGTGGCAGGTCATTGACGCCGCTGCAGTGTGCTGTTCCAAGGGGGTGTTCCACCGGGACATCAAAATGCCAAATCTCCTCGTCAACACCGAGACCCTAGAGGTCAAATTGATTGATTTCGGGTGTGGGGACCTGCTCAAAAGCTCTTCCTACAACACCTATTCTGGTATGTTACACATCATGACATTAGCATTAAATGGCATTTTAGTCAGAGAAACATGGAGTTTACTCTTGCCATCAGGGACAATGGTGTACTGCCCTCCCGAGTACTTTGAGAAAGGCGAATACCACGGAAAGGAGGCAACGGTGTGGTCGCTGGGTGTGCTGCTGTTCGGCATGATCACCAGCCTTTTCCCGGACAGCTACGATATCGCCTTGCTGGATGCTGATGTCTGGTTCCAGCCGGGCATCTCATATGGTGAGAAAAACTATTAAAGCAGAGAAGAAAGGATAGTGGCTTTATAATAAAATGCCTTTATGGATACTGCAGGAATCGTTCCAAGTTTACAAACCAGGTGTGACGTTGTAGGTAATAATAAGACAGTTTTCCCAACTTAACTCCACAGACTGTTGCCTTTTCCTTCGAGGATGCCTGAAGCGCAACCCAGCACAGAGGCTTCATTTAGAGGAGATGTTGTTCCATGACTGGTTTAAGGTACTACGTGTATATGTTAACCTTAGGTTGATATTTTGCCTTTTTGTTGGCTTGATTTTCTCAATAAGGACATCAGCTTCCTAATACCTGCTGTAACCTGCTGTTTCAGGTCTTCCACTAAGTCATGGAAAAGAGGGCCAGCCCTGTGTCTGGTGGGCCGATGTGAGTGGCCCCTCCAGCCTTAGCGTCTTGCGAGGTTGGCAAGCCTTGGTTGCGTCTGGCGCCTTGGCTTGTGGCAGTAGTTTTAGCGTCTTGCTGAACTACTCGCCTGGGGATGTGACCACTAATAAAGCTTCTTGTCACTGCTGAGGCTCCACAGAGGTTGAAAGAGATTCCCAGGGCTTCTTGCTAATGCTAGGGCTTCTAAAAGCAATGTGAAAATAAAAAATGTGGAAACGGATTATTTATTTATCATTTTGTATGTTCACTTGAATAATAAACTCACCAGGTTAGTAATAAAGTAGCTTAAATTAAAGGTAAACTATTTTGCTCCTTTGTTTACTGCATATAATTTGGCTGTAGACAGGGTCCAGACAATAAAAATGGCCGTTGTACTGAATGAAGATTAGTACTTTTTTACTATATCTTGGAATAACTTTACCATTGTATCATCTTCAACATCAGTAACATATACAACAACAAGTCTATGAATGACCTGGAAGACAAAGCATAATAGCTTTTTACTCTTATGGATGCGAGGTCTAGGTTTACAAACCAAAACCCATGAATACACTATAAAACCAGGAAAATTAGGTCTGTACCCGCCAGTAATTTGAAAAAAGTATCACAAAAAAGCCGACGGAAGCCCCCTCAGACCACCATGTAATCACCAATCTGTTCCAGCAGGTGTCACTGAAAAGCTTTGCAATTAGCAGCACAACACGGCAGAAGTAGAGAGAGTAGAAGGAACACGTGAGTTTGTGATGAATAAAAACACTTAATAACAGAATAAACTACATCTATAAAGCTTTTTAGGAGAGATTCGTTCATTTGTAAACAGGTCATCGGTTCTTATTTAGATTACGCGATGAGAAAATCGCGACAACCTACTTCAGCTGATGTTATTGCATTGTAGTACACATTACCGTTAAAATAAGCGCTATTAAATGCATTATGTCCGAGTCCACGACCCCAGGAAAGAAGGGCAATTTGACCGGAAGTGCCAGAAAGCTGAAGGACGACGCCGCGGATTGGCATAATCTCATCCTGAAGTGGGAGCGATTGAATGACGAGGGATCCACGATTGCGACTAAAATTGTTAATCTGAGACTGAGCAAAAAGTAAGTTTTACCTGTCAATCAAACATCAATGCTATAACTGTAAATTGTGTCTATAAATTAAAATGTATCACAGTGCTGATGCATTTATTTATTAATTTGTGTGTATGCAATATGAGTCCCTTTACTCATGTAAATATGGTAATAGCAATAGTTAGGTAATAACTAGATACTAAACCTTCCTCTACCCCATGTAGTTACATTGTACTACCAGAACTTTCTTAGGTAAGTGCCTACTGTAAAATAAAGTGCAACTGCAATCTGCTGTTTTCTCCATCCTGTCTGTTCACAGATCAGATACTGAGCCTGATGTTTTGATGGAAGGAGGCAGTTTGGCAGCTGGAGACTTTTCAGAGAAGCTAAAACTGAGCAACCAAGAGCTGGAGGAAGAATGTGTGAAGTTACAAGAGATTGTGGATAAAATGGTAACTTTTTGCAGAACGAGCATTAGCTATACGCATGTGCATTTTTATATAGTCTAAATTATTTCGCCAAAGGCAAACATACTGTCAAAGATGGAGAAGATGGTCCATGCTGAGCGTGGGATCTGTGAGTTGGAAGCGTTCCAGTATGGAGAGAAAGGAAGAGCAGCGCCACTCTTTCACACGTGGTCCACTCAACAGTTTGGTAAGAGCAAGAAATGCTCCAACATCATATACCCAACACCAAACAGTACCATTTTCTGTTAGTGCTGATAGTGCTGTCAGTGGATCAATCACATTCAAAATAAAAGTTCACATTATGTGTGTATATGTACGGTGTATATTTATTATTTATATATAAATACACATACTATATACTTGGAAAGTATTTAAGTTTATGCATTTATATTTTCACATTTCTATATATAAACATTTTTCGTAAATGTATACATGCATGTGTTTGTATTTATTTATATACAAAATGTATAATATACAGGTCCTTTTCAAAAAATAGCATATTGTGATAAAGTTAATTTGTTTCTGTAATGTACTGATAAACCTTAGACTTTCATATATTTTAGATTCATTACACACAACTGAAGTAGTTCAAGCCTTTTATTGCTTTAATATTGATGAT
>JAUMHI010000061.1:11515582-11543105 GCA_032359435.1 Enteromius unitaeniatus
TCGAAGCATCCTGGGCCTCCATAACACCTCAGCAGTGCCACAGGCTGATTGTCTCCATGCCACGCCGCATTGAAGCAATCATTTCTGCAAAAAGATTCCCGACCAAGCATTGAGTACAGAACTGAACATAATTATTTGAAGGTTGACTTTCTTTGTATTAAAAACACTTTTCTTTTATTGGTCGGATGAAATATATAAATATTTTGAGATAGGAATTTTGGGTTTTCAAGAGCTGTATGCCAAAATCATCAATATTAAAACAATAAAAGGCTTGAACTACTTCAGTTGTGTATAATGCATCTAAAATATATGAAAGTCTAATGTTTATCAGTACATTACAGAAAATAATTAACTTTATCACGATATGCTAATTTTTTTAAAAGGACCTGTGTATATATAATAAATATAAACCGTAGACACATATATTATGTAAATAAAAACATTTATTTTGGTTGCAGTCAATCAGGATTAATCATGGATTGTGGCATTAATGATCTGTATGTCCAAAGTTTACTTTAATAAAATTAGCTTAAATTCACATGCATTGTGTATAAATTAGTATGTATTTATATTAATTAGTTCTAAAATTAATATACTAATTGACTAATTTAGTATGAGGCAATAATTAGTTTACTCTGCCAATGTGACTTCTTAAAGGTACAGTTCACTCAAGAACGAGTATCAAAGTTAAATTTATCACTTATAATGTGTATCAAAGATAAAAATATGTTTCTTCATCATTACATCACTTGCTCACCAATGGATCCTCTGAAAGGGAGCCGTCAGAACGAAGGTCTAAACTGCTGATAGACACTTTATCTGTATTCACAAGGCATGTGTTGATGTGGATTATTTTGACGGCACCCAATCACTGCAGAGGATTCATTGGTGAGCAAGTAATGCAATGCCACATTTCTCTAAATCTGTTCGGATGAAGAAATAATTTAACCTTTGTTTCTTTGTCCTCTTCATGACAGTTGAAGTATCTTCCAAGCTTTACGAGTCATACAAGCAGGAGCTGGCACTGAAGACCACCATACTACAAGAATTGGCCCACACGGCTAATGCTGATCTTTCCATGGTCTATCTGTCATCATGGCTGTATCAACCCTACATTGATGACAGTGGGAAACTGCTACTAGAGAGTTTGCTTTTGGAAACAGGTCACAGACCTTTGTGATATAATCTATGCACAGGACTATTAGAACAATTTAAAAAGCATACCATGACATGTATACAGCTTTGGTTTAATCTGTTTAACCTTCAGATTTATTTCTCAAAAATATCTTATTTTAATACTGCATTTCTTCCTTGTAAGCAGTCGGTACCATACAAAGTCTTAACTCCATAAACTCACTCACAAAATTTTAATGTCATATTTGAACATGTCCCTTTGTATTAAAAATGCTGAGATGTTTCAAAAACACAGTAAACCAGATATTATATAAAAAGTAATAAAATAGTGCAACAACTTTTCAAATGACTTTTGCACTAGACAAACTACTAAAGAACGGAAACAATGGAAACAATCTGAGGCTGCAGTCCAAGATTATAAGCACCTCAAGTCTTCTCAGTTTGTTTTACAAATCTAGAGCGTTTTTTCTTACTGCGTGGAGGAACCAGTTATAATAACCGAAACATCCTGTGTCTCAAAATACCATAGTTTTAGGTCAAACCTTTTGGGGTCAATTATTATCAGGTTCATTTTTTTTAAACAAACGAATGTCCAAAAGTGTTTGAATAAATTAAATATCATAGGATACCAATTTAAACTGTATTGTAGCTACAGCCTGGTTTTCTAACATAAATGAACGGTTATGTACAGATTTCACTGGATGGCCAACTTTTAGTGGACACAGTATCACAAAAATCTTAACCACAGCATTTACTGAACCTCGCTGGAGTCCATAACTTGGTTTTTTGCAGATAGTATTTTCTTTTTTTTCTCCCATCTGTGCATGTCGTGAAAGATTCAGTTTCCAGAATGAGAAGCACTGGATTGCCTCCATAATTTTAGTGTGTTGTCACAAGTATTTCCCACCACGTCATTACTTTTCTCGTGAGACGTGTGACACACAGCTACATAGTCATGGACTCCGAAACCAGTAGTTAAGATATGCAAACATAAGTGAACATTCTCTAAAATTGGAAATGAACAATGACTTTTTTTGTATAAACAGAAAAAACACTAATATATAATAATACTGTCTTTATACAAATTTACAAAGAATGCAATAAAAGTTCATTGAAAAAACACCATATCACAGACAGAATGGTGTGAATAATGGACAAAAACAGGAAGTGAAGATGTGACTCTATTAGGTCTGTCTGTCGGTTTCAATGCCCAGCAGGGCGTGAACGGTCTCTAAAGGAACTCCTTCAGGTGCCTCAATGTGCATCATGGTGCCATCGGGCCCGTTGACAATGACGATACCTTTGGCGGCTAACTCCTCTGCGCTCTGCATCACAAGGCCCTCTGCTGTCTGGATAATAACCGGAGAATCTTGCTGCACCACCTGACTGGCCTCGGGATCTTCCAGAGCATCGGTCTGGCACTCTTGAACCTCTTGCTGAGCGGCTTCTTCAGAGTTTTTAATCTCAGAGTCTGTGTTCAGAGCTTGTTCCAGCTGTTTCATCTGATCGGCAATATCGACGACGACACTGCTGTTCAGAACCTTGGAGATCTCTGGATCTTCTGTGGTTTTTGTGGCATCAGAATCCAAAGAAGGCACTTCCGTCTCCATGGGCTCTTCCTCCGTCCTCTCTGGGATGGGGTTTTCGGTGCTCTGTGTAGTGTCGTCGGTGGTTAGATCTACAGAAGAAGTCAAGTTCTCCAGTCTGGTTAGCACCACCTGAGGCTTCCGCAATATAGAGCTATCAATACTCTCGTCCTTCTGGATACCATTTTGATTAACTTGATAGCCGTTGGTTTCTTCATTGCAGTTTTCTATTTTGAACCTTTTTGCAGGAGGCAGCATTTTGGCATTCTAAGAAAAACATGGAGAGAAAAAAATATTACTATACAACTGTAAAATGTATTCTGTTCACATTAAATTATGAGAAGTAGCCCATAACAGCTGTAAGTGGAGTGATGATATGGATGAAGGTAAATTTAAAGTGCCCCTATTATGCCTTTTCAAATATGATCTTCGTGCAGTGTTTCATGTAGCTGTACATGAACATAAACTATCTGCAAAGCTGTGACGCTGACAGTGCACGATAAACAAAACAAAACAAAACAAAAACTCGCTTAAAGCATTTCGAATCTTTCTCTGTTACGGATACACATCACTAAGTAACATATTTGCACAATGTCTGCCCACGTTCTACGTCGCAAACAACTTGCCCGCCCACAAACAGTACAATTTCCACGTGGATTACATCATGTGAAGAAGACACTGTATCCTGCTCTGTCATTCAGTTATGGCAATGGACGTTCCATCTTAGGACACGCACTGTAGCGGTAGACCAATCATAAAGGACTGCACCATCTGACCAATCACAGCAGCGAGGGCTCACGGGAAGGGGGGGTTTAGACGGACTGATTCTTCGAACTGCTTCACATGAATCGTTTATGAATAATTTAGAAATGGGGTCAAATTCAATCTATTTTTGGAGAAAACTAAATTGTTTTTTAAAGACTGTCATGGCTAAATACACAAAAATTAAGAAAAAAAAAATTACTTTTATTCAACAAGGACATTTTTAATTGATCAAAATAAACTAAAGATTCAAAAATGTTAATGCTACAAAAGTACATTGGTATATTAAATTTTCAAATAAATGCTGTCCTTTTGAACTTTATTAAAATCAGACAATCTTGAAAAAAATTTATCCAAGTTACCACAAAATGTCAAACAATGCAACTGTTTCTTGAACAGCAAATCAGCATTTTTCTGAAAGATCATGTGACACTGAAAATTCAGCTTTGCCATCGGACGAATAAATTGTAGTAAAATATATTTAAAAAATGCTTTCATAATGAAAAAATTATTTTTTACAATAAGATAATAAAACACCTTTTTTCATGTAAATGTTTAATTAGCAATAATTACGCTAAAACTGTTTATATTTAAATTTTAAACATTAAATAAGTCTGGCTGCATTTATATTTTACGAAGGTGGTTACTTACAAGAGCATATGTGACCCTGGACCACAAAACTTAAGTCTTAAGTCGCTGGGGTTTATTTGTAGCAATATCCAAAAATACATTGCACCGGTCAAAATTATTGATTTTTTTTTATGCCAAAAATCATTAGGAAATTAAGTAAAAATCATGTTCCATGAAGATTTGTAAAATTCCTACTGTAAACATATCAAAATGTCATTTTTGATTAGTAAAATGCATTTATAAGATATTCATTTGGACAACTTTAAAGGTGATTTGCTCAGTATTTAGATTTTTTTGCACCGTCCGATTCCAGATTTTCAAATAGATGTATCTCAACAGATGTATCACAACTCATCACACATTTATTATTAAAGTGCTTTTTTAACATCATAAAACATGATTTTTGGGGAAATGTTGTGTTAATGTTGGTACACAACAGCATAACATATAAGGTATAATACCAACTTTCACTATAATTACTCAAAAAATTTTGATTTTATTTCTTGAATAATAATAGTTTTGGAGATGGAAATAGCCAACGCTAAGCTTTGTGATTGTCTGCAGTAATAATTAACAAACAGACATGAATCCTAAAAAATAATTATGTCAGAACAAATCATGAATTTTTACTTAATACCTACCTCTGACTAGGTGTAAGATTTAGTCTCAGACGTAGCACTACGGCGAAACTCTACACACGGCCATTTTACATCCAGCCTAGTCTTACGACCAGTTGCATGTCCAGCTGGTGCAACCGGTCCTCGGACTGATGGAAATCCATGTAATGCAGTGAAGAGCAGACGGCAGCAGATAATAGTGCGCAGCCAATTGGCTGATGTGCGCAGCTTTCTGACTCACTGTTTTCTTTCATATAAGTTTCCTATGTTTCATGGACTGTAACGTTATTTACTTATTTAGGAATTTTAATACAGAATTTCCTATGATGAAATTATAATCTGACACTCCAACGTACCTTGTGCTACTTCAATACACAAGTCTCCACTGGAATGATTTTTGCTCAGAACGTACCTCAATACTCCGTAGGCTCTTAGTGGCCTGATTTGCTCTCGGCTCTGACTGATTTGTCTTTTGACTTTGTTGTCCTTCAGAGGAAGTCAGGAGTTTTAGTGCATTGGGATCGGTTATACCCAGAGATTGTAAAACCTGGAATGACAAAATGTGTATGGTACTCAGCTTTAATCAAAATGCTGCAGTGGCTAAATGTCTTGCGATGACTTACTCCCATGTTGTTGACTTCTATAGCTGGCCGGGAGGCTGGAGAAGTGTGCAAATATTCCAGGGCCATCTTCTTCACCTGGCTATGCAGTTCTTCAAATTCATGGTACACACTCGGGAACTGTTGCTTTGACGGGTAGCCCTTTTCTACCTACCGGAACAAGAACAGTGTACATGTCACATCACACAATCACATAGTATTTTACAGTAAGAAATAGACACGACTACACAAAATTCTAGGGCTGGTCCGAATACCATTTTTTGAGCTTTGAGTATTCGGTAGTGATCAACATTGAATATTCAAAGCTTCGGTGGGAGGGGGCTGAATATATTATTATCACTAATGCTGCGTTCACACCAGAAGCAAATGAAGCGTTAAGCACCAGTGATTTACATGTTAATCAATGTGTTTTCATAGAAACAGGAATAAAATTAAATAAATAATAGCTTCATTAAACCAGAGTTTGCCTATGAGATATACCCAAAACGAATTTTACCTCCTGTTTAACCACTACAGAGACATCAGGAGGCAGCAGCCGTGGTGAGGCTGCCCTCGGCGGATACATGAGCACTGAACACCTGGTGTTCACGTCGAGCTCACGGCTCTGAAATCGGCGAAGCAAACTTTTAAATAGGGGCTCTCTTTTTTTTTTTTAAACGCAGATGTGTTTTTAACAACTATAATCATACATGAAAACTACACAATAACAGCAATATTAAATTTTTTTGCGTTTTTTCCCTCCACCAATGCAAGAGACTGGAGCCGCCTGGCAGAAGCCCCTCTTATGACACGAATTCGCATCTGTTGTTAAGTTAATTTTTACGCGCGAATGAAGCGAGTAAACTCAAAATGTTTAAGCTTTGAATGCCATCCCTCCAAACGAATATTCTGGTCCAGCCCTACAAAATTCAAAAACATATCCCATGCTTATGAATATCTAAACATACCTTCATCAGCACAAACTCCCATACAGTCATGACTCTGGCCAGACGTGGAAGAACGATCTCCATAAGATCTTCATCATCATACTGTTTAATAAACTGAAGCGAAATGGAAAAACATACTGCTGTTAACATCAGTGATTTCATTAATTGCTCTGGTATTATTACAGTAAAAAGAATACATTTACCATTACATGACAATATCTTTTTGTAAAGATGGAAAAGTTAAAGTTTTACTTTAATTGCTTAAACTTAGTAAGGAGTGATCTTCCAACAAATACATTTGAAGTCATGGACGGAAAATAAATGAGTTAAAATGGTTGAGCAGAAAACAGCATTTAATTATTTATTTAAAATCAATTTGTTTCATGACAGTTTATATACAGATTGTAAAAATAACTAAAACAATTCAAGCTGTCAGTTCTAACTAGTAGGATTTTAAATTGTCTGTCTAGACAGAAAATCTAATATAACCTAGAAATAAAAAAATAATAGAATTTTTAAATATATTTATATAAAACAATGTGACACTGACTATGTCAATTAATCAGTCGAACTATATACATCCACAAAAGCTTAATATCTCAAAATCATGCGGGAGAGAATGATCAGGTTTTATACAACCATGTGGAGCTTACAGTTCGAATGCTCGAAAAGTTTTAATACTCATTCTAAGACTATGAGAATAGAATTGCCCACACAACTGTAGAGATACTATTAAATTACAGCAATGCTAAGCAGAAGCTTTTTTACAAGTGGACTTTTGAATCAAACAAAGTTGAAAATACTGTTATAACATTATGCTTATATCACCCATTGAACGCAGTTATTGCATGAAGTAATGCAACAGATATCCAAGAGTATAAAGCACAGATATATATCCAGTAACAGTAAGAAGTCCCTACATAAGAAACAAAAAATGCATGCATAACTGATCTGAATAATACACATAATCAGCACAGATTTGTATAGCAAACCAGATCTTACTTCTTTTAGTCGATTCCTCTGTCTTTGAGCTTGCTGCTCTAAGCTCATTCCTCTGGGGTACTTGGGTGGCCGTCCTGGTCGACCCCTTTTAGGTGGCCGCCCAGGCCTTCTAGGACGACCAGGCCGTCCTGGTCCTCTTGGCCGCCCGGGTCTCCTAGGTTCTACTTTCCCAATTTCTAAAACCTGAAATATTTCATATGCAAGTAGCTGATCAATCTGATCCATTTTTTAAATGACCTGGGACCTAATATCAAACAAATCATCTTACTTTTTGAGAACTGAGTGTTTTCACTTGACTATCATCTGTGACTTCTGTTCCTGAAGGCTGTTCGTCTCTAGTTTTGGAGAGGTCTTCTGCTTCAGGGGGCGTTGGGTTCTTGTCATGTGTGGGATTTAGCTTATAGTGTCTGGTCAAACCGGCGACGCCGATGTACGCTTTTTCACAGGTATCACATTTAAAGGCTTTGTCACGGAGGTTGAGTGTCACATCTGAGGACTTCTTGCTCTCCTCTCCATCCTCGTCCTCCACGCTTATCTCAGAGTAGTCATCTGAATCTGACTGGTGGCTTTCCGCTAAGTCCTCGTTCTTAATGAACTTGTAGTCTTTCACCTTGTGCTTGGGTGGCCTGGACACCCGACCAGAGCGGGTCTGGATTTTCAGAGGCTTCTTCTGGCGATTTTTAACTTTCTGTGTGTCCTTTCCAGTGGCTGGAGTTACAGTTTTTGTTTCTACAGTAATGATTTTGGAAGGAATTGTTACCTTGGCTGTAGGAGATGAAACTTTCGGAGACGGCACTAGGATCTTCGGGGTAGGAACTGGTGGCTTGGCTGGTGGACTCTTGACCGTGGCAGGCGCAGGGACGTGTACTTTGCTAATGGGGACAGAAATAGTGCTAACAACAGGAGCTGGTTTCTGAAGGAGAAGCTGAATAGGAGGATCGTTTGGGTTTTGTAAGAAATATTGCTGCTGTCCAGGCACAGGGGTGATGTGGATGATCTGTGGGCTGCTTAATGTTCCTACGGTTGAAACCTTCACCAGAGGCTGACTCGCTAACAGATTCTGTGGCTGTAAAATTGTTATTGGAGTTGTCTGCCGTAGTTTATTGTCTTGCTTCAGAGGTGTCTGAACTTGAATTTGGATGGGCTCAGCTGCCTGAATAATTCAAAGCGTGAAAAAACAACATTAACTTTGGAGATAAATGAGTTTATAATTTGTTTTAGTCTCTGGACTAAATTCAGTTAAGGCAGAATACCTTCGTGATTGCATGCAGGATCGTAAAGAAAAGTTAGAAGGATGCATTTGGCATAATACTACTGTAAAATAAAAGTACTGCTTTCTTTTGCAAAACCTGTTTGTGACCAAATTTTATGCCTATATATCATAATTACAGCAATTACTACAAATGCAACAGTGAAATCATAACTGAATACACTCTACAATCCAAAGTACTTGATAATTTGAACAATTTCCTTATGTAATGCACAATTTCTAAGGAAGGATGTATAGAGAAAAAAGATATGAAATCAAGCATGTGAAGAAAAAAATATTACAGGAAAAAAGTGAAAAGAAAAACACTTAAATAAAGGCGGTGTGTAAGGAAGCGAGTACAGAAGTATGTTCAGAAATAAAAATGTAAGGAAAATAACTTCTGTGTAATGTACAGAAGTAGTACTTTAGGAAATCTGCCAAAGAAAGAAAAAAGAAGCAAGAAAGCAAAGAAAGGAGTACCTGTGAAAGAAAAAAGATGTGGAAGAAAGGAAGTACAGAAGGGAATGATTGTGGGAACAAATGTACAGGAGTATCGAAGAGGAGAAAGTATGCGTGGTAGGAAGGAAGGAACTGCAGAAAAATGGAAAAAGATTTAAACGGCCAAGTATTTACAGAAGAAAGTATGCACATGATAAAGCAGGTGTTTTACAGAAGCAAATTCTTTTGGTGGAAGAATGATTATGGAAGAAGATCTGTGCAGAAGAAATGAAACAAAATCAATGGTACAAAAGGAAATATTTGTGAATTAGTAATGTTTAGACCGGAAACGTGCACAGATGAACAGGTTACAAAGGGGAGGAGGAGGTAGAGAAGTAAATGCATGTGGGAAAGGTCTGCAGAAGAAGGACGGCGCGTATGGAAGCAAGCACACAGAGAAGTAATGAAAGCACAGAGAGAAAAGAGACGGAAGTGTGCATACGTTAGCCTTATCTATACACATAAGAAAATAAATACAAAAAGGACTCTCCGTTCACAACAAAATACAGCTACAGCTTATGAGAGAGCTCATGTTACCTTCTGCGCTGTGTTTGCTCCGTTCTGCGACTGCTGCAGCGCGACCTGTTTGGCGACGCTCTGCAGCTGCTGCGACGCGTTCTGCACGATACTGAGCGGCTGCGGCGGGATCGCCGTCGCCAGCTGCAGGTTACTGGACTCCAGCGCGATGTAGGAGGTCGGCTGCGTCGTGACAGGTCTCTGTAGGATTTTGGGGGTCGTTGTGTGGGTCGCGGTCGGCTCGGCTTGGGTAATCACCTGAGCTTTACTCACTATAACCTGCTGTACGTCTACTATGGGAGAAGTGGAGGGTTTCACAGTCTCAGTACCCGCCACATGGACCAATTGTTGCTTGGCTAATTGCTCGATTAACTGCTGCTGCTCCTCGGCCGATAACCCCGAGCTCTCCACGAAGCTGCCGTCGGGCTGCACGTAAATGATGGTGGTCGTCGGAGCGAGAGCGTTTAAGACGTCCCCGCTAACAGTGGTGCACTCGGCAGTCACACCTGCCTCTGCGGTGGCCTGTACATAAGACGTTATGATATTCGGATCGGTTATTACCTCACCGCTCACGATCTGCTCGATCACCTCCTGGGTCACGTTACCGTCCACAACTGTGACATCCACCGCCGACTCGCTGTGCATTAACTCGGCGAGGCCTTGATCAACGCCCCCTTCTGCGGCGGACGGCGTCTCGCTGGCGTCCTCTTGGTTATTTCCCGCCTCGGCCGCGGTGTGTGTCGTCTCGGGAAGCGGCAGAGATCCGCTCGCGTCGAGGTTTTCCATTTTCGCCGCAGCAGATTTGGACGCCGAATTATTATCGTCTTCATTGTCCGCCATTTTGTTTACAGGAGCAAAACTTGCTAGCTGACGTAGAAATTCTCTCAAGAGCGCGAGAGGCGGCCGTTTGCCTGCAGACGATTAATGCTCGAGGTGCGAGTAACGTTAATACTTGCGAGATTGATTTAAAGCCCGGTACAAAACATCTCAGGTGTGGGGGGGAAAAAGTTATAATCCAGAGACGCTCGCGAAGGTAACGGTAGCCAGGCAATTGGTTTTCACGTCCATGCCACCGATGACGACAGCGCTGAGGATGGGTAACAACAAAATACGTCACTTCCGCTTTTAGCGCGCCGTTCTCTCTCGTTTCTTTCTCGTAAGGCCCTGGAAACTATTTATGATAATTTAAGGAAAATAATCTGCTTTGGGAATGGACACCCTCCTTTGATTTGTTTTAAAAGTTTATAGTGATATTTAAAAAAAAAAACTTTTTTTGTATAGACTGATGAAAGAGATTTTGGGACACATTTTAATCAGAAGTGTCCCTTTTAAAGGTTAATTCCTGTGAATTCGGTGTGTATTTTACACATTTCAGAAATACAATTGCAATTAAATTATCAATTCTAGGCCTATTTCATTTAAAATACCAGTGTTTATAGATAAACTAGGCTAACCTAATTTTAAAAAATCTTGTGAATTCATGCAAGCTGGGGTATTTGTTTCCATTTATGATGACTAAACCTTACCCTTTCTGAACATATATCAGTGTAGGTGGGTTTATTCAACAGACTACTCGTATAAGCAGCCTAAATATATAGTATTACAGTAAATGTCCAGCAGGGGACAGGAAGGGATCATTTTTTAAATCCCTCAATCCAAATTTACGCTCTATCTTTTGTCACAATGCTACAGGAATCATTCTTAATACGTTATTGCCATTATTTCTGTCAGCCGAACAGATCTACTACTAGTCTACACTATATTAATATAAGAATGATCAAGTCAACATAGGCTACATGAGAATGTCACTCATTCAAACAGAAGAGAATTGTTATTTCAGTATTATTATTATAATTGTATTTATTTTAAGCTTTTTCAAATGAAAAAGCTGGGTGGAATGGTTTTGCATGTTGGAATACAAGCAGGAAGAGTTTTCTATAAAAATAGATTAGGCTTGAAGAAATAGCTAGGGCTCCAATAAACACTGCATAACACGAACCAACTCAAACAACCAGGTTTTGTAAAAATGAGACATCCTTTCTCATTTTAAACATTTGTCAGATATTCTAATTACCTGCCGTACTTAAGGGCACAGCAGCCTGGTGATCATCACAATCTGATTAAGAAATCACTCTAAAGACAGCATGGATTTGCCACTAAGATAAATGATCTTAACTCTGATCACAGATAAAGTCCAGTTTGTCTCTCAGTCAGGCCTCTAATGGCCACCATTAGTGACATTGTGGGATTAGAAAGTACTTTACTTTAATTCAGGATTGCTCTTAGAGAGAGAGAGTGTCTGAAGCCTGAGCTTCCATAAGTCTGAAACAAAGAAATATTTTTCTATATATAAAAATAAATACCTGAATAATGAGCGTTGATTAAAACACGCTTTACGCCATTAAAGCATGCAATCCATTTGAGGTTTTAACAACGTCTGATTTATTAAACCATGTCTAGAGCAATATAGGGAAATGTAAAAGGCTAATATGCCTGACAGGATCACTGGGTGACAGAGATGTCAGGAAAGAGGATAGAGATACAGTATATTCTGTTGCCACGTGAGCCTAGCCTTATCACCCCAGATGTCGACTAATTAATTACGCAGACACTAAGTAAATTAAATTAGGATTGAATTAACAGTGTGTATCAATAATCTGTTGACAGGCCTTGATAATAAGGGCATGGAAAGGATCAACAACCCAGATGAAATAGAGAGAGCGTGCAACATCCTTTCGGACGCTTCTAATCAGCACAAATCCTGATTGATTTCACAATTAACAGATTAGTCAGAGGGAGACCTATATATTTTTATTCATTAGGTTTAACAGACATTTTAATGGCTAATATTTAATTATGTACAGTTGTAAGATAATTACCATGTTTTTTCTATCCTGTTATGGGAGGATTTTTAAATTGTAAGGCATCCAAGACTGTTAATATGAGATAGGGCCTTTTACATTTAAAATATCAGTGCTTATAGATAGATAGATAGACATATAATTGCAGGGGAATACATGAAAGACAACTGGTATTAATTCAGGAGAACTATAGCCTCAGTCAGAGCACCTTATCTAGGGCTGCTTTCCTGCTCTCTCCATATGTCTGTTATGCATCGCTCCTGCTGTTTAATCTGCCCAGATTGAGGCCTCTCAACTGTGTCGGATTACGCTCAATGACACAAAACTGTTTAGGTGACATACAAACGATTGTTACTGAGGCTTCACAGCCTGAAACACACTATTAAAAAAACACGAAGAAATTATTCTTTGTAAATGAAACAAACACTGGCATACGTTTTACAATAAAATACTTTTTCATATTTTTGCTTCGGAATTTTTGGTGTTATTTGCCATTTCTTTGTAATTGTTACTGTTAGATTTATTAGCAAACTGTTGTTTTCAGTGCAGTGCAAAAGATTTTGATGTACTGTATTTGAATTAGTGCTGAATTATCGTGATTAATCAAATCCAAAATGAATGTTTTTTTTGTATAATATATGCATGTTTGTTGAGTATATTTATTATGTATATAAATACACATATGCATGTATGTATTTAAGAAAAATGTTATATTGGTTTATTAAATATATTTAATGTAAATCAATATTTTCAGTATATACTGTATGTGTGTGTATTATACATAACCCATGTACAAACATAAAGATCCTCGGGACAGGATTTGAGCTCGGGACACCCATAATGCTTAAATCTGCTCAATCAAATTGATGCATTTTGTGTTCTCCTTTACTTAAGATGGAATTAAAACACACTTGATGTAAAACAGTTTAGTATCGTTCATCTTTTTTCTTTTTTTTTATAATTTGTATTACATTTTACATGTTACGAAAAAAAAGCACATAAGTCTACAGTACATTAAAGTATAGTTCAAACAATACTGTAGCAGGCTATTTTCATTTACAATATATACAGCAATACACTCTATTACAACTTTTTACCACTGAGAGTTTGAAGAAGGGGTACTGTACAAAATTAATATGAAAAGCACTTCAATTCTGTTCTTTCAAAGCTCGGTAAGAGTTCTTGACCAGTAATATTCTGATGGCTACATTATTCAATACTGCAATTATCATAAATATCCAAACATTTATGGTTTTATTCAATTGAGCAATTTCACAGACAGCACTGAGGAGGCTGCTAACATGATAAAGGGGCCCTACACTTATAGAATTTTTACGACTGGAATTTTTGCAGGCCTATATTTGAAAGGGGGGAAAAAATCTATTTTATCACTGGCATGATGCTATCAAAATACTGAACGTTTCTAAATGGTTTTGACCTTGCTAATGTGAAATAAAACGCAGAGAATCAATCAAAAGTCCAGTGCTGTCATGGGATCAGTGCAGGAATATGAGGAAGATGATATTTTCACACCAAGCCTATGTTTTCTGGCATTATGAAGGGATGAATTACAGTGCATAATCTAAGAACTCTTTTCCTCTTCTTTTGCATCTAACTGTTCGCTGGACTTCTCCTCTGTCACCGACGTCTCCATTTTGTGCTCTAGTCTCTCGGAGGAAGCCGTTCCCAGCACTTTGGCACTGTGCTCCTGTGCTTTTGCCCTGAGAACAGCAATACTGTTCTCCCTCAGTTCCTCTTTGGACATGGGTGACTCTGTCCTCCTTTCCTCAGCCTCTGCGGCTTCATCCGGCTTGGGATTGGTCGGTTTCTGAGTGACATCTGACTTCTCATTTGATTGGACGGCAGCGGTCTCCATGGACTTCTTGTGCATCCCTGCAAAGAATGGTGGGTATTCGTGTTTAGAAAAGCAGCTGGTGGTAGGAAAACCATCTTGAACTGGAAATAGCAAGAGACAGATTTTAGATTTAGTAACAAAATAAGTCTAATCTGAGCCATGAGTGTCATGAACTGCATCAAAAATAAATGGATAAATAAAAGATGAATGCAATGTAAATATAATATTCTTTTTATAGTTTTATATTATCATTTAATCATGTAAGTAAATTCTTTGTTACCTATTTATTTATTTATTTTATGGTAGGAAATTATATTTGTTATTATAATTGAATGATGCAAGTAAATTATTTATTTTATGGTAGGAAATGAGAGGTTGTGAAATGTAATTGGTTATGTATTTATTTATTTATTATATTTTATTTTAAAGAACAGAATGGTTGTAGCAAAACAAACTCTCATAGTCAAGAGCAAAATAGAAATACACAGATAAATAACAACTTATAAGTAATTTGTTCATTTATTTATGTAGCAATGTAAATATATAACTAAACTTTTTCCCTTTCTGGTTCTTTAGTTATTGTAATACAACAAATTATAGCTGAAAAATGCTATTTAAAACATCTCTAAGATATCTTCAACATAAAAACATTTAAATTATCAACTGAGAACATTGTAAATGTAATCAAATTTCTTCATTTACAGCATGTTTAAATTCAACATAAGCTACTGCTTTGGCAATTTTGCTGGTTAGATATATGATGTAGATCTACTCTCCATAATGTAAATCATGCAGTGTTCATTTAACTTGTTGAAACTTGAGCAGTGCTCAGAGTGACAAGTGAAATTAAATATTTTGAGAATAATCAAGGCTGTAAATAATCAGAGAGGACAAGATATGGAAAGGGGTCTTGCCATTTAAAGAAAAACTTTCATTTATAATAAAAAAACAACATATATATATATATTCATGATGATGGTGAATACAAATCAATTTGCTCATTAAATAATAAAAAAAAAAAAATCAATCTTAATTTCTTCTGGCATACCTAAAAGCCAGGGAGCACAGGAGTCCATGATGCCATCTTTAGCAGACTTCAGTATGGACTCGGGCAGAGGGATGGAGTGACGCACCATGGCACCGTAGAGCCCGTATTCAGCCATCACGCTGCTACGACCCCAACACTTCTCCCGCTTTCTCCACTTGGCCCTCCGGTTCTGGAACCACACCTGTTCACAATGAAATGTGATTTGCATATTGGTAAGATTGGTAAAGATGGTACACTTTGGTAACAAATGCAGTGAGGAGAGTCTATCTAACATAATCATACAGGTTTGAAACAACATCATTTTCAGTTTTGGATTAAGTAATGCTTTTAATAAGTCTGGGAAAGATAATCAAACAGCTTGCAGCTTGCAAATACGGAGCCCATAACAAATATGTGATCTTGGACCACAAAACCAGTCATAGATAGCACAAGGGATATTTGTAGCAATAGCCAACAATACATACGGGTCAATATTAGGCCTAATAGGCATTAAGTAAACATCATCTAGCATTAAAATATTTTATAAATTTCCTAACCATAAATATATATATAATTCATTTTTTGTTTAGTAATATGCATTACTGAGGACTTAATTTGGAAAGCTTTAAATGTGATTTAATAGGCTATTTAGATTTTTTTTTTTTTTGCTTTAATCATTATTCATGATTTTCAAATAGTTGTATCTCAGCCAAACACTGTCCTAACAAACCATACATCAATGGAAAGCTTATTTATTCAAAGAACCGACCCTTATGACTGGTCCAGGGTCACATAGCAAAGTCATTTACATCTTATCAATGTGTGCCAATGAAAAGATGCTCTTTTTTTATTATTAACCAATTATGTCTCAGAGCTGACTGTCGCCTCTCATTGGCTCAAGGGAGTCGAATGCAGTCCTGTCCTAACATCGAGCAAACAGTTTAAGCAGGCAGACGCCTGCGGTTGGGTTGTGTCATGACGCGGCGCTTAACCAGCACTTGCCCTTCTCTAATTCTAGCTCCTAGCAGAGCTGACGGGTGAGAGGAGGAGGGGCTCCCGGGTCCAGAGAGGCCAGGCATTGGATAAGAAATTATCAAAACCATTTTCCAATCTTTTCTGGTAATGCCGATGATGATAGCCCTCATTTCATGCAAGATACTTTTTGAGGAGAAATTGGTTATCGGGCGCTCAAAAGAAAGCGGGTGAAGACAGCGATGAGAGACGACCCCAAGGGCACGCACAAGCTGATTGAAAAATAAGTTAATTTCGAGCCCAATCGATGGTGGACAGGCGGGCAAATATCACGGGAAATTAAACGAGCAGGACCCAGGAGAGCAGCGCCATTGACCCGTGCTAATAAATTCAATGTAGTTATTTCATTTGAACTCCCCACATCTCGCCACATCCCTTCCCCTGGAACACGGCGAGCTTTTCTCATTTAACTAATTACACTCGATGAGAAAATTAGATGTTAATTTTACTTTGGATTGAAATAGAATTATTTATTTATTTCCTTATTATGTATTCACCGAGAGGCACCGTAATGAGAAGGAAATTAAAAGGCGTGCCAGCAGATGGATGGTTCAGGTCACACAGTAATCTTCTTCCGCCTTGATTGCTTGATTAGGTCGTTAGCGCCCCTCTCTCTCTCTCTCTCTCTCTCTCTCTCTCTCTCTCTCTCTCTCTCTCTCTCTCTCACACACACACACACTCAGAGAGAAAATTGTTTCACATCCAACTGAGGCTGGTGAGATATTATCTGTCCGAGATGCTGCACTTGATCGATATAGTCAGTGTGTGGATTGTACAGTGACTTTTAGGACTTTTAAAAAAATGATTAATATTTTTTTATTAAACACCTTCCAGATTTTGACATGAGATATTAAAGGCAATTTCTAGGCGCTTTAGATTAGTCTCGCCGTGCACATTTGTATAACGTGGCAGGATCAGGCCTATAGATGATCTGTTTAATAAGACAAAGTTATTTGGAATAAGCTATGTAGGCTTTATTAAACTGTAATAAAGTCACGTGGTGCTATAGGCTGCGTTATCGATGGTTTTGTTATCATTGAAACTTTGATAGCATTGTTGAAACACATTTGCACGTATGAAAAAAATAAATAAATTGGGCCTATCTAGAAATGCATGAACATGGACTGATAAGAGGGTTCTAACTCCAATAGATCGCACATCTGATACCCATACGCCTGATATTTAGCTTCTCCAGCTGACATCAAGAAAATAAGGACTAACCATTAAACCACAAAACCTTAAGAACCCTTAGACTCTGACCTTTCTGGGGTCATTTCTCTGAGGAACTACAAGTTCCGACATCAACAAAGCATGGGTAGAGGAAAGAGTCCTTGAGCATATCTGAGGCACTGAGAGGCTATGAGAAACCCCAACTCGTGCTTCATTTTTACATTGTGTCTAAGATACAAGATTGAGCTCCGATTTTCGTCTGTCGTATTATTTTAACCCAAACTGGATGTTTTATTGCATCCTTAAAATTTTTTTTTTAGTCTTACTCGATTTCCTCATTTTTAGTCTAAATATGTCGATTTAATTGTAAATGATGTAAAACAACAAACTGACTGCCTAGTTATTCACTAGATATAAAAACAGAAAACGATCGAAGCATTTTCCTTTAAAAACAAAACGAAACGAAATAAAGACTAACAAAGACAGAAAAGCTGACGCAATATAACACGGCGAGAATTAATGTAAAAGCAAAATGCAATAGGCTAATATTAAATCATAAAAAATATAATACCTATTTTAACTTGATTTTGTAAGGTTACAACAGTAACAACACATCGCCAGAAAAGAGGGATCACTGAATGCAGGAACATACCACCAAATAATTCGTCCAGGCTTTTTATTTAATAGGCTAAATAAAGAAGAGCGGTCGAAAATGTTTCTTCTGTTTTGATGTAATTAAGTGTAAATAGTTGAGTGTTACCTGTATTCTGTCCTCGGGCAGCTCGGTCTTCATGGCCAGCATTTCTCTAGCGTACACATCCGGATAATGAGCCTCGTTAAATGCCTTCTCCAGTTCTTCCAGCTGGTAAGATGTAAATATTGTTCTACAAAAAAAAAAAAAAGAACATTCAAATGTTTTAGGAAATCATTTGTATTTCGATAACTACTCAAATCGAGTGAAACGTCGAGGCCATTAGATTACATTCTTTTAGGATCTAAAATACAAATACAATTGCGCGTGTTTTTTCCTAATTATTATTTTATTTATTCTTATTATTCTATTATTAATTTTATTACAAACGCTGAAATATTAAATATTGCTGTATTACATTTAGTTTAATTTAGCAATATGTCTATTTCTAAATTTCATTTCACCATTTATTAGCCTACAATACAATCCAAATTCCTATTAAAATATAACAATATAAAAATAGAAATTAGTACGAAAAACATGCATGATTAGCTCTTTTAAAAAGGACAAGGATCTTGGACATCCTTACCGCAGTTCGTCTGAAAATGTTATTTTCCAGTTGATTTCAGATTGCCAAACAATCGAGGCAGTCCTTTTCGAAGACTAGAATCATTTTACGCGTTTGTTGTTTCATCGTTTAGGCCTACATTAATTTTAGTGGCGTACCTGTGTCGTCTCTTTTTTCTCTTCTTGCTCTGGCTCAGTGAAGATTTCGATATTTTCCTTTCACTTGAAGAGACATCCTCTGAATCTGTGACATCGGGGAAAATGTTATTCAGAATGTGAAATATATGTTTTGCAACTCTAACAGTCCTTTCATTTTTTTAAAAAAAAGCACATTTTTGATGATAATAATTAGGTGGAGTTTGGAGGATAATTATAACAATTGTTCACAAATAGCCTAATGCGATTTAAATAAAATAGGCAACAGGTTGGAGGCCTTTTTAAAATCACATTTCCATCTTGATAATAATTATAAGAATTAAGAAGAATATTAGGTACACTATAAATACTATACTATAAAATGTAGGTTTTTGTGAAGACCTTCCCCCTCTCGGTTAACAATAACGACAGTGCACTAAAACAAAGAGTAGGCTAATTAAATGTCGATTGTGAAGAAATTGAATCCTGAATTTCTCTGGCCTGTGTACCTGAGCTGGCGGACTGGTTCGTTTCCAGCGGCCCCACTGTCCTGTTTAGCGGCTGCAGATGGACGTTTTGCGCGTCTGACAGCACCTCAAGAAACGCCGGCTGGCTGTAGAACGATGGAATACCTCCAGGGCCAATTAATCCCATCCCGACCCCAACACCAACACCAGCTGGACCGAGCATCGACCTGCTGGCTAGAAGGTGCGCCCCGGCGGGGAACGAGTCCAGTGCGCTCCGCGGAGCCGAGGACGGCTCTTTATTTAGTCCCAGGATCTCCTGGATGCCGAAGCCCGTGCATTTGGGCGGATGTGTGCTGCTGCTCTTTGACAGATGTGGATTGTTATTTCTCCCGTTCTCAGCGGCACACGCTGATTTTGATTTGTTCAAACTTTCCGACAAAACAGCCCCATCCTTTCCTGTCATGGTGCCTTTGAGACTATTCCCTTCTTCACATACGAGTCGGTCCCTTGTGCACAGGCATCCACGGCGCAATACGCATGATCCCTCTAGAAATTCTCCTTTTATCCAACAGGTCCATCCCAACAAGGGTCAAAACTCAACAGCCAATCAGCGGAGAGTAAGCGCTTTAGAATTCCAGAGGATACAGGATGTTGCTCTCACTGTTTTTTATGCATCATGTCATTTCATTCACATCACATTTAGCTTACCATTATGTGTTAATCAGACATTTAACCAGAATTAGCAAATAAAATGAGATCGCTTCGAAAGGAAATTTCGAATTAAATGTAGGCCACTCGATTGAAGTAATAATAGGTCTAGCAATAGCAATAATAACAATAATAATTGCTCATACTGTTTTAGCGTGATATAAAACACTTCAATAATCTATTTTTTGCGTGCATATCTACATGGCAAAATAAAGGAAATTAGGAAAATATCTGAAATAGAAAAGGAGCCCTGGAATCATACAGCACGCATGTAAATGCATGTAAATACAGAACATAGATACACAATTATTGTGAGGCAGCATCGTCTGATGCACAAAAAAACAAACACAAATGAGTAGTTTTATAAATTATCTTTCTGATAGAACTAAATAGGCCAATCAGAACGTCTGTCATTGAAATATATTGCTTAGATCATTTCTGTTGGATTCAAAACCTGTGAGGATTTATAGGCTAATTCTTATATTTCTCTTTTGCAAAAGCTGAAACTGTTTTAACCTTGAAATACAAGGCAATACGTGCAAATATAAATAGATAATGATGTCTGAGATCATGAAAAAAACACACACGTGTCAAATTCTACAAATATTTACAAAAGAGGCATTCCGTTTGATCTTTTTATATTAAAAAAGGGGAAAATATTCAATATTGAATTTTCGGATTATAATAATTATAAAAATGTAAGACCAAATTGCTTTAGCCTACCGTTTATTTGTAATTTGTCATTCTTTTTACATTTTCAGCTTTTTAATTAGCCTCCCCCTCCAAATAAATAAATAAATAAAAATAAAAACGAAAACGGTCGTATTTGTCAAAATCACACTCTTATAAGAACCAGCTCAATATAACGCATGTTAAGCATGCCTGCATTTGAATATTAAATTGATTTTTAATTCATCTCGGTCAACTGGAAGCAGAGGGCCATTGCGAAATGCGGGTGTCCAATTTAACTTGTTTACAAAAATGCAAGAGTGTTTTGTTATACGTTTAATTTAAAATGTATGAAGCATAGTAGCATGCAGGCTATTGTGTGTTATTCTTGCACTTTCAGAAGAACTGTTGCATTCAAAACATAGCAGTACCCATTTGAGCAGACTGCAAAACATAGCTCATCCTAATTACATCCAAGTTTCTTTAATACACCGAGGTCTAATCAGCTATTACTAAATTACAGTGGGATTTTGATTCGTTTTGCAGATAATTTGTGGCACAATTTGGACATCTGGACGGATAATTACTGGGAGATAATTTATGGAAATGAGCAGCGAGCCGTTGATGGAGACAGAGATAACACCAATCTTATCAAAGTGCCATGTGCCGACGCATAAATAAACGTCATGATTCATACGACACCAGCAGCTGACGTCAGCGCCTGATCTGTGGCGTTTCTGGCTAATTAATAACACTTGGAGATGTTTTATCGTGCTGAAGTGGCCCTGCTAATATCCATGCCCCCGGTTTTACTACTAAAGGTGCGCCGTAATCCTGCTTGAACAGCTAAAAAAACACAGAAAAACCATGTGATTTGTGGCCTTGTGGGACATTATTCAATTACCCATCCGTGCTAATTCTTTGTTGGCCTGGCTCCATGGCAGTTACATGAGATGATCATCAAAACTGGCAGCCGCACAAAAGTAAAGTTTAATCACATATAGGAGTATAGCAAACGACTGATCTGCGAATTTCGACAACAAACGCGTAAGCAGCGCGAGAGAATAAAACTTCACGCAAGAGTTTCCGGCCGCGTCGCCTCAAAGCATCAAAATATTACCGCTGCAATTACACAGGCACCAGTTGAAACTAATTAGAAGCCATTAAGTGGAAATTTCATTAAGGGTAATGAAGAAATCAATGTTATCAAGATATGCTAATGACGCATCACCCGCTCTAGATAAACCCATCTATTCACAAGGCTCGCGCTCTGTCAAAGCAGCCTGTCAATTACAAACTGCTTCCTGCCCTCTCACAGCCACCGCTTCTGCTGTAATCTGTGCAGGGCTTTGTTGTTTATTGTGAGAGGGGGGGAAAAAAAAACCCCACTCTCCCTCCACAGCTTTTAATAATCCATCTACATATGAAAATGACTGCACCCTGATTTACATGCATAAGAGGACAAACTAATAAGGCTGTAGATTAAGGAAAGATTTAGTTCAGTCATTCGTGTAGATTGGGTGGCCTATCAAAGACGGGAAGATCTGATGGTGGCAGATTAAAAGGCAAACAGCTGTTGCAAAATTTGTCCTCCCCACCACCCTCTCTGAATATTCAGTCTCTCGTGGGCCTGTCGCCTACTTATTTTAAGTAAAATCAGCCGTACGAACGCAAAGCAAGCAGTTGAAAAAGCATTTGAGATAGTCGAGCGGATGGATGGCAAATTGCACCACGGCCTTGACCTCTACAAAAAATGTGACGCGACCCTTGTGCTGCTAAAATGAGAGTTTGTCCAAACTTGTAGCAATTACAGTATAGTGCGATGAGCACAAATAAAGACCTCTCTTATATTGAAATGCTTGACTGCTATTTGTCTTTAGGAAGAACTTTCGCTGCTGGAAGGTCACCACAAGGTAATGAGCTTTGGGATGGGGCTGTATTACAGGGACATTGTATTGCATTAGTCCGATCCCTACACAGATTGCCGGTGCTTGATCTTCTCATGCCAGGCAATCTAAATGAAGAATCGCTTGTGCTCTTCTGGTCATAATTCTGTATTTGCAATGTATTGGAAGTGATGAATTGTTTTTAATGTTGCATTTTGTTTTTGTACACCAAGCACACACACACACACACAGTCTTACAGCAGCATACAGGATTGTCTCCGAACTAAACCCCCACTCATGTTCCCTTTCACTCACAACCTCTGATATTAAACTCAGTCTCAGTATTCTTTAGCATTAATTGTATAGTCGTGATCTTTATTATAATCATTCAATCATTCTTTTTAAACATAAAAACAATTAGCACTGTGCATAAAGACAGCTATTGCTTCCCCTTGCTTTTAGTGATATGTTATGATGGGATCATTTCTGGTATAACCTTTAAAAGTTTTGGGTAAGTAAGATTTGTATTAGTTGAAGATGCATTTAAAAAGTAACAAAATTGCATAAAAATGTTAAGTAGTACAACTATTTTCAACATAAAAAAGGATCATGTGACACTGAAGACTTGAGATATGTAAGTTGTAAGAAGATTTTACAACATACTACTGTATCTTTTATCAGAATAAAAGTCTTCCTTCAAAATAGATTAAACATCCTTTGAAAGGAAAGATTTGTATAAAAAATATTCCATGTTCAGTACAAGCAAAGCTCGATCGAGAGCACTTACCATCCCACCTTTTCTTCAAAAACAACAAAACGTGCAGCTAGGCACTTAATAGAAGTGAATGGGGGAATTGCATACTTAAATAAAATTAAAATACTCGCTGTTTCAATAGTAAAACCACAACCCAGATACAATATGATAACAGTTTTAGTGTAGACAATCACTTAATAAAATTTTTTGGGCAAAGTTACCCAATTTTACGACTTTGGTGCTACAAAAATACAATGCCATCAATCTAAAGCAACCAAGAAAATGCAAATCTTCACCAAAAGAATCATTGTGCTTTTATACAATTAGAAGCTTTACCTTTTTTTTTACCCGTTTTTATTTCCTCCAAAAGTTGGCCTCATTCACTTCCACTGCATCAGCGTATTTTTTATTGTTTTAAACCCAGAATGTTCTTTAAACACTGTTCCTTTTCAAAGTTAAGAAACCTGTGTTGAATTAAACTGAAGTGCCTGTGAGGAGTTTTAAAGTTACTGCGAAGGCTACTGGGAATCTCTTTTTCCTGAGACTAAGTATTTTCTGAGCGGATACTGAGGACTGCAGTCTGATAATGGCAAACACCTTGTGCTGAGTAGGTAAAAAAAAAGGGAAACTGTAGAGTTCTCTTCCTCACGGACCGCTAAGAGCCTGATGACCCCCTGATGCAGAGAGTTTGCTAGCTCCAGTTTTCTCATACAGCTCCCACAATAGTGTGTTTGGAAGCTGCCTGCCGGCATTGCTTAATTAGGCGAGGAGTTGATTAATTTGCACTAATTGACAGCTAATTAAAGGCCTGAGGGCACATCGGATTGACGTTTGTTAGGGCAGCAAGGCCCGTCGAGGTCAGGGCAACGGGTTGTTTATGGCTGTGCTGGTGTTTCTGGAGACAGACCCTCTGTGGGGAATGACCCTCATCTTAAGGAGGATGTCTGGACAGGACCTATGACAGGCCATGAACCGCAGCTTCTGTGATGTCAGTTCACTGACCGGTCCGCTCACAACAGTGACTGCACATCACTACTGTCACAATGTATGAGGGCAACAAAGTGTAACAGACGCAATTGTACAGAAGCAACAAGTGCAAAGTTCTGTCAAACTTCATGAAGTCCAGGAATTAGACTACTAATAGATCAACAACAGGACAGAGAGCGCATACACTCATACAGCTAGTATGTGAGATTGCTTGCCAAGAAAAAGCTGAAAAATGCCTGCCTGAGAAGAGTCAAGCTTACTTCACTTCAATTAATACAGACAAACCTGAACACCGAAAGAATGTTTTTATTCAATGTTTAGTATAACACTTTTTTTGGTGTAGTCACATCTATTGACAGAAGTAGCAGAAAGTTATGCATAATTGACCCATCTTTGTGCGATTGCCCACAAAACTAGAAGCATTTCTGAATGTATACAAGCGATAGGCTCTTTTTAGGAATTTTTAGAGGAATTAGGGAGAATCAGTAAATCATGACTAATTTATTGCTATTATGTGAAAAAACATGTAATAATCATATCATCAGAAAAGTAACTGTTTTAAAATGTAACTTATTCTAATCACAAATACAAAGTCTTAACTTAAATTTTGTAATTTCACAAATTAATTTAACATTACTCTCCTCGGATGTGTCTGCCTGACAAAATGGCAGATTCATTCATTATGATTGGTCAGATCACCTGTCAATCAAGCTCCCTGTGAAGGGTCATTTACATGCAACCTTAAACCAAACCCTACAGTAGGTACATGTTGTTAATAATACTAGGTACAAGTTGTTTGCTCATACTAGTTCATACTGCTTTTTTTTCCCAGCATTGTGGAATTTGCCAATTGTACCATGAAAATTCTCTTTATAATCATATTTCCCATTGATTTTATCATCATTGTTCACAGAGACAATGGTACAAAAATCACAAGTTTTGAACCATTCTGATTAAGTTCAAGTCAAAAGTGACTGAAGAGCACCACGGGGTTAAACAAAAAGTTTAGACAAGTTTTAAACAAGTTTAGCTTGTTTAGACAGTCAATAAACCAAAAAAAAGAGGGCAATCTGGGTCCTCCAGAGTGGGATTAGACACCAGCAGTAGCTTTGCAGGGTCTAACTGCAGCTTCCTCGTTCCGTGTGAATCAGAAAGACAATTAGGGGCTTATTAGACACTGGGGGAGAGGCGTACCTCTACACACTCACCAACCGCAACTGCAGCCTCTACGACATCTCCAGCCGAGAACAGTCCTGGCCACTGTCTCACCTAATTACGCTCGCCAGAGCGTTCTTTGTTTGCCATTCAGCATGCCTGTCTGATTCCCTTTTCTCCCGGACCGTTTGCGCCAATGTCCCTGGAAGTGTGCTAATTAGAGAAGAAATGGCCCTAGTAATTATGTCAACTCTTGTTAACAGGGATGACAATGAGCAATATTATTTTTACGCAATGTTTTGTGCTGGGGGCCTTCAAAACTTCCAATTCCCATTAAATGGCAAAAATGGCCTTGCACTGGTGTGGAAGCACTCTCATGTCAAAGCCTTTTACATGTCCGGAGCAAAAGAGGGACGTTAATGGAGCAGTCGATGGAGTGGCACAGACATGAAGTTATTGCCCTAATTAAAAGTTTGAATGCCACTTCATGAACTCCCTCATTGTTTCATGGAAGCTACTTTTAGGAAACGTCACTGGATGGCCAGGAGGAAGCAAGGCTGATGCCAAAAGCGTCTTGAATGTTGAAAACAAACCCCAAAATAATCTACATGTAGGAGGGGCATAGACAAGAGCACAACCAACTGTTCTTTATTTAAACAACAATGCTTTTTATTAAAACATTTGAAGTTGTATTAAACCGTAGAGTAAAAATTAAATACGTTTATGAACATTTAGTGAAAAGCACACCACTGTCCTAACCTTTTGTAATCATTTAAACATATATACAAAAACAATGTGGTGTTATGATGTTTTGACACCAAATCAATTGAATATTAGTGAAAGCGTTTAGCGCATCATGCTACTGTTTACTGCCTTACAAGCAACTGGCTGCTGACCCCACAGGTCATCCATCACCATCTGGCTCTTCACTTTTTGGGTCTCTCCAAGATGTTCAGGAATTTCCCTCTAGTCATTTCTCGAGCTGGAAAAGGAAAAACGTCAATAGGTTATTATAATATCATAGACAGTCTCCAAAACTTGTCAGACACAGATGAAGTAACTTTCCACTGTATATTTTAATCAGGGAGTAAATATAATGCACATCATTAAAGGTTTTTTTTAAACTCATTTTTTCATCTTCATTTTCAAAGCTCCATCTACTTAATCTACTGGACACCGCTGGTCGTTTAGAAATGGAGGTGTAACGGCTATGACCCCTCCTGTGGTCAGGCTGACACAAGCAGTGATGGGCTGCTGGGTGTGTTTTTCAGACGGGGAGTGATGGGTGTGAGGGACAAGGTATGCCACGGTGTTGGGCGGTAGCTAATGAAATAATGTGGCAGATTGTAATTTAGATGAGCTGCCCTCCGTGGCATCTTAATGACAGGCGCAGGTGTGAGTGGATTCACCTTCAGCTGTCTATCCCTGAATTAAACATGATGCTACCTAAATTCAGATTGTTTTATAAAGTTCATATTGTGTTTTCAAGTATTTTGACTGACAATTAAAAAAAGCTGGATTTTAAAAGTCTTAAAAGAATTTTGCGAATCATGATAAAACATAAACAGGTCTGGGCTCTGAAAGTTTTTTTGATTTTTGAAATAAATTTCTTATGCTCACCAAGACTGAATTTAATTGATCAAAAACACAGTAAAAGCAGTAATATTGTAATATATTATTACAATTTAAAATATGTTTTTCCTATATTATTTTCTATATTTTAAAAGGTAATTTACTCCTGCGATAGCAAAGCTTAAATTTCAGTAGCTATTACTCTGGTCTTCAGGTTCAAATGATCCTTCAAGAATTTTTTTTCTCACTATTATAAGTGCTGAAAACAGTTGTGCTACTTAATATTTATATAGAAACCATTATACATGTTTTGAGAATTGTTTTTTATCAATAGACAATTCAAAATAATAGATTTGTTTTTAATTTAAGTCTTTTGTAAAGGCCTTTACTGTAACCTTTAACACAATTTAATGCAGGATTTATGAAAAAAAGCATGTTTAGTTTAAA
>JAUMHI010000061.1:11547919-11573901 GCA_032359435.1 Enteromius unitaeniatus
GCAATGTATTTTTGGATATTGCTACAAATAAACCCCAGCGACTTAAGACTTAAGTTTTGTGGTCCAGGGTCACATATATACATATATATACACACACCTTATTACAATTTCATAACCCTATACAGTGCGTTAAAAAAGATGATTAAGATATGCACACATGCATTTAAAATTCAAATTTATTATTAAATAAATATTCCTTAATACTCAAAATAAGATATTTTATTTGGTAGTTACACTACATGACATTTCTACAGTCATTTCTTGAAAACAGTAACAGTATATTTTTATAAAGCTCGGCACACTATTTTGTAATGTGTTCGATTTTCAAAAGACTTAATTTTCTTATTGTGGGCACTCTCATTAGTCTTTGAGGCATACATGCTCCTATCTGTAAACAGCAATCAATATATCTGTCCAGGGAAACATTAGACTAACTAGATTTATGTGAGTGCTGCTTTACTGTACCAAACTTGCCAGCATGATACTAGTCTAGAATGGTTTCCAGGGTTTTGCTATGCAATTGCAAAGATGTTTGAAGGATACAAAAGTATTAGCACACCTCTTCTCAACAAGCTGCATGATTTGAGATATTATTCATATTTAATGCTCAGGGTTAGGGAGAAGGCTCAATTAAGAAATGCATCTATTCCTGCTGGTTATCTTTCTACTAAACACACAAATAAACAGCTGAAATCTTGTTAGACCTACAAGATGTTTCCAGATTATTTGACGCCTCATTTAAAAAAAACACCCCCACAATTACTCAAGTAGAAACAAGTGCGTGTTACATCATCTGTGCAAGCCGCCGCAGTGGAATCGGAGATATCATCAGCATCGCCTGAGGCCTGGCTGTCCCAGAGGACCACTCTCCATTCAATTACCTTCAATAACAGTACTTATCAGTGTAGTGACTGGTCCTGTGGGAGCGGAGGGGCCTGATGACCATGCTCAGCAGCCCCCCGACAGCAGCATTCATCACGGCCCGCAGCAGATGGGTACTGGTGGGGGGGGGGCTGGAGGGGAAGGCACGCGTCAGGCCCTCCCACAACGACCCTGATCGGCGTCACTCAGCTAGGAGAGGAGGGGTAAACGTCCCCAAGGAGACTGGTGTGGCACATGTCACGCTCACACACACACACCAATAAATACTCCCGATATCCTTATCTGCCTACGGTCGCAACCCTCATGTAGCAGTCCCACAAGAAAATGTGCTGATCCACTCAAGATCAAGCCATTAAGATATGTAATATACTGTTATTTAGACACTTTAAGCTTAACATGAGTACACGATTAATCAAAGCTTAATTTATGCTGCTGCTGATCATATTTTTCAATTCCAAACATATGCAGATAATGCATCTAAAGACTCTGGATCTGCAAGTGCCCGAGGCGAAGGTCGAAATAAATATCTAAAACAAATGTGTGGCTGATAACCTTGCCTTTGGGGTGAGTTTTCACTGCCTGATTGCATTATCCCCATTAACCAGATCAGGACTTTAATGGCCGTTGTGCCAAAGGTGCAGTAAATCTTTTTCCTCCTCCTCCTCACCCTCCCGTCTCCTAACACTACCTCTCGTCAGCTCGTTTAAAGGCGCTGAGGAGAGAAAGAAACATGATGAAAAAGTAGCTCAGATTTACAAGGCTTCTCCTGACAGCTAGGAGAAGGAAGAAAATTAAACCACACCACATTAAAGGGCGCCGCGTTAAATGCTGCTCTGAGCCGAATGATAATCATAATTTCATTTCTGTCTCCTCAATGCAGAGGCTTTGCGTACCAGTACGCGCATGGAAATAGAGAATTTAGAAATGATGCGGGAAGTGTTTCTGTAACGTAATGAATGGATGTAAGCATAGAAGTGTACAGCTGGCCAAGTTCTTCTATGTTCATGTTACACATCTTTAAATAATCTGCAAATGTGTGAAGACAGTCTAAAAAGCCTGAGACCATATTGTGAATCTGGGACTTTATCACTTAAACCTTAAAATAAATATTATGATTATGATGCACACTACAGTTATGTATGATTTTCTTAATAATAAAGTCTCTTAGGCTCAGAAAGGCTGAATTTGTTGAATTAAAATACGTTAAATGTGTACTACTGCAATTAAAAAGCGCAGTTTTCAATTTTATTAGATTTTAAAACGTAATTTATTTTTAGTGATATAAAGCTTAATTTCTAGCATTATTACTCCAGTATTCAGTGTCACACGATCCTTCTAATTCTATGCTAATGCTATGCTATAATGCTAATTCTACCCAAGAAAAGTTTGCTGCTTAATATTTTTGAAAACTGCCTTCACCTTCATTCACAAGAGAAAAAACAATTCTTGTACAAACTTTTGAACAGATAAAATTAATATGATAAAATTATCATTTGGTTAACATTATTATTTGGCATTAAATTAACTTGTCGAACTCATGAAGCTGACTATTTCTAACTATTATTTCGCTCAATAGCATAAAGCTGTGACAAATTATGTTTGGCATAATCTTGGTTGAACGAGCCTACTTTAATCATGCTGTCTTGATGGAGATTTTACAAATCAGCACTGAACTCACAAGGCGAACTCTCATCACTTCACAGTATATTTTCCACATTACAGCACCAAGTCTGACCAGAGAGACTGAGGTAACCAGTGGGTGGGTTCAGCCAATGGTACGCAAGAAACAAATATGAAATCAAACTCACACTACATCACAGTTTTGAGGTGCACGGGTTATATATCAGATGGAGAGGACTTGCTTTCAGCATTTGAAATTAATTTCTTATTCCTGTTAAAATGAATAAACGTCTTAGAGCATGTTGCATTCCTACATCATGAACAAGCAGAGGACAAAATAACAGGAGGGTGGAGACATCTAGGTTGACTTATTACACTGCTAGCAAAAAGCCAAAGACATTAAATGCAGGCAGAACAGACCCAGGCCTTTCTATTTGTAAAAAAAAAAGACATTTTTACATAGCAAAAGCAACATGGATTGTGTACCTAAAAATAGCACATTTACCATAGAGAGTTGGTACTTATACAGAAATTAATAATTAATAAAAAATAAATATTTCAGGTCAGTAACACATTTAATTTATATGTTTGGAATAAATAAAGTAAATAAGGTAAATTCAAGCAAACTGATATAGTTTTGAGTGTGAGATTTAACTGGATTTAGCCTAGTTTCTCACTGAAAAGAAGATTTCTGGGGGATTATTTTGAACATGCCACGAAAAGGTCAAAATGCCAGAAGAAATGCAATATATCTGAAACCAGTGTTACTCATTACTCGCTTTACAAATTGCACAATATTTGTATATTTGATGCCCATTTTCATCTTGAAAGTCTTGGGAACACTTCTCATTTCTGTAATCCTGCCAGTAAGGATTAATACTACATCTAGCAATCTGTAATATAACATTTCAGAGCTACTGGGCAACAAGCCAGCTCTGTTTACATATAGAGTGGGGATTTATTTAAGTGTTACCAAGCAAAATGAATGAATAAGATATAAATAATGGAGTCACTTTTCTGGTACATTTCAGATGGATTTAGGTGCTTGATTATTCATAATAATTGATATGTTTTAAGGGAAGAATAATAAAGCTAACAGCAGAAACATGGTTAACACCAGCTCGTGTAATTAACCCGTTTCTTCTTTGCTAATATCGCCATCTAGTGGTGGCTTTACAAAACCTACAAGCCACTTCGATGAACTAAACGTTTCAAAGAAAAGAAGATAACTTACATTCTTCCAAACCCAACTGATAAGCCAGGTTCTGCAATCCCTTCACTTTCTCCATTAGATTTGCTGTGGTCAAACTTCCTAATTCTAATTCAAAACAACAACAAGCATAAAAAGATTAATATTCGTAGTGCCAATGCAAAAAAATAAATTAAAAGAAATCCTACCAAACAGCTTTTTAAAATTCATATCGCAATTTGTCTAACCACATTAAGCTCTTTCATTGAACAAAAACAGCGCCTGATAGGTCCATAACATAAAAAATGCTAAAATGATGTAACTTGAAGCTATATTTATGTGGGTTTTATGAAAAAGGCTACAGACCTTTCAACATTTCGATATCCTCTGACTCCAGTTCAGCCATCCACTTGGGCGGAGAATTTGTGATTGGCTGGAACAACAGACAGAAGTCTCAGTCGTATGTCCGATGCCAAAATAATTCATTTTAATTTACAATTTGTTTCTCTGCTCACATTTTTGAAGGACGCAGCAAATTCAGAGACACCCGGTACTGGTAAAATGTTGAACAAGCACAGGAAACTTTCAGAACATTTAAAACAGAAAAACACTCGACAGGCCAATATAAATATATTTTAATACATTTGTTAGGGTCATATTTGGAAACATGTGAAGGTTGCATCTTATAATATACTATTATAGCTGAAATGAATAATGATTAGACTCTCAAACTTACACTGCTCCGGCCACAGGTCAGGTGAAGCTCGGTCAAGTTTTTCAAAACTTAGTAGAGAGGATTCAAAGTCCTCACCTAGTAAATAAATACATTAATAAATAAATGACATACAATCACAACACTGGTTCGGTTTAATAAGTTTAAATGCTGTAACCTTCTTAGAAATAAAAATAAATCATGTTTTGCAGAATGTAATATCAAGTTTGCATGTAATGTTATGACAGGTCACATAAGAAGGGGAGGTTATGTTATGTTTACTCAGCTGTTTGTATTGTTGTGAACCAGCTGAGCTAACTGAACTGGATAAGAGTTCAAATAAACAAAAATACATATTTAAAAATAAACGCAAGATATAAAAAGTACTCTTTTTCCGCATAACCACTGCAACAACACATTCGTATAATATTTCATATAGTAACCGATGTCGCTTGACACGTAGCTTGCTAATGACTGACTCTATTCCGAGGGTAAAGCCTTTTTTTAAACTGAATTCATCAAGTCTTTAAGAGGATATGTTGCCCAGCCTAACCGTTTATAAGGTTTAATGGATCAGTTGCACTAATACAATAACAACTAATGCTACCAGGGAGAAGAGGAATTAAAATTTACCTCCATTCGGAGACGCCATCTTGACAACAACACACGTGATTCGAGGCAGCCAATGGCTGAAGGCCGTGGGTGTCTGTAGACCCGCCCTCTTGTGTTGTAAGAGATGTCGCAACAATGAGACTTGAGAAGTATTATTTTTTTACCATGGTGTTAATTTGATACGATTTTTACATACGTAACGTTACTTAAATATGACAAATTCAGACGGTTAGAGAAAAGACCAGACATCGCAAAACTGTTTGAAATAAAGGTGCCTGAAGACAGTGGTTAGAATAAAGCCACTTTATTAACAAGTGGAGATTATAAAACCTGTGAGCAAATATTAGTTTGGCAAGATACGATACACTAAAGTGGGATGCAAATATACAGTCAAACACAAATAAACCTATTTTTAGCATGATGGCGGTTTATGAAGTGTTAAAACTTGGAAAATTTGTCGATCTCATACAAGGCAAATAAAGTCCAAATACATGCTGATTTTTGCGATGTATTTATTTATTTCAGCCATTGATCTGCATTTAAGGCAACACGATTACAAAATGACACCGCTAATTATTTAGCAAAATCCTAAATAAAATTCACTGGCAATTTTAATTTATCAAAACCACAATGTGTGTAGCTGAGAAATATAATATTGTGATGCATCAAAAGGTCGTCGTTTTCAATACCCCAGTTAATTTTTTTTCTCAGGTTCTCAGAAGAACAAAATATGTAATAATGAAATGTACAAAACCCAACTGAAGGAGTGATTATTTTATACATCATTGGATTGTTGAAATCTGAAAGGCACTTTATTACTTGTCAGTTTAGTTCAGTCCAGCTACAGCAGTTAAACAACATCAACTTTAGTGTAAAATACATAATGGTAAAATAAAAATAATACTTAAAAACGTTTTGTCACATCCTAAATGCAGATTAAAGGTACAATAACATCCACAATAACATGAAAGAGTCAACATGTAACAACTGAAATGGTTAAAAAGATTTTATGAAGTCCTGCACAATTGAAAACTGTCTAAAAAGGTCTAAAATTCCCAGGATTCCATCCACCTGAGGCCAGCCATGGACGAGGCAGGGTCTTGCGCCAGCGGCCCCCTCATACCATAGGAGAGAGGGTGGAAGAGATAAAAGCTGAAACAATTAGAAATTCAGGTGTGAGATTTTCAATAATAGAAATTGAATTCGTGACCTAAAAAAATCTAATACACTGTACATTTGCACAAAATGCACAATTTTGCCTTAGATAAAATTAAGAAACTTGATTAATTAACAATAGCAAATGCAAAAATAATGAAAGCATAAAAATTATGATATCCCAATGATAACTGCATTTAAATATTAGAGCCTTACCTGTAGATGAACCCCAGCAGGAGGATAAATTGACCTGCCCTCATAAGATGATGGGATTTGGATGAACTAAAGACAAGGTGTAAATTCTGGAGGAAAATGTCCAGAGTAATACCTTAAATAAAGAAGGTCACTAAATGTTAGAATTATGAAATAACATTGTGTCTAAACATTCTAATTAATGCAGCAAAATTTGTAGAGGAACAGATTTGGAGAAATGCAACAGTCCATCACTTGCTCACCAGTGGATCCTATGGGTACCGTCAGAATGAGGATCCAAATAACTGATAAAAACATCACAATAATCCACAGGAAATCTACATGTTTCCAGTACATCAATACTTGTGAGTCGTGTTTATACGAAAACAATTTGTTTAATCAGCTGTTTGGACTCACCCACTCACTGGAGAGAATCCACTGCTGAGCAAATGATGTAATGTCAGTGTAAACTTCTCCAAATCTACATCCTGGATGGCATGTAGGTGAATAGACTTTCAGCAAATGTTTATTTTATTGCAATGAAAAAAGAAGGCAGCAGCTCTGACTGCAGCATAACCTATTGGACCAAAGCATTCCCCACAAGTATCTGATCGTCGTACCTGTGAGCATACTGCTGAACAGCATGGCAGGAAAGTAATGGTGGTAGTAGAGTATGCGACCCATGATGTAGAACGGGAGGTAGTGTAATAGCCAACCCAAAAACAGCATTACACCACTCTCCATGAGAGTGTGACAGTGCACTGAAAGACAACATCAGATGTTTCAGACTCATTCTCATTCTGATCTTTTTAAGTGCACAAAATGTAGTGCTGCTTACCTTTCCTCATTCCCTCCATTTCCACTCCTCTCTGTTTTGCTAAAGACGCCACTGTCAGCATTACAACAAACAGAGCCAGACTCAAGAGATTCAGCCACCAGATGACCTGAGGATTAAATGTAATCTTCAGTAATGATATGAAAACAGACCTAAAGGGAAAAAAGTCCAATAAACTTACAGGGTTCCCAAGAAGATAAACGCGGTACTCTGTCTCATTCACTCCTGAAAACCTCAAACCCTATTACGGATAATGAATTATAATGAGATCTTCAAAACAGTTGTAAACTTTTCCTGAAGTGAATAAAATCAATAAATAAAAATATCTGATTTATTTAAATGTAAAAAATAATAACAACAATAAATTGGAAATGCTGTCTTGGCAAGTAATGAAAATAGTTGAAAAATTAACAAAATAAAACTTAAATAAAAGCACATAAAATAACTAAAAATAAAACAAAGTGTAATGTATTAATTAATTCTTAATTAAGTCTTAATTAATAATTAAGTCTTTTTACATAATCTACCTGGTAGTTGATGGGCCAGTGCCAGGGTTTAGAGTTCATCTCGTTGTCTTTGGGCTTTAGACCACTGTTTCCCTAAACAAAAAAACAAGAGATTCACTAAAAATAAACCCATACATTCATTCATGAACCATACAAAGCATAAGCAACATTTTAAAAGGTAGATTTTCCTTTAGGCTAATCTTACCCTGATCATCACAATATGAGACTCCCAGAGGATCTCCAGGAAAGTTGGTTTGAGCACTGAAAGACTGATGTTAGGCACTGTAGACATAAAAAAGATGTTGCATGAACAGTTAGGTAAAACCCATCCAATACCACATTTCTGTCTATTAGTTATACATTACCAAAGACTATAGAATGCCCAAGACGTGTCACTCGTATAGTTTTAAATGGGGAAAAATGCAACAAGAAATACGTTTTTTATAACACTATTTGAGCAAAAGAAACAACATTTATCAATCAGTTGTTGTCAGATTACATTTGGTGATTTCAAATATGAAATTGAATCCTCAGCTTGGTGAATAGTTTGGGAGAATTTAATGTTTTCCAATACAAAGAGATAAGAGCTGCACTTTGATACCCGAGAGGCATTTCAAAGATGGCCACCATTTGACAGAGACTTTGGTATTACATACGTTTAGGGTTGATGTGATCCTCGATGTTCCACTGTGTGTTGGGGGTTTCTTTGACATATGGGCTACATGTGACTTCCACTTGCTCCCATCCCCTGTAGAAGAGTAAAATCCAGTTTACTGCGTGTTATGCACTACAGACCAGATCTAAGGTTTCTGCTAAATGAATGCTCTCACCACTTGGGAAGGGTCTTTCCAGAGGAGCACAGCACGCAGCCTGTAGAGCGATGGAGAAAACGCACTTTACTACGCAACACCTTCACCGGATCTCCTTTCTTCCCTCCACATACCTCCACCTGCCACAAGTCATTCATGTCTCCACTTCCGTTCTGAAATGAAAAGACATTATTGTTTAAAATTTGTAATTAGGGCTGCACGATTTGGGAAAAATGTCACATTGCGAATATTAAGGTCAAAATTGCGATTTGCGATTGTGATACGTTATATAAGCGGTTTGACTCAACTTGCTTATTATCAAGGAAAATGCACACACAGATGACTAATAATGCTGAAATCTGTATTTCTCAACTGAGATACAGTATACAGTGCAATCTAGCAAAAACTAAATTGTACAAAATTAAATAACAGTAACATCTTTTCATTACTGAATTAAATTACAATTAAATTAATTATTATCATTTTTATATTTTTACCCCATGTTGCCCCAAAACATTGACTTAACATGTAAATGATTAGCGCTTACCGCTTCATTCGCGTCTGGTGTAAGTGCAAGAATGAATGTCTTGTTACGTCCACGAATGCATTTGTTTATTTAATATAAATCGCAACATTTGCTGTAATGTAATCGCATAGGCTGACATCGCGATTGCGATACGATTAATCGTGCAGCACTATTTGTAATGCTACTTTATTAGCACTTATGAAAATGATTAGAAAAAGGCTGATAGGACACTTAATCAACTGATACAATGGAATATGGTTTCTCTAATAATGGCAAAACATTACAATGCGTGAAGTAAAAAAATACAGTACTCACAATACCGTAACCTGTGACCTGCAGGTGTTTTTTGGTCAGTGGAGCTTCATGGAAATGACTATGAAGATTTCTTGTAGTTCTGATGAAGAAAATCAGACGTGCACTGCTTTAAACTAACAGTTCACATTATTCTTTTACACCATAAGTTACTTTCCCAAAAGCCTTATACGTACTCTTTGTGTACCAGTCTAATGATGTCACCATGTCGGACCAGTTCTGGGAACCCTGTAAGATCTTAGCAGACAACAGGAGTTATTGATTCTTGTGCAGAGCGTATCTAGAAATATAATGCAAACATGTACAAGAACTCACCTTCAGAGTTGTCAGCTCTCTTGACCAACCACAGGTTGTTATAATCTTTGTGCAAATAGGCTGTAACCTACATGAGGTAAAATGTAAAACAGATTTAAACAGGAATACGATTCGTCATTCTGTAAGAAATGCATCAGAATATGTACTATACTGTAAATTCAAGCCACAAATCAAATGTGATTGTGCACATTCAGATGTTCATAGGTTTGGTGTTTATAAATACATTTTTAATCTTGAAACCTTTCATGTAGTGTAAATGATGGTAGACCTGCTGCTGGTGAGCTCCAACACCTTCTGGGTAAAGGTGCCAGTGAGAGTGCAGATACCCTCCTGCTATTCGCAGATTTTTCACAGTTATGACAGAGCCATATGCCAGATCTGTGTGGAGGGAGGAGTACAATATTCAATGCTTTTTTTGTTTTTTTTTTACGTAAAAATAAACTGAAGGAGTAAAAATGCCAAAAATTGAGCTTAAGCTGTTCCTACACTCAGGCATGGAGGCGTTGTGCAGATTGTTTCCAATTAAGCGAGACTGAAAAGCAGAGCTGAAGAAACCATCCCCAGGACCGCTTTGTATCAAAAAGAAAAAGGTTTTGGAATTACTTTATTGTATTAATGACCAATAAACTGCTTTACTAATAGAATGTTAGAATATTAATATTGGCAAAAACATACCTTCGGTTTAAGACAATGAAGTGAACAGCAAATATTGTAGTGTACAGGAACAATGGGAGCATTATCAACCCGAAAACGCGAGCTAATAAATGCTTCCCAAAATCCAGCTAGTGAAAAAAACGAGAACATATTTACATTCACAACATGAGCTAATGTTAAAACGTTTGAAATCTATAAGAGCTTTTTTTTTTCTTTAGCAAGGATGCATTAAATTGATCAAGTGACGGTGAAGACTTTTACAGTTTTACAAAAGATTTCTATTTCAAATAAATGCTGTTCTTAAAAAATTCCTCAAAAATATCCTGAAAAAGTACTACCGTTTCAACATTAATAATGAGAGGAAAAGGTTCTTTTTTAGAATGATTTCTGAAGAATTTCTGACACTGAAGAATAGAGTAATGACTGCTGTACTTTAACATATAATAATAATTTATATTCTGTAATATATGAACATTTTAAACTGTAAAATTTTAAATGTAACATTGCACTATGACATTGTTACTGTATTTCTGATCAAATAAAAGCAGTCTTGTTAAATATAAGAGATATTTTAAACATTTTACTGATGTCAAACTTTTGAACAGTGAGCATATTTGAGATAAACCCAATCTTGTAACAGGTTCTCATTCATACCAAAGACAAGCCGATGTCCCCAAGTAGCCTCCACAGATCAAAAGCCGTATTAACTCCCACCAAGAGGATGACAAACAGCCCCACGAACTTAACCCCCAGAGAGCCAGAGAGGCAGACCCCCGTCAGAAGCAGCCAGAACCACCAGGAAAAGCTAAAAGGCCTAGAGACAAGAAAGAAAATTTGCTCTATATTAGGTACTTAAGCTTGAGCAGTAACGCTACAAAGAGAGATGCTTCAGATACTTCTACCTGAGTCTTTGTGTGTTGAATCTGACCATGCAGAGAACAGAGCCCATGATGAAAAACATCAGAATGGGATCCAGGAGAATGTACTGAGACAGGGTGATGCAGCCGGTGTCTGTTGCAAAATACAGCAGTGAACTTAGATTTAGATCATGATCGTAATGCAGGTCAGCTCTGATGATCACTTCCACACTCACCAAAGATGAGCAGAGAAGCTGCGATGAGCGCTGCTGGTGTAGAACGTGACAGCTCCAGGACAATAAGGAAGGCAAAAGGAGGAAGACAGGAACCAAGAGCTGCACAGAACTGAACACAAATTAAAGCTCACTTTTGAAGAAGCTAATAACAATTTCATGGAAAGTTCAGAGTTTTGCTCGTAAACATTTTTCGGAGTTCCCCTCTGCTCCTCCTAATGGTATTTTGGAGAGTATTTTACATCAGCATAGATGTATTAGGGGTGCTAAATCAAAGATTTATAATATAATATAATAAATAATAAACAAACCCCATCCAGTAGGTCATTAAAATCTCTTTAGATAATGAAACTTGGGATGCTGTCTTGAAAAGGATACATTCTTCTTCAGTTAGCTCCAGACATAGGCTTATTCAATTTAAGGTGGTGCATCGCATTCATTGGTCTAAGGTACAACTTAGCAGGATATTTCCTGATTTGGACCCCACTTGTCCACTTTGCGTTGTGGAGTCAGCGTCTCTGTTTCATTAGTTTTGGGCTTGTTCTAAATTATCAAGGTTTTGAGGTAGATTGTGCAAATTGTTCAGAAATATTTAATACTGTAATAGACCCCAACCCCTTGACAGCTTTATTTGGGGGTTCCTATGGAAAATGTGAAACTGAGAGTTTTAGAGATGGATAATATTGCACTTTGTACACTGTTGGCTAAACAGCTTATGCTTATTCATTGGAAGCTGCCATCTCCTCCAGCATATCATCAATGGGTCTTTGACCTGCTTTTTGGCCTCAAACTTGAAAAGATCAAATTTGGAGTCCGAATGATACCCAATCTTTTTATAAAATTGTTTTTTTTTTCTCTTTTCTTTTTTAATATTATTATTGTTTCTTAATAATTTCTTGCTTGTTTGGATGTTTACGTGCATGCTTATATTATTGTGACTTGTGACTATATTATGTTTATAGGAATGTGGACATTTAATATGCTCATCTACGTTTGTGTTTTACTTATTTATTATCATTTTCTTTCAACTTTTTCAGTTTTGTAACAACTTGATATTTGTATTGTGCCTTGAGATGCTTGTGCTTTTCTTTATTAATGAAATAAATAACTATTTAATGGAAAGTACAATTATTAACATTACTCGAAAAATAAAAAGAAATAAATAAGTATCATACATAAATCAGAATAACTTCTTGATTTCCAAGTATATTTTGAATACAAAAAATAATAATAATAATTACATATGTATAAGCATATGCATTTTTTCATCTTTAAGCCACAATTTTGCATGGCTAAATTAAACAGAAAATTGCATTTTGGTGTATGACGTTCATAATAATGTAACATAAGAACATTTTAATGATTTCTCATGCAAATAACACAAACACATACACATGCATATATACAATACTTCAATATATTATTTATTATACACTAACATTTAAAAGTTTGGGGTTTTTAAAAATTAAGTTGTGAAAAGTCTCTTATGCCACATTTATCTAATCAAAATTAGGTCACCTTCATTAGCGCTTGGTTTGCAGTATCAGACAGGAATTCTGAAATATTATTGCAATTTAATAATTTGCTTAATAAGCAAAAGCTATATTTCAATTAAAATGTGATTTATAATTTTATTAAAAACTCATTAAAAAAATTACTTAAAATGAACTGTCTTAAAGATATGCATAAGCTGAACTGTATATTTACCGCTCTCATCCCCCAGTAGTTGTGGTGCTCATATTTATCCCCTGGTTTTATGAAGGGAAAAGTCCCATCATAGCCCGTCAGGTATCCAGCGAGGCCGATCAGCATCTGAGCGAGAAGTGTAGAGGCATTATTTTGGCTTGACATTATCCTATAGCTATCAGTGGTGAAAACCATACCTTTCCGAGGGGTGGGTGGACATCAAAGAAGAACGTGCGGTTAATGTAATAGCTCCCCATTTTCCCGAAATGAGTCTCATCCCAACTGAAAATGGACCGTGAGGTTCAGGGGTCGTGCACTGATAGCGGGTTTACAATCACCATTTTACATCTAATACTTACCATACATGTGGAGGCTCGGTGATTTTGTAAAAGCGTGTACATCCAGAAAGCACAAGCACCAGAAACAGAGTATAAACCGGCACATGGTCATCTCTGGAGGGAGAACTGAGCTGCACTCCTCGTTTGGGGATCCTTTTATCCGCCCCATTAGAAGGCTGGATAGCCTCCTCGTTTGTTTTACATGTTTTTCGATGTCTTACAGATGATGTGTCTTGTCTTTGCGTGTAAGGCTCCTTCTGTCTGCCGTCCATTAGCAGCTTTCTTGAAGACAATGAGTCATTATCAAAGTAACGTTAGCGAATCCACTATAAAGATCGCAGAATGAATAAAACAATAATCCTCACAGGATGCAAAACCTTGCAGTCTGCTCGTGTCGACATGCCACTGCGTGAGAAACGATCTTACTCATCACTACAAGGATCCTTGCGCTTTCCAGCTCATGTTTGTGTGCATGTCCAGAAACTGTTCTGGATTGTTGGTTTGGGAGATATTGCAATGTTTGCCTTTTACTGTCACCTGCTGGACAGGAGAGCAACACCGGACACCGTGAGAAGGGTGTTCCTGCACAACTGGAGGAGCAGCAGTTTCAGGACCCGCAGTTTTAGGACCCTAGTTTTAGGACCCTAGTTTTAGGACCCTAGTTTTTTGTGACAGCGCCATCCACTTACCTGGACCACCAAAAACACTGAGCGTGTCAAAAGCCAAGGGGACATGGGAGAAAAATTCCACTAAATTGGACAAAAATGCCCCTGCTCAAACAAATTAAATCTATTACGTTGCCAAAAAAGTGAAAACGATTAGACAGTGTGGATTATGACATTAAGATGTGTATTATTTTAGCCATTTTTTCAGTATTGCGCATAGGGACGTTCATTTTAACAGCTTAATTTTTAAAACAATCATATACCCTGCCTTTAACCGACCGGCAGGAATTTTGATCTATTATATTATCAGTTATATATGTATAATATTTGAAAAATCTACTTCATTAATTTATCTAATTATTTAAAAGGTTTGTTGCATGGTTAAAATACGCGACTCATATCCTGTGTATTTTAGAGGGAAAAAATCTGTAATAAACACTGTAAACATAGGCTATTTTAATTTCTTCCACTTCACAACAAATCCTTTAAATTTATCAGTATTTAGAAAGGAAATGTAAGAAGTTAAAGCTAGGCTATATAAATAACAAGCCACAACTAATTATTTCAGGGCAGGCTAAAACGAAACTGAAAGTAACGCTGGGTCTCTCATTCCACACAAAATCACATGTTCCCATATTTACTATGTATTGTAATGCTACATTCATTGATTAGGCTACTCGGCTTCTTCACTCTCGTCCCAGTACTCCAGGGCCATGATTTCTTCAGAGGAAATGGACCTTTCTTTTCTTTTTTGCGGCCAGCGGCAGAGAGTTTATAGTTCATGTCAGATTAACTTTCTCAAATCACCATGACTTGCCTAAAAATATATAGATATAAAACAGTTCAAGCATGTCTCATCGTTAGTTTAAATGTATAAACAACATAAATGTGAGCTGTTAGATGGATATCAACAGAAGCTGAAGCTGCTCTTCAGGAGACAGAGGCGCCAACGTCATCACTTACATATTATTACGTTGGCTTGAAAAATACAACTTACTGATCTACTATTTAAACTTATTATTATTATTCCTAGCCAAAATTTAAACACTATCTCCTCCTTGCCTACAAACTTTACTATCTAGTTATTATTATTATTATTCCTAGCCAAATTTAATTTAAAGCAGGTATTGCACACTTTGTAATTAACATCTGATGCATTTTGAATAAAAATCATAAAAAACACTTGATACTATGTACAAACATTACTCCACCAGGGTCCTCGATGTGCGGTCCTGAAATAGCAGCAGCCATTACATCACCCGGTCGGTAGATGGTGCTGTCACAAAAAAACTAGGGTCCTGAAACTGAGGGTCCTGAAACTGAGGGTCCTGAAACTGCTGCTCCTCCAGTTGTGCAAGAAATACAGGAAAAGCAGGTAATCCAATGGTGTGGGAAATTCTCAGTCAGATCAAAGGGTCGAGTTTTCGAAATTTATACATCATCTGAAAGCTTAATATATAAGCTTTGATGTATGGTTTGTTAGAATATGACATTATTTGGCAGAGATACAACTATGTCTATTTTAAAATCTGGGTATGAGTATTGAGAAAATGGCCTTTAAAGTTGTAAATGAAGTTATTATCAATGCATATTACTAATAAAAAAATAAGTTTTGATATATTCATGGTAAAAAATGTACAAAATATCTGCATACAACAAATTTACTTAATATCCTAATGATTTTTGGCATAAAAGGAAAATTAATAGTATCACACAAAAAAACCCCTGTTTTTCTTTTGTACTTAAATATAAACATTTAGTTAACTCCGCTAATGGAATAAGTAGCAGGTCTATTATTAAAGCACAATCTCTTTAGGTTGTAATTAGTGTATGTGCTATGTCCTGTGTGAACAACATATATATATATATATATATATATATATATATATATACATACACATTTTTTTTTTACTATAATTTGATGTACAATACTGCTAGCCTACTAATGCAATTTGTAATTTTCTGCAGTCCAAAGTTAAATTTTGCAACATTTGTAACAAGAAAATCATCGGACATTATAACTGATTTATGGACTGCTTTGTCAGATAGGCAAGTACACAGACAGATAGATAGAAAGATAGATATGCTTAACCTTAAAAACAAATAAATCACAACACAAATATGAAAACAGACATAGACACATTCATCAGTTGTACGCATACCATTAATTTTAATTAGGAGTGGAGCTGAAAATGTGCATTAACAGTCTTTTCATGCTTCTGCATGATCCGTATAAGTCCATCATATAACCACATATCAGTGATCTACAAAAAAAAAAGTTATAATTCTTAAAACTCCATTAGATGAGTATAAGGTCCATTTGTATCCAGCTTCAGGACTTGTCTGTTCCCATACGTTCCATGTCTGACCTCTGTAATAGCGTCACTATTCCTGCAGGCTGCGAGTTCATTTTTACAATCAGACACAAAGCTGTCATAGAGTTTCAAGCCTTCATCTTTCCCAATGTTACCATGGTACTGCATCCCTTTTCCTTTTGGTTTCCCTCCCAGTGTAGCTTGCGGTACTATGAGAACACTGCCTGGTAGCTGAAGGACTGATGTGTGCTTTCCAGATTCTGTCTCGCAAAGCTTCATGTTCATCAGTGTGTTCACTGAGTGGGAAAACAAGTGTAAATGAAACACAGTCAATGTCACATTTCAGAATTCATCCATGCATGCATGTTTTATTGCAAATATAAGACAGGAGCAATTGCATACCCATTTTGGGGATTATATCTTCAGTTGCACCTTTGAAAAAGCAGATGTAGATAACCATTCCCCTATTAATCTGAACAATCGGAATAAAATTAGACAGGTCATTAGTGGGACAAAAACTAAGATGAACTGATTAATGAAATATTTCCCCGATACCTCAACCCATTCAGCTTCACTGTCAGCCTCTGGAGGTTTGACCTGCAGCCGCGCGTGCACACACTGCTGGAGAACCACTCGCGCGTTCATGCCGGTATCGGTTCTCTCGGACATTGCTGCGAAATATGCAATGTCAGCGACAGAGATCAATGTAATTCCGAGGTAACATAAACAATATTAATCTACTATGAACGTCCTCCCGAGTTTATTGGTCATGGACTTGAACTATGGCACTAGCGGGGGTTCCGCGTGAGAAACCAAACAATATACGTCATCAGCAGTCGACGGTGCGCTGCGACTTCACGAAAGCTCATGCCATATATATATATATATATTTGTTTGTTTGTTTTAAAACACACTGTATTCGTGGTACATTTTCTGATTTATTCAAAAACATACCAAAGTACTAAATCGACAGAAACGAGTGTCACGTGGAAACCACAGCGGTATCTGTGACAGTTTCTGGGAGCTTTTATAAGATGGTTAAATTACACGACAGCTACAAAAGGCTTTTGCAAATATATACGTTGTCCTCAAACATTATAAGCCCAGCACTTTTGGCTAGCAGATTTGTTCCTGCGCATCAAAATAGACATGAAATCCGTTTCAAGGTGAGTAAACCTCATTAATCTGTTCTGATTAACTTACAGGTGCTCTAATTATTATTGTTTTATAGATGCAGAAAACCAACGACATTACAGTGTAGGCTGACATTGTGTATTATATCTCTCCTTTTTTTCCTGTGTAGACTTCAGGTGCTGCTGAACGAGCTCTACAGGAGAGACAGAGGCAGCACATGGCAAGAGGTTTGCCCAAACAGAAACCCATAGCTGGAGTCAAAGAGGTCATTGTTGTTGCATCAGGGAAAGGAGGCGTGGGGAAGTCCACAACAGCAGGTCTGTTGTCTTTTGCAGTCATTGACCTATGTGTTTCATGCTATATTCATTTCCAATCTGTTTGTTTCACGCTTTAATTAACTCCCAGAAAATCTCATTTAGTTTAATGTCTTCACAGTGAATCTTGCTCTTGGTCTTATGGCTAACGATCAGGTGAGATTCGGACAACCTATCCTAGACACTGTATTGAATCCACATAATTATGTCACTTTTTAATTAGGATTTGCCTTCAGTAATATCTAATTCGTACCACTTTTGCATGTAGAGTAAATCGGTGGGTCTTCTCGATGCTGATGTCTATGGACCCTCCATTCCAAAGTTGATGAACTTAAAAGGAAACCCTGAATTAACAGAGCGTGAGTTTTTTTGCTTTGTAAACAAAATGTATCTTGTTTTATAGGAAAATTGTCTTTGCCAGTCTGATCCTTATTTCTTTATTTTCAGAGAACTTAATGAGGCCACTTGTGAATTTTGGAATTCCTTGGTAAGTACACGACTGATTAATAATTGTAATGCGAAAGTGTTATTTGATGATTTGCAAAATATATTTCAAATAAGGCTTGTATGCTCAGAAAGGCTGCATCCTGTATCAAAAAGACAGTTAAAATGTAAATAATTTTTATGAGAATTTTATCAACATCATTACTCCAGCCTTCAGTGTCACACGATCCTTCAGAAATCTTTTTAAAATGCTGATTTTCTGCTCAAGAAAGATTAACCAACATTTGCTCCTGTAACATAAATGTCTTTGCTGTTTAGTAAATGCAGTGCATTCTTGCAAAATAGCAGTATAACATCTCACTGTCCTCAAACATTTTTCTTTTCTTTTATACAATTTAATGTTTAAATGTGTTACTTTTAAATGTGTTACTACTATAAGTTTTACTTTTCACTTCTCCGTCTTCTACAGTATGTCAATGGGCTTTCTGGTTGAAGAGGTTGCACCTATTGTGTGGAGGGGGCTGATGGTGATGTCAGCTATTGAGAAACTCATTAGACAGGTCTGCCGTTTGGATTTGGAAATTGCTGTTTATTATAGGATTTTGTCAAATACCTATTTTTTTCTCAGCTGTCTTCATTCAGCACAAATTAATATGATTTCTTCAATAGAGCTAAGTTTCCGTCCATTGGCACATTCTGAATGACTGCGTGAACTATCCTTCCCTGGTTCCATGTAAAATTGTGTCATTTTCTGCAGTCTAAGAAAAGAATCCAATTTACTCAACATTGTTGTTCCTTTCACTACAATAATGACTTTTTCCGTGCAGGTAGATTGGGGGAAACTGGATTACCTTGTGATTGATATGCCACCTGGAACCGGAGATGTCCAACTGTCTATTACTCAGAATATTCCTATAGCAGGTAAATAAACAAAAGTTACAGCTGATTTATGGTCTGCATCTGTTATAATCTGAAAGAAGCATTCTACCTAATGTCAGTCACAACACAGAGTCATGGATTTTTCCAATTCAGATGTCATTTAAGGTTTGATTGTCATGTATCGGGTGGGAGAGAATTGGAATTTCTAGTATTCAGACCATTCATTATGAAATCAGGTTTTACCGCACTTAAGCATAATGTAAGTACATTTTGACTGGTTTATACACCAAGCGTTAAGCTAAGTTGTATACATTATGCTAAACTGGTGTCCATTTTGTCTTTCAGGGGCTGTAATTGTGTCTACACCTCAAGACATTGCCTTGCTAGATGCACGAAGAGGTGCAGAGATGTTCAGAAAGGTTAACGTTCCGGTAAAGCATTTTCTTATGTATTTAAAGGCTCCAGCTCCAGCTTATCATTATATATTGTAGCGGAAAGTTCATGCTGATATAGACCTACATTGAAGCAATACAAATATATATATATATATACTTTTAGGGATGTGCTTTGCTCTTTTAGGTGCTGGGTCTGGTTCAGAACATGAGTGTTTTCCAGTGTCCCAAGTGCAATCATCCAACACACATTTTTGGCTCAGATGGGGCTAAAGAGCTGGCTCAGACCCTTGGTGTTAAGATGCTTGGTAAGGTCATTCTGTATAAAGTATTACATGATGACAGACTGTTAACACATAAAAAAAGGATATTTATTACATGTAATGAACATTATGAGGTTGAAGTGTATACCTTTTATTTGAGTGGATTGGCCAATGTATGAAGACACAAGCTTTTCTTTTCTCACTGCAGGAGACATTCCACTTCATCTCAACATAAGAGAAACATCAGACAAGGGACAACCCGTGGTTGTGTCATCTCCTGATAGTCCAGAAGTAAGTGAATCATGCTGGATTCCTGTCTTGCTTTTCATTGTTTTCCTTTAGTACACTACTTGTAAATGGTAAATGACCAATTTAAAATGCAAATATTGCATATTTATTGTATACAATAAACAGTCGAAGTCAAAGGTTTACAAACACCTTACAGAATCTACAAAATAATGATTTCACCAAAATAAGAGGGATCATATAAAATTCATGTTATTGTTTATTTAGCACTGACCTGAATAAGATATTTAAAATAAATGATGTCTACATATAATCCACTAAGAGACTAATCAGCTGGAAGACTTCAGTCAGAGTTTGAGAATTTTAACAAACACTTATAGAACTGATCTGAAATAAGATTCATGAAATGATTTGCTAATGTATTCATGTATTATTTGGCTGTTTTGCAGGCGGAGGCTTACAGAAGAGTTGCAGCAGCGGTAGTACACCGACTAGCGGAGCATCCAAGATAAATAATGTCCACATTTAAAGTAGTTTTGCTGACCTGAGGAAAATATCAGTATTGTATCATTGTCTCCTGCTTGTTAACCCCTTTAAATTGGTAACACATACCTATTAACACTATAATTTATGTTCTTTATTTATGCACTGATACACAGTTCATGTTATTTAGACATTAAAATAACAAACGGTAATAAATCATTTTGGCAAAAAGTAAGCTTTCATTAAAATGAAAATAAGAACTCACCACAATTATGATCGAAGTTCCCTAAAGTAATGTCCATTTTCACATACAAATCTTAGAAAAGGTTATTTTCCCACCAGAATAGACTAAAAATGTTTAACTAAAAGTCAAAAGGCAGATTTTGGGCAGCTTCAGTCATCGATTGTATTTACTTTAGCAAAGTGTCACTCCACATCCATAAATATGTTCAACACAGGTTTTGCCCACTTGATGGCAGTGTATATGTTTTCAGACATCCCATTGTGCTTCGTTTGATTTATAGCTAAACAGTCTTTCATTTAAACTATGACAAATTTTCCAATTTTGACAGTAACATGATTGGACTCTTCTGTTACTTAACTACATTAAACGAAGATAAACGGTCCTGGTCCAATAGAAAAAAGTGGGATGAAGTTTTCAAGAGATGAGAAAAACAGGGTCACTTCCTGCATATTTTCACAGCTCCCTTGACTCAGCTGAAACAGCCGTATTCAGTCCACCCCTGCGTAACACTGGCCAGACAGACCAGTCTGTGATTCATCACCGCAATGAAGCTATTTTGCTTTCTTTTAGTCTCAATTGCTTAACTGTTCCCAGAAGGCCGACTCCGGGGTTTCAGCTGTACAATGACCTCAGCTGAATTTGGACAGTTTCACATTTGGTGTTATTTATTTTCTCTTTGTTTTCAAAATAAAGAAAGCGTTATCCCGATAACGAGCCTTGACTGATGTCATCAGTGACTCAAAAATCCCATGAGTGTGTAATTGAGGTGTAAACGGAAAATAAACATCCATTCATATAGAGATGTAGAATTTACCCAAATTCTGCCTGGTGTTTTTGTCCAAGGGAAAGGGAATTTTACAACGAAAGGGAGAAAACCATTCATAAATCCAATCCTAGATCAGATAACCTCCACTCATGAAACCTTATCTGCTTGTGAGACACACGGGCATATTCAGATGCTAAATAAGCGACATGATTGAGCATGCCTCAGGTAATTCCCAGCTGGCAAGAAACGGATTTCTAAAACAAGTGTCCTTGTGGCGTTCTCAGTGGCATTATAAATGCAGACTTTGCCCCATGTGGTAAATGTGGCGTATAGCTTCCACTTCCTAGGGCTATGGAAAAAAATCAATAATTAAATGGAATAGCTGTGCAGCCCAAGAGGACAGAGGGCAGTCTTATTTCTGCGTCATCTTTGATTCATGAGCAGATCCTGTTAATAAGATAAGCTGAGGTGCAAACAAAAGACATTTAAAGAATGTGAAAATTGCTCAAGAAAAATCTCTTCACTGTAAATCATTCTAGTCGTGTAATATAAAACAGCACAGTTTTCAATCAGATCCTGATCAAATTATCATTATTATTATTATTGCAAATGGCATAATTATTTAACTATAGTTGGTAATCTGTATTCTTAATAGTTAGTACATGATGAAGTCTTCATGGCTTATGTATTGGCTTTATGCCTGTGAATCGGCTGAAGTGGTGATATTCACATGTATAATAGAAGATATAGATGTATTATTGATTCAAATTATGTAAGGTACGTGCCTTCTGGGGCCGAGGTTTTTCAAAGCAGCTAAAGTATACTGTTCATACATCTATAATAAATCTTCATTAATGCTATATCGTGAGACCTGATTCTGAGAAACATCAAAACACTTTTAGAAAAATATGTGAAAAATACAGCCCTTAAGGGGCATCACAGCACAGTGCCTTTGTACCTTCGAATTCATATACCTTAAGGGTACACATTACCAGGGTTATTATAATTCATAAAAATTAAAACAAACAAATAAATCTGACCGGATTAAAAAAAAGGCTATTACTAAAGATGACACTATACCTTAAAATATTATTGAAAACTATAAACTAGATAGAAACTAGATTCAACTAAATAACCCTTCTTAAAGTGAAAACTGTTTCAAAAAATATGACCTTTTCCCTTTAGCACCCTCTAAATAATATGCATCTGTTATGAACTCTAAAGCTAATTTCGTTTTACACATTTCTTCCCTGTAATACATAACTTGCAAAGCTGTTAAAATGTACTATGTTGATATTTCCTAATTAGTCAATAATCTGGGTTGTATCATCTTAACTGAAGTAACACATCAACTACCCATTCCTTTCTACACTCGGAAGCATGTGCTTAAATTTCGGAGATCTGTAAATCTTACCCATTCAGCACTTATTTAATTTTAAAACCTAGCTAAAAACAGCTCTAGACTTCAAGATCATAGAGCTATTCCGACAATATTAAGCATGTAGCTGTTGTTATTTGCATGATACCTCTGTCCTGAAAGCTTGTCTGCAGTGACCCGGAAACCCAGCCCTTCCCACAATCCCAAGCGTGGATCCATAACCATGGCAATGTAGCAGTGCTGCTGCTCAGGGTAAATAGCAGCAGCAGCTGGTTCCAATTGCACTGCAGCACAGGGGAACGGGAGGGGGGCGATGTATGCTCAAGGAGGCGTCTATGAGGTGCTTTAACACTCTAGCATTGCCATTCTTTTCAATAAACTTTGGGAGCATCTCTACAAGGAATATTAGCTGTATAACATGATATTTTAGGTAGTTGAGCACGTGTTTATTTTTTACTTCCTGTAGCAAACAGTATTTGGTTGTTTTAGATGACATTAAATGCATAGGGATGACTGGCCTTATCTTGCACAATCAGGCTTCACACAAAGGGTGTGGACACCAGGGCTTCTCAGCAAGACTCCAGGCACAGCTGACAGTGAATCTGCAGATCTGAGGGGTGTTGGAAGGAGATTTGGGGGGGGGGGGGGGAGGTAAATAATTCATGATGTAAGAAAGAGAGAGGGCAAGATTTAAAGGCGGCACGGACAGACACATTATGAGGCCTGATGTTGAGCGTTTGATGTCTGTACATTTGTGTTTAGTGGGCAGAGTTGCTGCATTAATGATCATTAATTAAGAACATTAACTAGTGCTATACTTTGCATATAGTCTGTATTGGGAAAGCTTAATTTTTAAAGAAGATAACTCTGTTATTAGCTATTATTGATAGCAAGACAACTTTTAAACATTTTAAAAAATTAAGTGCTAAAAATTGACTAAAATTAACGCCAAGGCTATTAAAAGTATTTTAAATATTTTAAATAAAATAAAACAGTTATATAAAAAACCTGAAACAAACATGATAAATGTTGTACTTAAATTAAAATAACTAAAATAATTATAATTAAAATTTAAACTGAAATATAAACTCAATATTAATAAATACTACACTAACATAACACTCTTTCAAATCCGTGATGATACAAAAGCAGACAGGCCTATTTCTTTGCAAATAGAGTTTCAATGGATGATTTTCAGATGAACATCCATTAGAGGAAGTGATGGCAGCGCATGGCTGATGGCAGAAACATTTGAATGTCAAATTCAGACACAATCATAACACTGTGATGAAATTCACTTTCAGACCCACAGGCTTTTAGAGCCATTGTTTAACAAAATAGATCAGATCTAGCTAAAAGAAAAAAAACTGTAGTCAGACTCTCTGATTTATAGTTTCAGGCTCATCCTCGGAGAATCCTGAAAATAAAAAATATGGTTTTCACTGAAACATTAGGCAGCACTAATCTTTTTTTTTTTTTTACCGTAATAGTATTCAAAATGTTTCTTTAACAGCAAATTTGCATATTAGGCTGATTAAATATATTAAAAATAGAAAACATCTTTTAAATTGTAATATTAATTCACAATATTACAGTTCTACTGCATTTTTGATCACATAAATGCAGTGATAACCATAAGAGACTTCTTCTTTTTTGAGCTTTTGAATGGTATTTGCGGTATTAAATTTGTGAGTATGAAACATTTAGGAAAAATAAACATGAGACCATTTTTTCCTGTCTTTACCAACATGGACTTTGAGCACTTCTATCATCCATGTCAAGTAAAAATTCACTGTACAATTCAAAAATGAATGTGCATGTTTTGTGTCTATTCTTCCAAATTTACCTGCACTGGTAGGTTTAATTCCACTTTTTTAAATGAATGTAAACACAGATGTTGTTAACCACACGATGAAGCCAGTATTGTTATAGACAAAACAATGATTTCAGACCCTAAGTAGTCAGATTGACCATTTGCATTTACAAAAGAAGAAACTTGACATTTGTGTTGCGTCCCGGGACAGGGAGTGGCTGGCCACTGACCACAGATAGGCGTTTCCTTGGGAACAGATGCTCTCTAGACAATAGATTTGGTGAACGGCGAATCATTTTATGAAACACAAACACATCGAACACAAGAAGCAGTGTGTGTGTGAAACACCTTTGTTCCGTAATCAGATCAACCCATGTCTAGTTCTGCTGGTTAGTAGCAGGGGATCCTTCTGTCTGGCACAGACATTTATAAATACTGAAGGAGTATGTGTTCAAAAGGGATTGTTGAAAAAAGTATTCATAAATGTATAAAGCAAAGTGTTTTTTAAGTTAAAATAAAGCTTGTAAGCACAAGAGAGGCTGTGCATATTCAAAAGGTATGGGTCAGTTCATTTCAGTGCTTTAACTCAAATGGTAAACAGTGTATTACTATTAACATTGTCCTGGGTACAAAACAAAAACAAAACATACTGTACTCAATTCATTGTAGCAGGCAATCTATTGCTAAATGACTACCACTGACATGTTTATTGATGAAGTAAAGGTATGATGAACTGGTTTATGATAAACACTCAGAAAAGATTTTAAATTTAACTTTAGACTTTGTGCCAAATACATCCATAAGAATAGATAAAAACGTGTAAACAGGATAAGACAGGCCTTCCTAACCTCTGGTCTTTTCTGTGTCACTAAAATAGCAGCTGAGCCTTCGTAAAAACAGACCAGGATTTCAGAAAACAAGCCAGGTTTATTTCTGTTAGTCTGAAAGAAAAAAAATATTGTTATTATTTTTAAATAATAAAAAGCTTTTTAAATACTTTATTCCTTTATTTTATTTAGTTGCCATCGCAGCACAGATTCAATTAAGATATTAAAAACCGTAAAGTATTAACCTACGTGATCCCGGGAGTGTATCGTGAGCGGTCGTGCCCCCGCGGTGAGCGGAATGGAAAAGTTAGAGAGAGAGAGAGAGAGAGAGAGAGAGAGAGAGAGAGAGTGAGAGAGAGAGAGAGAGAGAGAGAGAGAGAGAGAGA
>JAUMHI010000061.1:11574001-11585942 GCA_032359435.1 Enteromius unitaeniatus
AGAGATAGAGTGAGAGTGAGAGAGAGAGTGAGTGAGAGCGAGAGAAAGAGTGTGAGTGAGTGAGTGAGAGAGAGAAAGAGTGAGAGAGAGAGAGTGAGAGAGTGAGAGTGAGAGAGAGAGTGAGAGAGAGAGTGAGAGAGAGTGTGAGTGAGTGAGTGAGAGAGAGAAAGAGTGAGAGAGAGAGTGAGAGAGAGAGGGAGAGAGTGAGAGAGAGGGAGAGAGAAAGAGGGAGAGAGAGGGAGAGTGAGAGAGAGAGTGAGAGAGAGGGAGAGAGAAAGAGGGAGTGAGAGAGAGAAAGAGTGAGTGAGAGAGAGTGTGAGTGAGTGAGAGAGAAAGAGTGAGAGAGAGAGAGAGTGTGAGTGAGTGAGAGAGAGAGAGAGAGAGAGTGAGTGAGTGAGAGCGGATCTCTCCGTCGCCATTACTGACTGGAATGAGAGGGGAGGGGATGGCTCTCCGATTACACGCATACCACTCTTACTGCTAGAAAATACTGAAAACAACCACTTTGTGGAAATTTCGCCGATTATTCCAACCTCTCACGGGAAAGGCGACAACCCCGGATTTTGTGTCGGTATCGCATCCGCAGAAATTAAAGGAAATAGTTGGAATGCCTCCTCCTATCTGTGGTGTCTGGAGCTGGGAGCGACCATGTTAGGTAGGGGAATGCACACGGAGTATGTGACTTTCCAGCATGCTTTTTGCCGTTTGCTTTACTGAATTTGGTTGGTTTATTTGCACGCCTGGGCGATAGTTGTGTAGCTTTATGTAAACGCACAGATTCGTCTGTCTCGCCCACAGCGCGTTGTGTCGGTGTCACACTTAACTAGCACTGGCTAACTGGGAAGCTAGCGAGCAAAGGAAGCATCTAATGCCTTGTTAGAGGCGAGGCCCGTGTCGATGCGAATACAAGTAAGCGTATTAACACATAACTAAACGGATTTAAATCGCCGTGTTGTTTCAGGCCAGAGCGTGTGCGCATTGATCGTCCTGTGATAAAACTATTGTAACGTGAAATTCAATTCCCGGGATTCAAATGGAGCGGAGGCTTGTGGGTTTCGAAGTAAATCATGCGCACATTCTTGGCAATTTGGAAGCACATTTAGCAGTGATTCTCTTGACTAGTTTGTGGGAATCGTCGCTTGGACATCTGAGCGCAGTGTGGCTCGTAACAATAGCGCTTCTGAAGTCCTTCTCACCTTCAGCAGATGCTTCTGTCTGCTTTACATCCTCGTTTAGAAATGCGGACCACTGTCGTTAAGAAACGCGTCTCGACTAAAGGTTTGGGTGAGTTGATTTCACCGATGTCCCGTTTTCGGGATTTAACGACAGTCGTTGATGTCCCATAAACGCGGTCGTTATTTATGAGATATTGCTGGCAAAATGAAACTGTTGTCTTCATTTACTCCATGGTTCCCACGGTCATGAAAGAACTGTACGAATCTGAGACTGAGAATGATTAAAACATGTTTTCCCTACACACAATAAAAAGTCAAATCTTAAAAATTCATGAGCGTTTAGAACTGAATATACGATTTTTATTTGTGATATTTCATCGTATAGGCTAGATATTGATTTTCTATAGAATGATTCTATTTGGTTGTTCTTTTGAGTCGGTTCTTTTCAGTGAATCGGTCAAACTGGTTCACAGAATGTTTGGAAGATTCATTAGCAAGTCTGTGTGAATCTAAATGTCCTTTAAATGCCCTTATACAAAAAATGATAAAAGACCTTGAGAATGTATTGATAATTTTTTATTTGTGTGCCTTTATTTCCTCTGTGGAACAAGGAATGGCAGCTTCATTTATCTGTTGCTTTCATTAACACAGATGCAATAAAAAGTGACTCAGGCTGTCACTCTGGCTAAGAACTCCTTTTTTGATCCACAGAGAAAGAGAAGTCATACAGGTTTGGAACGACACAAGGATGAGTAAATGATGACACAGTTTTCATAAATGTGAATCTTTAAAAGACACATCAGGCTTTGCCAAATTCAAAAATGGTTCTAGTTACGCTCTGAGAACCAACACTGAATTGAGTTACATTTATAAAATAATTTCTTTCAGTTGTTTTGTGTTTATCGTAAATTTAATGCTGTTGAGTGTAAATTTGCTGCCTTATTTCTACTGACAGATGCATTTATTTGTCAGTACAAAGCCTGTCGCTGCAGATGACAAGCATAGCTTGCATATTTTCGAACATGCAGTAAATGTATATCACAGTGAAAGAGCTTGTGAAACCGTGCATGCATTGAAGATGTGTGTCACAAGGATTTCTTGAGATTCCTTGCCATTGTGGTAGTGTTTGCAGACTTGAAATAAAAGAGTATTCGAAATGCAGTAGCAATAATACTTCATAATACTATTGTTAGTGTCACGCTTGAATTTTTAGATACCGGTAATGGTGCGTATTGTGAGTCATCGTATTTGATTGTACTTGTTCGTCTTCTATTGTGAGTTATGCCTGTGTAGTCATCTGACTTAAGTTTAGTGTGATAAATGATAAGTGTTTGGTTATTGAAAACACAACTTTACACTTTATCTTATTGTTTACTAATTTAATATATTTATTTTTTATTGCAGGAAGGTGATAGGAGAGGAAAGAGCAGTCGCCCGGGACAGATGATCAAGATTAAAGCAACATCAGCTCATGCAAAGTGAGAAATGGAAATGCGCCTGTACTAGCAAATGGAAGTACGTGCTTGCCTGGCTGGCATACTTTGCTTAGCGTAACAAGCAATGAGAGGGGCAATATAATGGCCAAGAATAAGGAGCCCCGTCCGACATACGCTATCAGTGTCGTCGGACTCTCAGGCACTGAGAAAGAGAAGGGCAACTGCGGCGTAGGTAAATCCTGCCTATGCAACAGATACGTGCGCCCCAGTGCAGATTGCTACTACTTGGAGCATACTTCTGTGTTGAGCACAATTGACTTTGGAGGGCGTGTGGTGAACAATGATCATTTCTTATACTGGGGTGAAGTGTTACATCGAGGGGACGATGGCCTCGAGTGTCGAATCCAGGTCATTGAGCAGACTGAGTTCATTGATGACCAGACCTTCTTGCCTCATCGGAGCACAAACCTGCAGCCTTACACGAAAAGGGCTGCAAATACGAAGCTGCAGTCTGCTGAGAAGCTGATGTACATTTGCACAGACCAGCTTGGGTTGGAACAGGATTTTGATCAGAAGCAGATGCCTGATGGCAAGCTGAACATCGATGGCTTTGTGTTGTGCATAGATATAAGCAAAGGATGCAATAGGAAGTTCGACGACCAGATGAAGTTTGTCCACAGCCTTCATTCTCAGATTTCCAAGGCGAAAAAACCCATAATCATCGCTGCAACAAAATGTGACGAGTGTGTCGAGCAGTATCTGAGGGAGGTGCAGACGTTTGTGACAGGTAAAAAGAATCTCATGTTGGTGGAAACGTCAGCTCGAGCGTCTGTGAATGTGGAGCTCTGTTTTAATGCTCTGATACAGCAGATGGACAAAACCCGAGGAAAACCCAAAATCATCTCTTATTTGGAAGCGTACAAATCTCAGAGACAATTAGTAGCTTCAGTTTCAGACAAGTTTGAAAAGCTCATCGTTCAGACTGTCCGAGATTATCACACAAGCTGGAAAATTGTGAGCAATAAGTTGAAAAGTCACCCAGACTATGAAGAGTACATCAACATAGAAGGTACCAGAAAGGCTAGAAACACCTTTTCCAAGCACATAGAACAGCTGAGACAAGAGCATATCAAGAGGCGGCGTGAGGATTACCTTACGAGTTTGCCAAAAATTCTTAATAAGTTGCTGAACAACCTGGAGGAAATTGAGACGCTGAGTTGGACTGAGGCTCAGAGCCTTATGAAGAGCAGGCCTGAGTTTCAGTACTGTTTCATTGAGTTAGAACAAACGCCGTGGTATGAGACGGATCACCTCGATAAAACCGACGACAGAAGAGTGCCCTTCGATATCCTCAGAACCATGGAGGGAGAGAGGATTTATCAAAACCACGTACAGCATTTGATATCTGAGAAGAGGCGTTTGGAGATGAAGGAGAAATTCAAGAAGACGCTGGAGCGAGTCCATTTCATTAGCCCCGGCCAGCCGTGGGAAGAGGTCATGTGCTTTGTCATGGAAGACGAGGCATACAAGTACATCACAGAATCAGATCGCAGGGATGTTTACAGTCGGCATCAGCAGGAAATAGTTGAAAGGGCCAAAGAGGAGTTTCAGGAAATGCTTTTTGAGCATGCAGAGCTGTTCTATGACCTTGATTTGAACGCAACCCCGAGCTGTGACAAAATGAGTGAGATTCATGCCGTGCTTAATGAGGAACCTAGATACAGAGCTCTCCAGAAACTCACCACTGACAGGGAGTCACTTTTACTGAAACACATTGGGTTTGTCTATCACCCCACGAAGGAAACGTGCCTCAGCGGCACGGCCTGCATCGATCTTAAAGTCGAGCAAATCCTCGCCAACCGGCTGGTTCAGCTGGATCATGGCCGCTCCAATATCTACTACAACAGTGCCAACATTGATAAGGTAAACTTGTGTCTCGTGGGCAGAGAAGGACTGGCGCAGGAGCTCGCAAATGAAATCCGAGCTCAGTCAACTGATGATGAATACACCCTTGATGGGAAAATCTATGAATTAGACCTTTTGCCTGTGGATGTCAATTCCAGCATGCTTTTGAACCATTCCTGGATATCGACTTTCAAGCCCCATGGGTTCTTTTGTGTCTTCAGCTCTATAGAGTCGCTTAATTACATCGGTGACCGCGTAAGCCGGATCCGAGCTGAGATTGCCCAGAGCAGAAGGGATAGGTATAGCCAGCCAGTGCCATTCATTCTCATTCTAGCAAATCAGCGCGACAGTGTTTGCAAAAACATGCCTATTTTGAGGCACCAAGGCCAACAGCTTGCAAATAAGCTACAGTGTACTTTTGTAGATATACCCTCCGGCACTTTTCCTAGAAAGTTTAATGAGTCTCAGATAAAACAGGCCCTCAGAGCGGTGTTGGAGGGGTTGAAGCACAATTTCGACATGATGAGCCCCATGCCCTCCATTAAGGATCTGTCGGAGACAGATCTGCGGATAGTCATGTGTGCCATGTGTGGAGATCCGTTCAGCGTGGATCTCATTCTCTCACCGTTCTTGGACTCACATTCCTGCAGCGCCGGACAGCCTGGGCAGTGCAACACATTGATCCTTGACAAAATCATTGGGGACAGCCGCAGACGCATACAGGTCACTGTGCTCTCCTACCACTCCTCCATTGGAATCAGAAAGGACGAATTGGTGCATGGGTACATTCTTGTTTACTCAGCAAAGCGAAAGTCTTCCATGGCTATGCTGAGAGCGTTCCTGGCTGAAGTCCAGGATGTCATTCCAGTTCAACTGGTGGCCATTACGGACAGCCAAGCGGACTTCTTCGAGAATGAGGCCATAAAAGAGCTAATGACTGAAGGCGAGCACATTGCCACGGAAATTACGGCTAAGTTTACCGCTCTCTACTCTTTGTCCCAGTATCACAGGCAGACAGAGGTTTTCACACCATTTTTTAATGAGGTACTCGAGAAGAAGAGCAACATCGAAAGCTCCTTCATGTTCGAAAACAGCAGGGACGGACCAGGCACCGGTGAAGACGTCTTCCCTCAGTCCCCTCATAGCCATTCGCCTGCTTACCAATATTACCCCGACTCTGAGGATGATGGGGAGGGGCCACCACCTTACAGCCCGATAGGCGATGATGTGCAGCTGCTGCCCAATCCTAGCGAACGGAAGTACAGAATCGACCTGGAAGGAAACGAGTACCCAGTTCACAGCACACCTGTTGGTGATCACGAGCGTAACCACAAAGTGCCTCCTCCGGTAAAACCCAAGCCCAATGTGCCGCCCAAACCCAACGTTAAAAAGCTGGACCCCAACCTACTAAGGACCATTGAAGCTGGAATGAGGACCTCCAGGTGGACACGCGGTCCAATGTTGGGTCACGGCGATGACCTTGAAGCATCTGATAACTATGCAGAGCCGGCCGACACGCTTCTCAAATCAAAAGGCTTCAGCGATGACATCTATGCCGTCCCGGAAGACGCACACAGCAGATCTGGCAGGATCCGCAATTCGTTCGGCGGTCTCACTCTGCACGGGGATGAGGAGAATGGCTTTGACTCCATGTCTAAGTCTCAGGGTGGCAGAAGGCCTTCTAAGTACAAACATCGTTCCAAGATCCTCTTCAGCAAGACGAAAGCTTATCATAGACGAGTGCACTCGGATGTCAGTGATGATGAGTCTGGACCTGCGACGCAGAAGAAGAAGAAAGGAAGGGGCAACCGAGGAAGTGAAGAAGATCCACTTCTCTCACCTGTGGATCCTTGGAAAGGAGGGATAGACAATCCAGCCATCACATCGGACCCAGAGCAGGATGATAAGAAAATGAAGAAAAAGAAACCACCAAAGACCAAGGAGCACAAAAAAGTAAGCTAGTAATTCTCCATCTGTAATATTCCATTTTCTGCATTATTTTGTGATGCCTACATTTAGTTTATAATGATATGTTTTAGTTTTTGGATTGTGTCATCAGCATGCTTTGTAGTAATCGTGTTATATTTTTCTTAACAGACAAAGCCAACAAAGACCACAAAGCCATTGTATCCACCAACTCGTAGAAATTGGGATAGCAACTATTTTGGGGTGCCTCTTCAGAGCTTGGTCACACCTGATAGGCCTATACCTTTGTTCATTGAGAAGTGTGTTGACTACATTGAGCGCACAGGTAAGTTTCTTGGTTTTGTAAAGCTGGTTTACTTAAAAGAATCAAATCTTTCTTTGTGCTAGTTTACTAGCATAAAGTAATTTAAGTTTGTCATTTTTCATTTAGTAGGTTGCAACTTTAGGAACATTTGGTAACAATTTGTCTTTCCTGGTCTTGAGATACTTCACTGAAAATTGTACATTTGTGCGTTTCGTGTTGCTTGTTTTGTGAGCCTGATACAGTACAGAATTCAAATATCATCAATGAGTAAATGAATGAAATCCATTACTCTGATGTAATAAATTCTGACACAACAGGAAGTTGACGGGCAGGGGAGGAGGGAAGTCCATCTGGTAAATGATTGAATGGATTTTTATGGCACGTGTTATGATGATCTAATTTTTCCCAGAGCACTTTGTTCAGTTAGTTTGTGGTTTGCATTTTCATGGGCCCTGCAAGTGCTGTGTAAACACTGAGGCCTGTCACATATCGTAGCGACGGGGCGGGCTAGTATCATTTCAGGACCTGCTGACCATATTTGGCTCAAACAAAGTCAGCTTCATATACTTAAAGCAGTGATAGAGGCCCTTTAACTGTGCCTGTTTGTTTGGTTACAACATGCCCTTCAGTAGCTTGTTCTGTAACTGTGTTCAATGGAAACTCTGACTAACACTGCTGTCAATAAGCCCAGCCGATCCATAATATAGCTTGAGGTTTCATGAGCGAGTAGGTGACACCCACATACCACCGTTCAGCTTGGTTGTGGCTATAGATCAGTGAAACTCATGCATGGATGACATGCATTGATGTGGTTTCTTAAAGGAAATTATTAAACTGCAGTTTGTGGTTTTTTTGGTGTGTGCTGGAAGTGGGCAAAGTGTTTGTGGTGAGCATAATACTAGGTCAATTTGCTGGTTGAACTAGTTTTGCTTTGTGTATGTGTGGCCGTACACACATGATGCTTATATGTGATGATCCGAAACACTTTTTTGCTGATCTCATGTTTAGATCTTGCATAGTGCTGTGTCCACAGTTAATGTGCAGGACGATTGATTTTGTTGGTCAGTGGCTTGATTCTGTGTGTGACATGTAGGTTTGTAGGAATACTTTTAGCTTTATAAATTAGGTGTAATTTATGGGGAGATGAGATATTGATATAGGAATATTATTTTTATATTGCTAATGATAAATAGATGATGCTGAAATTTATACAGATTTGTCAAACACTTTTGTGCAGGTGAATTTACATACATTTATTTAAATATTAATTTAATTTCATATTCTTCACATTTTGGGATTTGCTAAAGATTAACCTTATAGGTTTATAGTATTAAAATAACTTGATTTGTTATTCTAAATTTAATAGATTGAGATAAATGGGCAATATAATTATTTTTTGTGTTTAAAAAAAAACTTAGGCTAGTTAATTGAACAATATAATGTAAAGTACAAAAATAAATATTTAATAAAGCTTAAATTTAAGTGTTGTAATTATTTAAGGTTACTTTAAAGTGATTTTCTTGATGAAAGGTAAATGTAAAAATGAAAGGCATTGAGCATTAATAATTGAACTATCCAATTACATCCAATGAATGTCTTAATATTTATTATATTTAGACTATTCCCTTAAAATCAAGCTGTTGTATTGATGGTGGCTGAATCTGGGCCTTTTTTTTGGTTTGTGTGGAATAGGACGAGATGGCACAATGTGCCCATGGCTGTGTCTGAGCATCGCAGGGCTCTGTTTAAGAGCTTTTTGAAAGCATCTTGCCTCAAAGAGCTGCACAGATGAAAAGGTTCATCAAACACCCTGCCCCCCAAGCCAAACGCTCACTCCCTCCCATTTTTACCCCTCTATTTCGCTCTGTACTGCATTGTGAAACCCAGAGGAAATGATAATACTTGACTGTCTTTTTATTTAATTTTTTCTGTGGTCAAGAACAAGTAGTCCAACAATCCACTCCTCCAAACATGGTGCAACACAAACACACACACAGTCCTTTATTCCTTGCGGCCCATCCATTCTGAAAACCAAGACCCTGTGGCGTTAAAAACTGTACAGAGAAAATGGACTTTATGGATGTTTCCTAATTGACTTTCATGGCTCATTTAGGCCTGGATGCTTCATTTATCCATCAGAAGAGTACCCCCATTGTCATTTCCTCCTTGCGGGGCTTCACAGTAACAACCCCTTCTGTGTGAAACGTTATGGATGTTTAGATATTTTTATGAGACACTAACTATGAAATAAACCATGAACTTAACAGACACAGAGGAATACGATCATTACAGCAGTTCCCAGAATTTTTTTGCTAACCTTGAATAGGACTGTCCCGTTCATTAGGCCTACACGCGTGTTTAAATGAGCTGACCACAATACGCAATCTTTGTTTGTTTTTCTGTGATGTGCAGATTTTAGAAATGTTGCACAAATAGGATGCAAATTAGGTACGTTTTAGTTGACTTGATGTGTTCCTTACGGGTGCAGCGGTGCGTCAAACAGCTCTCTGGAAAGGAGGTAATTTACAAGGAGAAAAGGACAGTCCTTTCTTGTTTAATTTTGCATGTTTGAATTGTTTAAAACGGTTGTGCAACACAGTTGGAACATTAGCTAATTATTCATACAACAAAGCATTTCCTGGAAATATTCAATGTTAATGTTACAACATTCCCAGTAAATGCTTTGGCATGTAAATAGTCCTAATAGAGTTTAGTAATATTACAGTTAGTAAATATTCCAAATAATATCTTAATATCCAAGTAAGTAATTTTACTTAAACAACAATGCATTTCTGTAAATATGTGAATGTTAATGATTAGAATTATACTGTATATATTTAACTAACTGGAAATGTAAAATTAACTTATTGGCTTTTGCAAGAAATATATTAGTGGATTATTGGAATATTAATTTAGAGTGTTGTTTAGAGTTATATGCAGTAGTCAACGTTTGAAGCTTATTTTATTTTGTAAGAAATACTCGTGTTTCAGTTCAGTTGACATTGCTTTGCCAGCATCATTTGATCAGCTGTCGTTGAAATCCAAAACATGGACTCAAGGCTAGTTGCAAAGCCAAACACAAAGACTTCCCTGCGGGCACATTTTGGTCTTAACTCAAATGGAAAATGAAAGCCCCATAACTCGGATGGGCCACCTCTGCAGCAAAGCAGTGGCAGTTAAAGGCACCAAGACCAATAAAATGGCAGTTGCAGTTGCTCCCCAGCAGTAGGCCATTGCAGAGGCTTCTGGCCCAAGTGTGAATGTGATATGAATGCTGCAAAAGCTTGACAAGCAGAATGAATTGCCAGGAAAATCTCAGAAATTGCAGTTCCCGGCCTATGTAGCCAAATGAAAGATGTCAAGGTTTAAAGAACCTGACTTGGCCATTACACACGTGTGATCAAGCGCAGATGTTGCCCCATACGCGAGCTTAACAATACATTACCTCACCAATGACTGGACGCTACCAAGTGTGAAATAAGATGTGTACCAGAGAAGCTCATAGCTGAATGGCTTCAGTATGCTTTGGCAGACTTGGTATTAGATTAGCAGAAAATGTCCTGCATAAGCACGGATAGCCAACAGTACTCAGCCGGACGTGCAGAACTGTTTTAATGAATGAAGAGAAGGGCGTAGAGTTAAGCGAGAGTATTTGTACAACAATTAATCAGCTGAGCAATATTTCACGATCGCGACAACGCTAGGCTGAAAGGGTCATAAGTGTGTTTACCGACAATCTCTAAACCATCATTCTGCAACGTTGGACTGTTTTCCAAGAACACTTGATGGATTGTGACAGGGAATGGGACAGGATTGTTTACAGCTTGTTGTTGTTTCTTCTAAAGGTCTACGTTTTAGTTTATTTACTTATTATAGTACTATATATTTCACGGTTTTTACTGTATAACAAAAAATCTGAGAGAAATTTAGGAAATACACACTCACTGGAGTGAGAAATGCCTAGTAGATTGCAGCCTCCGTGTGTCTTTGTTTCAATACCAGCGAGCTGCCTAAGCAGACAGCAAACATGCAGTATGCAGTTTTTAGGATGGGTCTTTGGCTGCGATCTTTGTACATCTCACCTTTTCAGGGCATCCGCATTGGCGACCGGGTCACAAAAGCAAGATGCTGTGCATTTCCAAGGATGCTGTTGCAATGATGCACTTTTTAAAGTGACTCTTTTGCGGTGAAAAAGCAGGAGTCAGCCTTTTCACAAGCCCTTTAGTCCTGCTTTTTCAATACAGTGCAGCTTCCTCTCAGGCATGTAGGGATTACTTAACTCAGTAGGGAATAATTGTCATGGCCTATTTCTGCGGTTTGAGACCTAGTGCTGTGGAGTATTAGATCTCAACTTGATGCATTGTATTTTAAATGAGGAGGTAGCGCAATCTTATGTTTAGCTACCATGGTACTACAGTATAGTTATAGTCACCATGGATTTAAGTTGTGGTTTAATGTAATTTAGATTATTAGTTTTATTCCTTTGAAACTATGAGAAACTTAAAATTATTTTGGTCACTATTTTCTTTATGCTACTGTTATATTGGTTAGTTTCTTGTTTTGACGCACAGTGGGGGCTAATACAAGGTATTTTTGTGGAAACCAATGGTATATTTATTTGGTATATGTGGTTATGGTATGTTTTTTGTTATGGTATTATTAATCATCATTATTTGTCTAATATCTTGTTTTTGTTTGCTTGGGGTTTTTTGGCTGTTATTTCAGGCTGTACGGGGCTTAAGGCTTGTTGTTGTTGTTCTTTTAGTTTTTATTTTTATTTTTTTTAAAGGGGTCATACAAAAGCAATTTTAAGCTTAGATAAGCGGTGTTTAAGCGGCAGTGAATGGCGCAAGTTGAAAAATATCAACTTTGGCGAAAATATGCACCGCGTTAACCAATCAGGAGCTTGCTCTAGAAGTGACGTGATTACTAGCAAGCGGAGGCAGAATTCCGAAACTATGGAAGACAAAATCATTGTCGCTGTATAATACATCTTCGTACTTTAATTAAAACAGGAATAAAAAGGAAATGCATAATAGATTAATTAAACCAGGAATAAGAAGGAAATGCATAATAGATTAATTAAACCAGAGTTTGCCTATGAGATATACCCAAAATGAATTTTACCTCCTGTTTAACCACTACAGAGACATCAGGAGGCAGCAGCCGTGGTGAGGCTGCCCTCGGCGGATACA
>JAUMHI010000061.1:11586042-11614483 GCA_032359435.1 Enteromius unitaeniatus
AAATTGACATTTTTATTATTATATATATGTCAGACTATTTGCGAAAATGCATATATAACATCAGTTGTCACTCTATAGCCCAATCTCCTAATAATTTCCAAATAATGTCTATGTAAGGTGATATTTAAATACTTAGTTTTCTGATCAAAGTTCTGTTGTAAGTACACTGTATAGTTGTGATAATATGACGAGCACAGTGCATGTCTCTCTGACAGCAGGAATATTGGACTGCTGTCACTTTAAGAGCTGCCCGGATTCAATATGCTGTAGCACATTTTCTTTTTCAGCTGTTTGCTTTCACTGAAAAAATTCAACTAATAAAGTGCTATTTAATGCCTCTTATGAGGATATTTGCAAAGACAGGCATTTTGATGCATACTAGAGTGTGTATTTAACCATTCCAGACCTATAAAGCAGCAAAAATGTATCTATGTTCTATTTAATTAAGTTCTATGTTACGTGAAACAGTCTCTTAGACAGCATGCATGTATATATTAAACCACAATGCTTTAAAACATGCTAATGAGCATGTAGCACAGCAGCATCACATTAGCTTGTAACCACGATAGGGAAGATAGTCCAAAATCTCTACTGGTTGACATTTCGTTTATCTCGGTCAATCTTGTCTACTGGTATTTCTCCCACCCCTACTACTGAGTGTATTTGAACCTTTTACAGACAGAAACTAGATCCATGTAAAGGGTTAAGTCTTAGTTTTGTGCGCCGCCTCTTCCCACACGTCCCTTTATATGATCTGTCTGAATTAAGCATATAAGGCATTTAATTTACTCGGCAAGTGGAGTTTCCCTCCTGATGACTGTTGCCTTGCCCACTCTAGACATGCACCTTGCTGGAGGCTTGCAAAAAGTTTTGATGACTCTGGCTTTTTCCTCCTTTGACACATCAGGGTCTCTGGCGAATGCTTAGCAATAAGTGTCCGACAACGCAAAGTCCTGTTATTCCCCTTGGCCTGCTACTGCTTGTCGTGCTTGAGGGGAGAGGATGTCAGAAACGCTTGGCTTTGACAGGCTGTCGCCACACATCAGCCAGTGCATCTAGACTCAGGAAGTGGCTTAGAAAATGTAACGAAGGGGAGGGGAGGGCGATGATGCCATAAGCTCTGGGAGTTTGTCAGAAAGCAAGAATGAGGCTTATGCACTTGAAGAATTTGCAAGCAGAACTTTTTAAGCTCCCAGTATGCCTGATGGTTGTCGTTCAGGGCTGCTGTGCATGCTCACTTCACCATGCTTGGTTTTAAACGTCTAATTGGGAACTGTTAGTTTAGTTAGTTGATCTACCATGCAAAGATTGAGTATTTTTTGTATACATGGAATACCCTGATGATACTCATAAAAAAAAAAAACGGCAATCCTGTATACTAAATTTGACAAAATGTGCGGTTTACAGTGAGGGTCCACTGAGCAAAATATCACATGTTTCCAGTGTAAAAAATCTACTGGAAATAGTATAAGCTAGGGATGTTCATTTCGGTTATTTCTGACAACCGACGCTAGTTCACCGATTATTAATCAACAACATTATTTTAAATTAGAATTTCATTCAATTAGAAAGGATAAGCAAGCCTGTGACCCGTTAAAAATGGTAATATTTGTTTTCCGAAGATTCATTGTTCATGCGCAAAAACTAGCAAACACCAGAAGACGAAGATTCACATGATCATATCTATTTTATATCATACGCAGCACTTTTGCGACCAAAGAAAAAAACATAAAGGATAAATAGGCCTATACGAGAAACATGTAGCTATTATACCTAAATAATCTAGAAAATGAAAGAAAGTTAGTTCTGTCCTTACCAGTAACCATAGCAACAGTGACCCAATTAATATCAAAGATAATATCATTTTTATATAGTCTATGCGTGGCATAGCGTCATATAACGATGCAGCAAATCTTTTAAAATAATTAGGTAAAATACTGAAATAAATAATGTTTAACTGATTGTGTTAATCGATCAAAATTCATACCGGTCGGTTACCGGTTAAACGGTTAAAATGAACATGCCTAGTATGAGCCTTTTTTTTTTCCTCCCCAAAAAATATTTGAGCAGATTTGTAAGAGTAGACCATTGAGTTTTTCAAACACCAAAATAACTTGATGGCGCTTACTGAATAGGCTAAACGTGTAACAAGAGATCGTGTGACCATTATACTAGGCTATTGTTTAAAAGGTTTAATAGGTATATATGCATACTATTTTACATACTGAATTTAAAGCAGTGAACAGTGTAGTAGGCTATATGTTGCCTGCTGATATTAACTTGCATAGAAAAGCATGCTTTCTTGTTCAGATTTTGAAGAAAGAATGTAGCAGTAATGAAACTTGCAGTGAACACTGAAAAAGAGCCTTCACTTTAGGTTTTTTGGGAAACACACCTACTCCCAAAAGGACACGCTATCTATCCTGTGCTGATTACGCAATTGCAGTAGTTTGCGGATTAAGAAAAATGACTATTTTTAAGCATATCCCATCTGTTCATGATGAATTAGAGATGAGCTGGAGCGAATGATGCCGTCACTGTTTGCTGAAGGACAGATGTCCTGGGTCTGCCGGTCAGTCCATGGTCAAGCTGACCACAGCTCATCTGCCGACACATTATACATGCATTACTGCTTTAAGGACAGATTCAAAACAGTGTCGCTACAGTGACCCCGCAATGAGTCCTGGATGATAATTCACGCTGAATAATTGAACGTGTGGTTCGTTATTAGTCTTTTTTTTTTTGATGGTTTTGTTTTTAGTCTGGCTCCACAAACAGCTAGCTTATTTTCATCATATCAGAATGAAGTCCATCAGCCCGCTGCGCACCTGTGCCGCTTGCCTCTTCGCTATGAGCAGATATTCTGCGTTAAATCAATGCCACATAGTTCTTAGGACTGTGCGAGGGGATGCCGTTTAGCTGCAGGCAGTAGATAAGGCCACTCGGCTCTGCTAAATCCTCTCGACTGCCATGAATTTCTCATGGGGCTAAACACGCAAACCCATCCCTCTTTGATAACAGCCAACTTGCTGTGCTCACAACTTAGATTGGACTCGTTTTATTTTAAAAGCACTTACGCCACTCATGCAGCTGTCAACTCAGCATGACTAAATATTTCAGGGCTTAATTTTTAACCACTTTCACACAGTTGTTTGATTCTGGAATCTACACATCTAAGCGTTTATGTAAAAAGCATAGGCTTATGACCTTACATGCCACTGCTTGACCTAAAGAATAGCAGAGCTTATAGGGATTTCTTTTAACATCATTTCCGTTCCCAGTTTGTGGTTTCTGCAATTTCAGTCTGCAATTACTTTGAAGGAGTTCACCCACAAATGAAACATTTCATTATTTGCTTGCTTTCATGTCGTTCTAGATCTGTCTACATTTCTGAAGTAGAAATTTAAAGAATGTGTGGATCTCTTTTGTGTGTGTGTGTAATGAATGATAATGAAGAGTGGAGCTTTCAGGCTTTAAAATGGTTACAAATGCATAAAAAAATCATTTGTAAAAGAAGAGAATCAGAAAGTCTTCTAAAGCTTTACATTAGCTTTGTGTGACGAACAGGTAACAATTTCTTTTTTTTTTTTTAAGTTTATTCCTTGTATCTTCTCTGGCTGTCAACTTCTGCAGTTGGATGATTGAGTTGAATTCAAACTGGTTAAAAAAAAAAAGACTGTTTAGTAAGCAGGATCAACCAATTAGTTGAGCAGATCTGATTCAGTCAAGTGAGTCATTCATCAGAAAGGTCTCGTATTGATAAAAAACGTATGGTTTTGGAATGGTACGAGGGTGAGTAATTAATGACAAAATTGTAATTTTCAGGTGAACTATCCCTTTAACAAAAGAGGCATTGTCAACCGCTTTTTTTCTTGCATGGATTTAGAAATCAATAAAAAGAGAGCTGATACGCTTTGATATTTTCTTTCACATCTGCCGCTTTGATTTATAGGCGCCAAGAGCTGCAGGGAAGGGCAATTATTATCACAGTAGTGTGGAAATTGATGAGTCGACTTGGATTCTGCCCCTTCTACATTCTGCAAGGTTCGATTTTCAGACCGCTTTTGTTTGCGGAGTGACTAAGTGACACTAATGTTGACATTTGACGCTTCACGTCTCTCATCGCAGGATCAACCCTGACCTGAGTTTATTTCCTAAACCTCGTTAAGTATATTGAAACCCTGTGAGGAATAAGGTTAATAAGGGTTGGTATATTTTTAAACCGATTTCCTGTGGAATGAGCATGCGAGTCGACGCTTCCCCTCTGCTGATTTATTATGGTGTGTTAGTGGAATGCTGTGGCAATAGCTTCGAAACTCACGTTTGCCCCCCGCTAACACAATCATACTGTATCTCATGGAGCATTTCTTCACCAGGCGTCTGCGCTGATGGATGGAGGTTGGTTTAGAAAAGCACTTTCCCTCCACGTCTATTTGTGGACCCTGATATTTGGACTTGAACTTCACCATGGGGGTGGGTGTTATGGCAGAATAATTAAGCAGATGGTGTCAAGTGATTTTGTATAATGGTTTAGCACCAGATGCACACGATCATCCTTGTAATCATTTCTCTTGATTTGAATGGTAAGGGGGTTATGGGTGCTCTCTCATACTGGAAAGATGGATCGGAAATCGCTCTTAATTCCTTGCCGACACTGTAGCTCTGTTCCTTAATGAGCCTCCTATATAGGCAGCATCCTAAGTGGCATTAGTGACTGATTGAGGACACTCTACAAATGGTGCTTCTAAAGTAAATTCTATTAAATGAATTAAAGTAAATTCTAAATAAATGCCACAGTAGTTTAATAATATTTTTTTCTAATTTAGGGTATTTTGTAAACTTTTTATAATAATTGTAATAATTTTAATTAATTAAATTATTTAATTTTAATTATTAGTACGTTTACTAAAATGTAAAATTATTTGTAAATAATAATTGTAATTTTTTTTAAATTGAAATGATTATATAAATTATTAAATGAAAGATGCATTTATAATCAGCATTTCAACATTGATTTATTTAATTAATTAATTAATTTATTTATTTTTCGCTTCTTCTTGTTGCAGTGCATTTTTGGGGTTGCTTTCTCCAAAAGGATATATTCAGTGCTGCCTTTTTGCCTAGAAGAAAATATCTTTAAATAGATAATTATAAACCCAGTCTTTTAAAACCATCTTCATGCTGTGTTTTTGGAATGGGACTAATGTGTTTTAACACTGTTTTAAAATTCATGTAAAATCATATTTTCACACAAGCTGTGCTAGTCTGGGCACTGCAGTGCAGGTGCAGTCTGGTTACCTAGAAGGAAGACACGCGAAACATTAGATTTTTACAACAGATAGTTCTTTTTGATCTCCTCAAACGTTTCTGAATAAGAAGATAAGGTACATAAGGTACAATACATAAGACAAGGTGTAGTGTGTAAAATGGATTAAAGCAGCGTACCGGGAATACACTTTGTTGGGTTTACTCAGGCCTCTGTGGAGGAATGAATCTTTTGATAGCAGCCCATCCCTGGTGCGTTCCTGTGCAGGCACGCCCTTTTCAGAAAGGATTCGATGACAGCATTATAAAGGAAGCTCAGTGAAAAGGTTGCAGTCCCGGTGTGACGTTCGTCCCAGCTCTGAAGCAAGAACATTGATTTTGCACAGACATGCGCGGTAGCAGTTGCAGAAGCTGTAACCCTGAGCTTTGCCCTTTTATTGTGTATGACCCCTTCTAGACATCGAAGTAACATGGGAATACGATGTGTGACATTTGCCATTATGCTCCAGAGTCCAGCCTAAAGCGTTCACGTTGACAGTGATTTTATCACTGGAGGTCATCAGGTCACTCTGCAGTAGCTGACTGTGATCACAAATGAGATTCATTACGGGTATGTGTGTCATTACATTGTGTATCGATGGTAAATCTGTTTTCTTGCTGCCGAAAATTAAAGTTATGCTGGAGATTGTATGTAAATTGCATTAGTGAATCATATCATGAACGAGATGAATGATGATCAACTCACCCAGGAGGTGATTTTATTTATTTATTTATTTTTCAATGCGTAATGTTTTTATTATATCTCTCTGTGTGGTTGGAGACAAATTGTAACGGGCAGTGGAATTACTCACGGCAGCTTATTAACTTTGCATCTTTCCCACACTTAACTACAGTATCTCACAACAGATGGATGATGTGGGCTTCACTGCCTTCACTCTTATAGAGAGCTGCAGTTGGATTATGGGAGGTTGAAAAAAAATAAATATCACATTCAAATTCTCCTTGGAAAGATGGATATTTAGGAATAATAAATAATAATAATAAAGTTGAAATAATTTGAGTTTATTTGCAAAACCTGATAATTCAGTTTTTATACATTTTCATGAGTCAAGTTTTGCTTGTTTTTATTGTCAGTTAGCAGGGTTTTTTTTGGTGGTGGTTATAACGTTTTTAATTAAAACAGCCCAACAGAAAATTGGGATTGGGGTGGGATGCTTCCTCAAACAAGACTTTTGCACTCTTGTGGTTGTCGTTGCATTCTTAAACCTTCTCTGGATATGCTTGCTTGTGTCACCTAATGGTCACTGTTGCTTATGTCACATTGAAACACCACTCATTGACCATGAGTGACTTCCTTCTGCTGTTATTATGAACAGGGATTAAAGCTGAATACTCACGAAGAACATGACATTTTAGTTCCTTTAATGAAACATCTGACATGCAGAGTCTGTGCGCAATTCACTTGGTGTGTGATTATTGTCCACTTCCTGCTGTGTAAACGCTTCATCAAGAGCTAAAACAGCAGTACTCATAATGGCAGGTTTTCATTACTATGCTGACCTTTTGTGTACGTCGTCTGGCATCACTTCAAACCACATTCGAAATTACCTCTGCTAAAAGAGAACTAAAGCTTAACTAATAAACCTGTTATGTTGTGATTTCTGGGATTTATATGAGTTCCTGATTTGATTTATGGTCTGTTTTTGCATATGGGCTCTATTTTGACATTTCCTGTGCTACGGTAGTGCCTGTGATTTCCTGTATCGTGGTGGCCTTTTGTTGCCTCTGAGGTTGAGCACGATGGTAATCTGCTGATGAGGAGGTGCAGATAAAGTCCAACTGTGGATGGGAAGGGTTAGAGGGGACAATGGACTTGCATCCAAATTAAGATCGCTTCCCTTAGTGCCGCTTCCTGTTACTGTTTTTACGCCACTTTTGACATCGACCTTGCTTACAGCATTTGACTAAAGATCATCACGTCTGAAATTACTGACATGCCACACAGGATCCGTGCACTGACTGATTTTACTTTTATGGCTGCCAGCTGTTGCTAACATGATTATTGGTGGATTAGAGTCCTCTTGGGAAGTTTGTATTTGTGTGTTGTGAAGTCATAATTACGATGTCACGTGCGTTCCAATCACTGTTGGTCAAAGCAAGATACATACATACAATTTAGTTTTTGAAATCTACATCTACGAAAAGATTCTTTGGTAGTGCTGCGTTATGTTTTTATGATTTTCAAGGTGCTGCAAATTCAGTCATATTTTGTACATTTCTATGGTATTTTCTAAATGCAATTTCGAAAAACAAACCAAAACACTTTGATAGTTCACCCTTTTTTGTATTCAGTTGTTTTAAACCACTTTCTTTTTTCTGTTAAACACAAAATATATTTTGAAGAATGCAGGTAAATAGATGTTTTCCAATAGCCACTAACTTCTATAATATGAGGAAAAAAATACTATGGAAGTCAGTGGCTACTGGCAACTGTTTAATTACAAACGTCCTTCAAAATATATGTTTTTGGTGTTCAACAGAAGAAAAGCAAATGAATCATCTCTTTGAAGAAAACTAATTACAGCTTCATATTTATTCAACTCTAATTACTGTCTTTTTGATTTGACTTGAATGCACCCTATGTTTGAAATGTGTCTGCACTGCATGATGAGTAACCTTTTACGTTATCTGGACCAGTTGAGGTGTGTTGATGCTATCCATCAAAAGATTTATATAAACCTGAGTGGCGAAATCTCAAGGAAGTGCAAATGTCTGTTTGTGTGTACTGTGCTTTATCATCTATCTGAAATAGTAAGCTGACACGTTCTCGAGGAGTCTGACAGTTCAGTATGTGTGAACTCCTTCAAGGCTTTGACTTTGATATGGTACAGTGCGGTTAGTCAGCTAGTTCCTGTTCACAGTGTCAGGCTGGGCATAACACCACCAGGCCAGGGCTCACGCTCACACATGTGACAGGCCTGACAAAAAGGGTTGGATCCAAACCCACGCGGTTGCTTCGTAACCTCACCAAACTATCACTTAATCTCCATGAGTCATCAGCCGGCCACAAATGACATCACAAAGCACCAATCAACAAGGGATGGGTCACGACGGTCGCATAAGCAATAAATGAAGTTCACTAGTTCAACTATATTTGGTAAATTTCTTTTCACTTAATGCGCTAAACTTTCTGCATAAGCTCTTTCAAATCTGAGGAGACTATATTTGATCATATAGTATATTGTGGTGATATTTTTATTTGGTTTTACTACCAGCTTCAGAAGTAACCTCTGCCACTCACATTTAAGATGTTTTAATAATATATTTTTAATAGGTCTTAATAGCATAATTGCTAATAGATTTATTTATATTTAAACTGTTATGTGTTATTATTGGGCACTCTCCACCAGGTACAATATTCTGATTGGTTGCATCTTGTTTTAGGCCCATAAATAGTTTTTTTTATTATTATTTATTTTTGTATTTACGTTTTAATGTACTTTTCATTACATTGCTGGTAGGTTAACATGGCAAAAATTAACACTTTAAAAAAAAAAAAAAAAAGAAAAGAAAAAAATTAGAAGCGCTCTAAGCTAATGTTAAAAAGTGTAGATTACAGCACATTCAGTAACACAGAAACTTGTCAAATTAATCATTAAAACTTTTTGTTGCCGGTGATTCAGACTTGAGTTAGATGTGCAAGCGATCTTTTGTGCGAAATCCATAAAATACTAGTTAAACTTTTTCGTCTGCAGTTGTATATAATTTTGTTCAGCAGTAGTAGCTACAGATTGCGTTGTCATCATCCTCCGTTGTTATGTCTTAAAGGCATAGTTCACCTAAAAATGACAACAATTATTAATTACAGGACATTGTTACAGTAGTCCATGTGACATTAGTGGTTCAACTGTAATGTTATGACATTAGAAAATCCGTTTTGTTCACAAAGAAAACAAAAATGGTACTCTCCGACATCCAAGGCGGAGACCGACACGAAAGAGAGGTTATTGTTGAACAAACTCATTTTTTTTTTCATTGCACACAAAAAGCATTCTTGTATCTTAATAAAATAAAAAATATCAAAGGGGGAGTAATTAAAGACAGAATTTTCATTTTGGGATGAACCATCCCTTATAAGTGCAAAATAGCCACCTGCTATGTTTAAAGTGTCAATCAGACATTGTAATTGTTTACAGTATTGTGTAGTATTAGCATAACAATATTTCATGTATTTCCCCAACATTTATAACCAGATCGTCAGGTTTCAAAAAGACTTGTTTCATTTAATTCGTCACTGCACACCTGCCCTTCTTGTGAACACGGCGGCGAGTAAAGCAGGCGCCTCTGTGTAACCTCCCACCGCTCTCTGGAGGAGGGACCGGCTCTGACATGTGTGAGCGTCTCAAGAATGCACAGCGGTTTTGACTTGTAGCAGTTAGCAGCCCACAAGGCTTTGGAAGTGATTGTGGGGGCCCTGTGTTTTGCATCCGTGCTCTGGAGCACCGCGGAGCTGCACAAGGTCATGGCTTCACAGGGCTATCTTTAGCTTGATAAACGGGCTTCAGTAGATTAGACGTAATGAAAATAAAGAGATACACGCAGAGTTATCTGTCAGGGAACGGAGAAGTGTGGGTTGAATTCCGCTGCATTATCTGCATTTCTGGCCTACTTTTTCTCCGTGAGATCAGCTCGTATGTCCACTCATCCATCTGGAGTGGCCCAGTTGAGTGCATGATTTTAAATATTTGAGCAAAGGTGGTAGAAAGAGCTGTTCTGTGGAAAGACTGGAGATCTTTAGCTCCCAGTAATATTTGGATTTGTACCTAATGACAGCTTTTCTGTGGATGTGAGACAAACACTGTTTTGGCAGATGCTTTTTTTTGTCTGTGACTGACAACAACATACTGTTACTTTAGAAGGTATTTCACACTTAGATGAAGCAGCACTACGAAACCGATACATCTAGACTGTTCAGAGATGTTTTTTGTCACGAGAATCAAAAATATGGAGTGTTTTTATTTAGGTTTTCTTCATCCTTTTATGTTTGTTCTGTCGTGTCTTCATTTGTAATCGTATTTAATAGGAAACTCATCCACTTATATGGCTGCTTTAGGCATTAGCTGTGTCTTACAGCACCAACTGCTTTGTTCCACTGAGGGTTTGTCTCATAACCTTTGCGGGATTGATTTTAATGAAGTGTCGATCTTAATTTGCAGGTCTCACCACGGAGGGCCTTTATCGAGTGAGTGGAAACAAGACGGATCAAGACAACATTCAAAAACAATTCGACCAGGGTAGGTACTGATTTTAACTGGGCTCTGTGGGAAATTAGGCTTCATTTGCAGGTGCTTGATGGCATGCCGCTAGGACACATGTTGGAGGATATTTCACAAATTGGATAGGAGGAGACTGATAAACTCTAGCTTGAAGGGTTGATTTGTGTATTTGATTTTTCTCATCACCTTTTATATTCATTATGGTTCTCTTGAAGACACGCACTGCTCAGCAGAAAGCTAAACGGTCTCAGGTCTCTGCTTCAGTTGTTTGCTTAATTTTAGTGTGTATTATACGAATCATATTTATTGTATTTGAAAATATATTTATAATTTAAATGTATATATAATAATTTAAATAAAATACATTTAGTTTTTTTTTAAATAGTTTAGAAGATTTTCTGTTCACACAACATCATTGTTAACATAATTTACATAATAACTGATTTAAAATTATTTATTTTTTTTGGTTATAAGCCGCTTTTCCACTATGGGGCCGAACGGTTTTAAGAACTGTCAGGTACGGTTCCAGTTGTGTTTCCACATGAGCCTGAAACTGCATGGTATGATTACAAATTGGTTTACTCAAGCGTGCTAGTAAAGTGTGTGTGAGTGATGTCGCCGATCAGGATCTGTCACTTGTCTGTTGTCTGTTGCTAAGCGTGCTGTTTTGTGCAGTGTAAACCCAAATGAGCAATAAAATTGAAAGAAATTTCTGATCATCCTCCATAAGGTGGTTATTTACACCTCATATAATAATAAAATAATTTTTGTGTTACCACGACATCAACTGACACATTCAAATTGCATTCCAAAGAGATCCGTTATCAGCCCCGCAGTGGAAAACGAACCATAACTGTTACCGATCAGCGCGGAATGGAACGGTTCTGCCTGCTAGTGGAAAAGTGGCTATTATTTATATATTTTTGACTTTTTTGTACTTTATTTTGTTTTTATCAACTCTTAAATGGACATTTCACCCAAAAAAAAAAAAATTCTGAGAGCTTTCTGACCCTCAAACTTGAACTGAGGTCTTGCGGGTTTAGAACTACATGAAGGTGAGTAATTAATGGCTATTTTCATTTTTGGGTGAGCTATTCCTTTAAAGGGTGAACTCTCCATTCAGTAGCATGAATGATGAGAAACAGGCCCTGAATTACATGATTACGATCTGCCACTCTGTAAATGGACCATTCCTGTAAAAACAAACTTGACATTTGTGGCTTCTGACTGACGTGATGCCCGTAGGCCTGTTTCAAGCTGTGATTCGCACTAGTTATTAGCTTATGCAGGACATTTTTAGCTTAAATCTCCTTGTGACACATAAAAGCGATCTGTTATATTCTCATTTTGAAGCTCTGAATTAAATTGTCACTACACTGACGATATATTGAGGCAGTTACAGGCTCGCGGTGGGTGGTATGAACAAAATTTATTCCACGACACCCAACAATTTTATTTTACTGTAATGGTTTATATCACCATGTAGTTATTTTGCCAGCAAATCCATTGAAATATATATTCTCTATATTAAATAGCTGTGTGAGTAACTGCAGTGTTTTACTTCATTTGATTTTCCTTTTTTTATTTGTAGCTTGACGGACAGGCACCAAATGATAAGATTATTCATTCAAATAAAGCGTGGCATCCATGCAAAAGCGGCTTTTAGCACATTATGTAACGCACAGCGTCAAAACAATAAAACTGACAAAAAAAATGCTGTGCATAACAAAAAATAAGCTGTTCTTCCTGACTTTGAAATATATTTCCTCATTTAGATTATTTCCTCATTGCTCTCGTGTGTAATGCCGTCATAGCACTCGCTATTTCAGAAAATATATACTTCTGGCTAAAGCGAATCCACTGTTATTTTCGAATCAAACGCTAGTCATCTCTAGCTGGTGAGCTGTGGAGATGAGTGGGTGGAAAATCTTCAGCCGAGTGACCAGATTATTCACTCAGTGAGCCATCGTTTGCCCAAAAGAGCTACTATAGGCATCAGTCTGCCCGCTGGCCTGGAGCCATTAGCCTCCCTCTCTTTTTCTCTCTTCCATCCTCACGATACTGTGAATTGGGTGCTTTTTCCCCTGCTTGTGTTCATTCAGTGCCTTTGCGGAGAGATCTAGTCTGACAGCTGTCATTTCACCTTAAACCCGGCTCTTAGCCTCTCTTTCTCTTTCTCGTTCCTATTTATTTTCCTTTTCTCCGTAGTTTTCCTTCTATTCTGCTCAGTCCTGGTAAATCTGTTTTAGTGGCTTTTCCAGCACTGACAAAGGGAGTTGGATGCTTATGCAAGCTCACACTATTTTTCGTTCTTCTCTCAGACCACAGTGTTGACCTGATAGTGATGGATGTAGCTGTGAACGCCGTGGCTGGGGCCCTGAAGGCCTTCTTTGCCGACCTCCCTGACCCCCTCATACCGTATTCTCTCCACCCTGAGCTAGTGGAAGCAGCCAGTAAGTATCGATTCATTCTGGTCAGCAAGTGCTTCCTCTTTGGGTGAGATTTGTGGTAAAAGACTGCTTTCGTTTGTTTCATTAAATTCTTTGAAGCTGACAGTTTCTGTTGAATGTGGCATTTAAGGAATAGTTTATTTATTTATTTTTTAAATGTACATAAAGCTGTAACTTAAGTCAATAATTTGTAGATGGATTCCTCCATACTGTAGCACTGTTGTAAAACTATATTTAATTTCTTGCACTGCATAAAACTGTATGCAATTTTTTCCACACTGTAAAATAAGTTAGTATAGATGTATGTGATGTTCTGAATGATTAATACAACAGCCTCAACTAAATCAGGGGCCATCACCAAGTCTTTGTCTATTTGGTAAAAAAATACAGTAAAAATGGTAATATTTAAAATTTTTAAAACTTAAAATTTAAAATAACAAATATAACAAATAACAATTGTCATGTCACAGAATTTAGTTAAAGCTAATTATTTAGTTTTGCATTATTAATTTAATGCATCCTTGCTAAATAGAAGTATTTATTGGCCTTTACTGATCCAAACTTATTTATATTAAATTTTTCTAATAATTTTTATAATTATTTGTTGTTTATATACGTGACCCTGGACCACAAAAGGAGTTCTTAGTAACGCAGGTATAATTGTAGAAGTAGCCCAACAATACACTGTATGAGTCAAAGCTAAAAAATAGTATTTTATGGCAAAACTTATATGGATATTAAGTAAAGTTCATGTTCCTTGATAATTTGTACATTTCCTACTGTTGGTATATAAAAACTTTATTTTTGATGAATAATATGCATTGCTAATGACTTCATTTGGACAACTTTAAAGGCAAATTAGTATTATTATTATAATTATAATTTTTTTTTTTTCAGTATTTTTTTTATATATCCTCAGATTCCATATTTTCAAATATTTGTATCTCGGCATCAATTGGAAGCTTATTTATTTAGCTTTGTATGATGTATAGATATGAATCGGTTTTGTCGTTAGTAGTCACGCATAGCCGAGTTATACATTTCTACTTTTCACTTGTTCCTCCCCATTAATATAGCCTTGGCAGCAGGCATGTCACATAATTATTAACAAACAAATATTTCACATAAGCATTGGAAAAACTGCAGCAAAATGACATTATTTTACTGCCAGGATCATGTGTCTGACCCCAGCCTCTCATTCAAACTTCAGTCTTGAAACAGCAGGTCGGCGGCAGTGTGTAAGGGTAAAATGAAGCAGGTTTAGTGACACAGCGTTCATCCGGAAGACAGGAAGTGTGTCTGCTACAGCCTTGAGAACAAGTAGCAACCTGCCCATGTTACTTCACCATTTCAACAGCCTACGAGTCAAGATTTTTTCTATCTGTACCCGGTTTCGTCTTTCAACTGCGTTCAATATTAATCCCATCACCACACCGTCTAATCCCAGCCCAAGGTAGCAGAAAAGTCATTTAAATGCATCTGCATTTCCGTTTGATGCTTCCGAGTGCTGAATCTAATCCAGGGCCCCCTGTGATGTACTCCTCATTATTTCTGATCCACACTGCTGTAGATAAATGACATTAAGTGCTGGGATGCTGTTCTTTTTGAACATACTGATATTTCAGCTTTATCTCTTCCCTCCCCTTGCAGTTTTTTGGCCAGGCGGTTGTAGCTTGTTGTTATTATACAGAAATCTCTTTTTGACAATGAGTATGACACGAATGCAAATTTCTGATTGTCAAATATGTATTTATTATGTGTTACTATGTATCTTATACATTTTAAATAATCAGTTCTTTTTTAACTTAATTATGAATTGATTGCCTGTGTGACATTTCTCTGTATTTTATTCTGATTGGTTAATTTTGGTTATCAGCAGAATTATTTTTTTTATATAATATATGAGGGTAATATTGAAATTCTTACTGAAATGTTAAATTCTGCAGTTTTGTTATTTGAAAATAAATCCTAAAAACTGAAATTAGTTATTTAAAATTTTACAAGTTAAAATTTTAATGTGCTGTTAAAATGGACATTAATTTTTAAGGTCAGTCAATATGAAATTTACCAGTTATTAAATGCCTAGTGTATAAAGCTCTACCTTGAGTGAGCGTTAGATGAAATGAGGTACATGTGAATGGATATTAATGTAGGGGTAATTATGTATTAATAGTTTAAAGTCTTTTGCATCACTCTTTTTCATATAATAAACTCAAATCATGTCCGTTTTCTTTTATTTAGTAGTTTTGGAATATGCAGGATAATGGACAAAATAGCCATTTTTTTATCACAAAGTAAACCATAACATAACATTAATCAAGCGGTATTAATAAATATATCAAAGTCTAAATATGTCCTCACTTCTGTCTAATGAGTTTGTTAAATGTGCTTTCTCCAGAAATTGTAGATCATTATGAGAGACTGCAAGTACTGAAGGAAATAGTGAGAAAATTTCCTCCTGTGAACTATGAAGTTTTCAAATATGTCATCAAACACCTCAACAGGTAACGCTTTATATTTGTCTTGAGCTTAATAAAAAAGTTGACCTTTGTTAAAGTAAATTTAGTAAACTTAGTAAATTTGTTCCATTCATCTTTGTTTACAGAGGATGGTTCCCAAATTTTCTTTACTTTTCATTTTGCAAATATTTTGAGAAAATGATGTCATTGTTATTGTTAAAAACTTTACATAATTTTATTGTGTTTTGCTCTCTCTCTCTATATGTGTATATCTATTTATCTATCTAGAGAGAGAGACTGACTTTTATTTAACTTTTATTTAAAGTTTGTTACGTATTACGTTATTCAGCGTAAATATTATTTTAGATATTTTAATATGCACACGTCAAAATAAGCATGTTGTTTGAATTCTTACATTAGGAAGCATATTAAATTGTATTGTTTCAAATGAGTAAACAAATCTTACTGGCAAAACTGGTAAAACGACAACTAATTAGTATTTGGGGTGAAAGTAATTTGTCTTTTAATGCATCCTAAATTGATTTTTGTTGTAGTGGGGACATTTCGTAGATCGGGGAAAATGTGTGTGAAATTTTTTTTTACTCAGAAACGCAAAAACATGTAATAAAAGTAAACAGAAAACTTTTTTAATGTTGTTTTTTTTCTTACAAAACAAAGACATCTTAAGGCACTATTCAACTTGTTGTTTTTATGCTTAAGCCCTATTTATATGTATAGTTGTATATGTATATACTTTTTAAGAGTGCTTCTTAAAATGTTTCTCCCTCCTTCCCTAGGGTAAGTCAGCATAGCAAGGCCACATTGATGACGGCCGACAATCTGTCCATCTGTTTCTGGCCTACGCTCATGAGGCCTGATTTTGAGAACAAGGACACGCTGTCCACCACCAAACTCAACCAGTCTGTCATCGAGACCTTCATCCAGCAGTGCCAGTATTTCTTCTATGGTGGTGAAATCACAGAGCCCTCCAGCACAGAGGGGACTCCTCCTTCACACGGCCATGGCCTGGAGTCTCTGCTGGCCCTTCAGCTCCCTCCTCCTCTTCAGCCACAGCAGATCCAGCACCCACTGCCCCCCGAACCCCTCATATAGACCTCCTACTCACATTTGGCTCGTACGTGTGCGGATAAGCCGCTTAAAATAAGAATTGGGGAAAAAAAGCTTTTTTTTTTTGTACAAAGGAAGATGTGACTTGCATAAGACCTTTTTTTTTTTTTTATTCCCCTTTTTTTTGTTCCTCAACCAGTTGAGAGAGTGAATAAAAACTGTAAAGAAAAATTGTAAAGAAAATGTCAATGCTAATTTGACAAAGTAAATGTGCACATTGACTAATTTCAAACTGGCAAACATAAGAAAGATATATTTATAAATCTTTTTTGTTTTGAAAGACTATGGAGCTATCAGTCACTCGCTAAAACCAACACTACATGCACTGCTTGCCGTAATGGCAAAATGTGCCATTTTTCTGCTTGTGTTTGTCCCCTTTTTATTTTCAAATGGACTAAAGATATATTTTTAGGATATTTTTATCTTAAAGGCAGCAGCTGTTGTTGTTGTTGGGGTGGTGGTGTCCCAGGGCGTTTGGGATCGAACTAATATGAGTTTATAAAATCAGGGGCACCTGCCTAGGATGCACTTTGTCCTACAGACTTTGAACCGGGAGCCCCTCCTACTCTGGAAACCACAAAGGGAAACAGCCCACTGCAACCGTTTGGCACATCTCAGAGATCCAGGCTTCAGAAGACGCCAGGTTATCTCCGTCTCGTTTCATGTTCGTTCGTTTTGTTTTTCGCAGACCACCTTCAAAATTTCTATGGTTCTGTTGATTCATTTCTTAAACTGAATTTGCATGTTCTTTGCCACTTTTAATAACTGAAAGAGAGAAAAAAAAAAGTTAATGCTTAACTGTTTTTATGCAAGAGAATTTTTTTTATTATCCAACTTGTTTGAGGGAACATTAAACTGGGGTCAAATTGTTATATTTGTTTGTCATGCCATAGTTCAACTCATCATATTTTGGCTTTGTTTCCCTACAATAGGAAAATATAAATATATCTATATATATATATATACAGTATATATATACAAATAAATGTCAGCATCTTTTGATGGCTGGCAAAACAAAAATCGCGGGGTACTGGAGCTCTGTATAATCTTGTAAAATCTATAATCTTTTTTTTTTTTTTTTTTTTGTGGTATGATGTATGAAAATTTGGGGTTAGATCCATTGACTGTACTTAATTCCCTATATAAATAAAACGTTTCTTTTTGTTTTGTTTTTCTGTTTTTATTAGATGGTACTGAATTTTGTTCCACTGTAAACAGGTGCTGTTTAGAAAGCTTGCAGTCTTTTGTGTGGAATACAGCACAACTCAGAGGTGTTTAGCTGTGATGCGGGAGCTTGTATGTGAATGGATGGGAACAAAAATGACAAGATTTATCTCAATTGACTCACTAAAATGGAGGAAAGGGCTCAATAGGGTAAGTGTGCAGCTGCTAGGATCCCATTTAGTGTAGTTTAAAAGAAAAGAGCAACATTATGTTCATATGACTGCCTCATATGATGTACAAACTAAATATTTTAACATCATCTGCTATGTATTATAGTAAATAAATGATTTTGACAAATGATGTTTGCCTGAGGTTATTTTTTGGGGGGTGTGAGCCATCACTTATAAAGAAACAACCAATGGATGCATTTAAAATGTCAGGGTTGCCAGATCTGCTTTATGGAACCGGCTTACTGGACAGTCAAAACTAGCCAAAAAGTTTTATTTAACATAATATGCCACTTTAAAGCCTAAAATACATATTTTAGTTACTGTTTTGTATTACACACAGAAAACTCTGTAAGATCACTAAATATTAAGGTCCAGTTTCACAGACTAAATTGCATGTTTGAGCTGTCTCAGATGAAAATATCTTGCTCTGACAAATCTTAAAACATGTCAGTGTCATTGTTCTGTGTTACACCTGTAATATTTTCTTTATAAGGCATTTTTGTAAAAGTAAATATCTTAATTAAACTGATGTCTAGTCCTGGCTCAAGCTAAGCCCGTTTGTGAAACCGGGCCTTTAAGTAATTTTCATTCACATGCCTTCAAAAAAAAAAAAAAGTTGATATAGCTCAGGTTTACGTTTAAGTTTAAGCCTTGTCTGTGAAACCGGGGGTTAAAGCGCTGCTTGATGGCGATGCTAATCTTTTATTTCTTTTTCATACATTTCTGCAAACGCACTCTTCATCAGTTTATGTAGAGATTAAATATGGAGTTGATTAAATATGGAGTTGATTAAATATTTAAATGCAAGCGTTTCAGTGAAATATAATTTCTGCTATATCAAACATTTAAAAAAAACATCCCTGGCCGTTCTTGGCAACCCTGCCACTGCAGACCCGCGAGTGACTCGCGCCACCTTCAGGATCAAGATATAAACTACACGACTCCATCGAGGACAAAAATATCACGCTTACATATGATCGAAGATTTTACTTTTCCTAAAGGAAGTCTTTGTTCAACCTGAGGCTGAACGCTTATACCATCACAGGTGAGAATTTAAAACGGTCACATTCAGCGAAAGGGGAACTGTTCTTGCTCTCAAAACTACTAACGTTACATTTGATAGCCCAGCTCACTTTGTCTTGTGTGAAGAGTAGAAATCTTCTAGTTATTCTTGGCTGCATGTAGAGGTCTTGTGAAATCTGAGGCCAGCAAAAATCACGTTAGTTTGGCTTTAAGTGGCAGCTAAGATTTTGCAGTCTGCAACATAAGTGGGCCTGGTCATTTAACATAAGTATCATATCTGTTATAATAATAGGAGAAAAAGTTCCTTTTTAGCTTGATATTATAGAGCAGTTCAGAAATGATTCTCCCTTATGTCTTTGGATACCTGTATGACTATTTTCCATACATCACAAGTAAATGGTGACCACTTCCATTAAGCTTATATGGCTTCAGATTTGGAAGATAGTGCACAGGACCTCATCCCCATCCACATTCATCATATAGAAAAGAGAAGCACGAACAACCTCCAACTATCTTCTTTTGCGTTTTACACAAGAAAAAAAAGGATACGAGGGTAAGCAGATGATGGTAGAATTGGGAAATGAGCCACAAAAGGATACTGGTACTGCAATATGTGTTTGCTGCTAACGTTACTGCTTTATAATTGGGAATTTGCTTCATATTTGTAAACACGTTGGCAGATTTATGACAGAAGTAGAACGGTTAATGCTTGCAGTAGTGCAACAGCCTGCCAAACACAGTCTGCACTTGTAAAACACCAGAGACTTCAGTACAATTCTGATGGGAACGGTGTTAATCACTCACAGCTGCTCGATTGCAGGGAAACAGTCACGTCTGACCCGCAGCTGACTAAACTGACAATAAAAATGACAATCACATCATTGCAGTTTCCCCATTAAAACGGCACACTGCCAAATTTGGATTTATTTCATAATCAGATTTGAAAGCATCTGTAAGGAAGGAGAGAGAAAAAGGCAATAAGGACTGACACTGAATTAGTTGAGTTGTCTTTAGATGTTCAGAGGAGGATGCTGTGGATTTACCCCCACCCCCAGATCAGATTGTATATATGCAAATATATTTGATCATCTTAAGTGGCATTTATGTTCATTCGAACTTTCTAAGGAACTTGTTAGTCATGATAAAATGGGGGACTGGCTGCCAGCTGTCAAGCTTAAATGTGGGATCTCTCCACTTTAGTGTCATTGTTCGGTTTAACACTGTTGAAAACCATGGGTGGTTTTTGGCTGTACATTTGAAGACAGATGCCAAAGTCAGAATATGAGGCAGAAACATTTAAAGCAGACGGTCAATGCAACATGATACAGCTGACTAAAACATCTCTGTCAGTGTACTCTCATTCACACTCATGCCAGGGAATCAACATTTGTTATTTTTCTGTCCTACACAGAACTGGAGAAATATACTGAATCAAAAGAGAGACATTCTCGGCCTCTGCCAAAATAAACGTCAGCGCGTCAGATCCTGAGATAAAACTAAGAAGTAAAGAGTTTTGGATTCTTTGGGTGAAAAAGTCAGACAGCTCATTAATCATTAAAGTCACTCGCCCAAATTGTTCACAATATTCAAGACGTGTGAATCTCACAAGAACACGTTACAGTCATATTTCGCTCCACATTTTTCAAGTATATATTTGTGTAACATTTTGAAAAAAAGTCTTTTTGAACTATTAAATTTTCACATTGTAAAATTAGTTTCCACTAAATCTATTCTAAAAGTATTGCAAAAATAGTTTTTAAAAGTAAAATTAAACTGTGAAGCATTTATAAATCATGGCAGTTATTATTTAAAATGACCCACCCATGTTTTTCTGAGATTCACACACATACACAAACGTTTGAGGGAAAACGTGATTTTGGTTTGATCAGACGCAGAAACATCCACTAACAGATAACAAAACTGCTTCTACCGTTAAAAGATCTGCTGCATATGGCTGAAATCTTTATTTGATGTTATCACAGAGCTCTAAACTGATCCACCGCTGCACTGCTTTGAGCAATCATGTCTTCTCAACTAAAGAACAAAGGCATGTGAACAAGATGATGCGAGAAAACAACAGTCCTGGTGCTGGAAAAGAATCCTGAGATTGATGATGCTGCATTTTGACCCTTCCAGTTTCTGATGGCTTCGTCAAACCGCACGACCGGAAAACTCAGTTAAAGCTCAATGGTGAAAGTTTGAAATGCAGCAGAAAGAAATAGAATTCAGTAGGACAAAAACGTGTTTGATTTAAGCCAATGAAATTAGTAGTGATCTACAGTATGTCACAGAAAATACAAGCACCCCTTATTAAAGTAAGTTTTATAATTGTTGCCCAAAAATGATTTTTTTTAATGAATAGGCCATTACATTACTCAATCAAATAAAATATAACTGATAAAAATAAAATATATTTTTTCTAGAACAATAACTGTTCAAGTGTCAGCTGTAGTCTTAAGCACTTATTATAATTGTGATTTTTTTTTTTTGTCCATTCAGATTTACGAAGCAAGACAATGAAGATGGAATAAGCTCACGCAGAGATGTGTTTGAAGGCCGCAAAAAAAAGACATCATTCCCTTTGCTTTTCTATTCAAATGAAGATTTAAAAGAAGGCAAAACAGTGCAAGAGGTAAATGGTGCAAGAACCGAATGACTCCAGGCAGACGCAAAGATAAGCAGGATGCACCTCTTCACCTAAACGAAACCAGAGAGGAGAGCAGAAAAAGGGGCCTTGTCGATCCACACGGATGGGGATATCATTCTGTTCCACTGCGGAGTCCGTCAAAACGTCCGTCCCCTGCACAGAGCTGTTAAATGTGTACAACAGGACAGCATTGTCATAACTCACAATAGGCAAGTGCTTGTTTGTTTTCTGAACACCACAACCTCATGATCACACCTAGTTCTGTTCGTTCATCAATATCCCCGTTTTTTAGTTTGACTACTACGAGCCTGGCGGGCTGTGGGCGTCTCCGTCGGGCCACAGGGTAGCCGGTCGTCCTAACGTAACAGTTTCTGTTAAGGAAGGTGGTTGCAATTGCTCGCTAACTAAATTTTCGTACTCGCTACTGTCCTCTTCATCGTCGTCTTCATCCTCCCGGTCTTCCTGGCCGGTGGCCTGGCGGTTCAGGGAATCCGAGCTCGAGCCGTCTCCGTTGCCCAGGCCCAGACTGGGAGACGGGTGTCCGGGTGATCCTACGGCCTGGGGCCGCGGTAGCAGTATAGCGCTTGGTGAATCTGGAGGCAGTGTGGTGCTGTAGATCGGTGGAGATGTCGAGTTCACGGGTCTCTCTAAACTGGGCTCCACCGAGGGACCTGAGAGCACGACTCGAGTCAGGGAAGAGTGTGGGGAGTCTGGAAGGGCAGAAGAGTTATCGGGAAGCGTGACAGCAGCTGCCTCTTGGAGTCCTGCGAGGAAAATAGAGTAGATGATAAAAGATTGTTTCCTTTTTTGTTGAATAGGCAACAAATGAGCAGAGTCATCAGCACGTACTTCTCTCTTCCTCAGCGCTGTTACGTTTCCTGAGCGCTATTTCCTCTTTGAGCTTGTTCACTTCTTCTTGGATTTTCTCCCTCACTCGTTCACTTTGATCCACTTCACAGCACACCGCCTGCAGGATGACAGAAAATTCATTAGGTATGCATGATTTTATTGGAACGTCTTAAAATGTAAATAAATATCAGCATCGTTCCGGCTTAAGGTGTGCTAGTGATTTTTCCCCCCAGCTTTTTTGCTGTAGACCATCTACAAATGTTAAAACTGCATTTGTCCAAAAAAAAATAAAATAAATAAATTAAAAATAAATATAATGAAAATAAATAAGCAGTAGTGATTGATTTTATTATAGTTATTTTCAAAGCTTTCAATGTAGTTATAAAAATAGCCTTAATAATGTTTATTTAGTTTTAACAAGTACGTTTTTGCTTAAAATTGATAAAAAAAAAAAAAATTAATAATCTCTTTACAGTCTTCTTGTTTTCAAAAAGGACATTTCCTTTTTTTTTTTTTTACAGTTGCAAGAAAAAGTATGTGAACCCGAAAGCCAGGGTGTGAAAACTTTTTACATTTGAAGATCAAGGTAAATTGTTCTTAATTTGTCTTCAGGAAACATGCAAATATCTTCTGTTTCTTCTGAAGGGCAGTACTACATTGGAAAAATTAAATTAAATTTCAACAAAACAAGAAAAACAAGAAGACATATTCATCCTGGCTTTTAATGCATCTTGTTTCCTTCTGGAGCATCAGTAAATGTTTGAACCTTTTTTCACAGTTGTGTTTGAGTCCCTAAACTGCCCTCAGTGTGAAAAGATGGATCTCTAAATCATACAGTCACTGTTGGAAAGGGTTTGAATATGCAAATTACGCTGGAAAACTGAAGAATCTGAAGGGCATGGAGGATTTTTCTAAACAGTGCCAAGTTGAACTGTTCAGGACAAACAAGGGACTCATGAACACCCGTCACAAAACAAGACAAACATTAGACATTCGGAGATTATCAGGTAACCACACACAGTATTAAAACTTTTGAGGGGGGTTGTTTTAATCATTTTTGCTGTTTTTTTGTCTTGTGGACTATATGTAAACATCTTTTGTGTAAAATATCTTACCCAGGACAGTACTAAAAAAAAATATATATATATATAAAAAAAAACAATAAAAAAAAAAACATGCATTTTGTATCATTTCGTTAAGATTTTGCAAGGGGGTCACATACTTTTTTGCAACTGTATATCAGCTATCATTCATAAATAACACATTCTGAGCATAATTTATTTAAAACATTTAAATGTTATTACACATGGAAAATTGTTTTTTGTGTATTTTAAAGTCTGTGTGAAATCAAAATGTACTATATTTATTTTGTTAGCTCACATTGCTATTTTTGTGGTGAATAATTGACCTGTGTAAGTCAATCCACAGATAAAATTTGTTTGCCTTTGTAATCTTTAATCCAAATCTAAAAAAGCTCCTCCCTTCTAAAATGACAGGCCTTCTCTACTGACATGAGTTTGATGGCTTGGGCATGAGCACGGCATCCTTAACCACCCCTCCAACTGTGAGTGTTCATTCTAAACGAAACACCTTCACTACATCCAATCATTTGCAGTTGAAAAAACAAACCACACCCTCTATTTAACTCATTCAATATTCTGTTTCTCTTGGAAGTACATCACAATCCGGAGGTAAAATCGGTCGCAAAGTTCCTGTTCATGCAGACATTAACTAAAATCTCCGGAAGATATCTGTCAGTTCAGAAACATTGTAAGACTGGAACTCACCTGAACTCTTTCTTGAAGGGCACTGTATACTTGATAAATAGCTCGAATGTCTTTCATCACCCCATCCTTATCAAAGAACTCAGTCCTAGAAATAAAAAGCAACTGAATATCACTAATTCAATTGTTTACTGCAGCAAAAGTAAGAGTTTTTGTTTTGCGTGCTGTGCAGTTTAAATCATGTAAACTAAGAAAAAATGCATCATGTTTTCTACAAAAATATTGAGCAGTGCAACTGTTATCAACCTTGATATCATAAAGAAATGATTCTCGAGTACCAAATCAGCATATCAGAATGGTTACTGAAGGATCACGCCGAACAGAATAGTTTTTAATTTTAGTAATATTTCACAGTATTACTTCACTGTATTTTTTATCAAATAAACGTGGTCTTGTTTAACAAAAAAAATCGTTAAAATCCTACATTCTGTAGAATGGTGGGGCAAAAATCATTTTTTTTAAATGACGTTTTGTGACATGGCTAAAGAGGAATATTACAGTCAGGTTGCCTCACCCGTGTTCTTTAATGACACTGGCGTAGTTCTTAGAGGTGTTCGGCACAGAGGAGACTTTATATTCCTGCTGACTGGTGTTGCCCAGGTTTGGGATGCTTAGAGATATCCTCTGATTATACCTGCTGAGATGAAGATCAAAAGTGCAGCAGAAAACACTACATCAGCAACATCACACCACTTTCAAACATTATGCATGATATTATGAAACAAAAATATGAGAGACAAGTCTCCAACAGTTAAACGTGATTTCATCGTATCTCGCAGTATTATTATCCATAAGTATGTGTTATCCAGCATGCACATACTTTCTGTTGGGCCTGAAGAGCACATACTCCAAAGCATGTGTGGAACTATTGGCTGTGGAGATGAAGCTGAACAGGAGGAAGACCAGATCTGGGATGCCAAGTATATGGGTCAACTGCTTATGGATCACCTGCTCCCTGAATGACATCTGCTGTTGAGTGTTCCTTCTAAACCGGTACCAGCCGATAACATTCTGCTCAAAAAGAAGTTGTGAAGTGGGTCGGCTGAATTAAACGCACAAAGTTAAACACCAAAGCACAAAGAACCTGTCAAGGTACAGGTTAATAATTTAGTAACTTTACTCTCTAAAATTTTTATGGATATTTCATGATAACTGCTTACTTTTCTTCTGTCCTTGAGGATTCTGTTAAGATTTTCTTCATTGACGTTACCTGCATAGTCATAAAAGCTGCAACAAACAAAGAAATTATATTATATTTTACATATATATATATGCTCCAGAGAAGTTGGGTACATACATATAAATGCGCTGCATTTAAATACAGCTGATGGACATTTAGCTCTAATCAAAGAACCGGCTTTACTGATGAGATGCGCTTAATATAGCATACATGCATATGACTTTCGTATGTACAATATAGTATTTTATTATTACTCATTTTAACAATTTATTAACAAATAATAATTTTTTACCAAATAAATAGGACCTTGGCAAACAAAAAAGGCTTATATCAAATACATTTAAAACATTTACTAACACAAAATCTTTAAATGGTAGTGTACATTTTTATTATAACATAATAAACATTTAAAAATGTGTTTATTAAATCCAATTGCCTATGCAGGACATTCTTACCTAAACAGTTGTGCACAAGGTTCATGATTATGGACCTCTGAAAAACAGTTGAATTTAAGTGATTGATTATATTCAACATCTGAATAAAGCAAGCATACTGTGACTGTTCAAAAGGTCTCATTGAAATACGAATCATTTGCATACAGACAACATTAACCTTGAAATAAACTATTAGCAGATCTGTTCCCTAAAAACTGTAACAAGCCATCGTGATCTGAAGGTTATCTAGAGGACAACATGACCTTCATAATGACTGCAAATATAAGGTACTATCTGGGCCCACTTTTGATGTTGAAGGCCTTTGTGAAATTCTTTGTAAAGTGATCAGAGATGAAGGGGTCCTGGGAGTGGCGCCAAACTCAGAAACATGATCACTTAATGTTGGAGAGAAGCTATTTCCAGCATTTCTAAGCCAAAAAGGTCTACATTGAGGCTTTATCTCCCAGGCCCTAATCAGGAATACTAGCTGACACAAACTTAAAAACACAAAATCAGGTGGTTTATCGGGTTATTGACAAGCAGGATAGCTCGCGACGGTGCTTCGATTGGTTGAGACTGAACAGATTACGTCAGCCATATCTTGAATTGATATAGTCCCTCTGTTCACACAGGAAGGCTGTCACGTCCTCACTGTGAAACGTGCTATGTCTGTGTTTTCAGTCTTCAAGGATTTCAGTAATGGGATGCATCATGTTTTGATAATGCATTAGCAAATTTCCCAAACTAAAATGGTTATTAAAAATTCTGCATTTTGTCTGTAGCTTTGCGACAGTAAAAAAAAAGATCAACCATGGTTTTACCTATTACACTGAGGAATTCTGAGCTACCGATGTGTGAGTCACTGATGCTTAAAGTCTCCTCCTGTCTCACTTCACCCAACAGGAAGCCCTCCTAAAAGAGGCATAAAAATGGCATTTCAAAGGCAAATACAGTGTAGTTAAGATTGAATGTTTTTATTACCGTAAGTAAATAGACACCTTTAACATAAGGTACAAAATAAGGCCTGCAACCATTTTAGAATTAAGTAATAATTACTATTATTATTAGGTCTATTATTACTCAAAATTTGGGATGTCTCCATAAAGTTTAATAACCTTTTATAAGTTAACAATTTCTTGGCATTAAACATGAAATACACAAACATTAAATATACAAATGTTTAAAAACTGCTAACACATTTATTTATTTATTAACAAAAACAAACAGCATTCCAACTTTATCATATATTAAGCTGCTCTTTAGTCTGTGACAAATGTTGGTTTTTAGTTATTGACAAACACCTAATGCTAATGCCTAATCTGTACCTCTAAAGGTCATGGTATACCAAAATGTATCATATCCTCCTGAGACCCAAGGAAAAAAAGTGTCATCATTTTTTTTTTGTTTAGTGTGGTTTCCTACATCTTTTGGGTAAATGAACCGAATATGGCTGTAGAGTGTCGAGCATATTCATATAATGTTTACTAATTGTATTTTCATACTTTATTAATGATCAGTATATACGTTTTTTAATTATTATGTTATTTACAGTTACTTAGGAGTTGTCAGTGTTTAATTAGATAATTTAGAAAGTAAGTAAACGATTAATAAATTATTTAAATTTACATTAATAAATCTTATTATTTAGACACATGATCATAGTGGTTCAGTGTGTTAATAAATGCCTTCTTAACACATGTTCCTGCTGTAATTCTTGATTCAGTCAGGTAGTTATAAAGCATTTAGTAGCTGCCAGATGTCTGTTTTTATGAGCTCATCTAAAGTAAGGACTAGTTCCACTTTGTAAAGCATTTATAAAGCAGATGTAAAGGCTAATTTATATTCTAAACAGAAAAGTTAAACAAACTCAACACAGAGGGATATAGAACACAGAATTATTTTTCCAAATTGTAAAAAATGTAATTGTACACTGTACACAAAAAAATTAAGTTCTTGCTGCGCTACCCGAAAGCGCAGACAGTTGCGTCTTCTTCATAAAAGCACAGAGAGATGGCGACCGGTGGTGCTATTGATGAGGCGGCTCTGAATCTGCTCGTTGAAAAGAAAGAAGGAAAGAGCCACATGTGGAAGTATTTTTTTTCAGGCTGATGACATCATTGATTACCAAAAACCCATCTGTAAGCGGTGTCATCGAAGTTATATGTCAAAAGGAGGAAATACATCGAACCTTATAATACACCTCAAACATTGCAATTTGCTTAGTTAATCGTTACTGTGCGTTCACACCGCCGCCGATGAGAGCGTCAAAATTTGCCCTGGCCGCCCTGCCAACGACGCTCTAGAGATTTTTGGACGTTCTTGACGCTCTGACGTAGATTCAATGCTTGTATTGTAATTAAAGGGGCCGCAAATATAACAAGCTTGTGCGGACTGACCTCACGGAGGGTATAAGTTAACCTCGTGAAATATATTGATTGTGAAAGTAAGAAATTGATCGATGCAAAGAACTTTTTGGTAGTACATGTTTTCTTTCAATTAAAAGCCATTTGCTGCAGCTCTCTACAACACATATTTTCCATTTAATCCAATAT
>JAUMHI010000061.1:11647748-11657783 GCA_032359435.1 Enteromius unitaeniatus
TATATATGAAAGCAAACACATACAGCATATATTTTGAAAATATTTACGTGTATGTATTTATGTTCATATAATTTATATTGTATATAAATATATTTAAAAAAAATTCTTAAACTTTTCTTAAATATATAGAGTACATGCAAGTGGTTGTATTTATTTTTATGCGATTCATCTTTTGACAGCACTAATATATATATATATATATATATATATATATGTGTGTGTGTGTGTGTTAACTAAATATTAGCAAATATGTGACATTGACTATGTTAAGGTGACTTTTCTATTGGAAAACAAAATAATTTTAGATATTATGACTCACCCAATTCAAGACCTGCAGCCTTTATAATCAAAAGAAGATTTATTTAATAAAAGTAATCTTGTTGTTAAATTGTTATTCTGATAAAATAATATAGTGATGAAAATTTTCATAGAAAATTCCATAAAAAAGACTGCAAAATTGAAGCATTTCACTGATAGTCTCAGACACAAGGCTAACTACTGTGCTGTAATGTACATATGCTGTAATGGTAAAATATAAACATTAAAGCAAAGGTTCTCATTGATCACAAGTGGTCTGATTCCCAGAAGTGAAGCCTCCCATAGGCTATACAGCTTGACATAACTTTAGACTGAGACAGACTGACAGACCGCATCGATAGTAAGGTATGAGAAATGCTCTTTGCTACTGGTCAGTACATCACTGTATTGATCATTGTGCCTTTTATGAGGTTCAAGGTCTCAAGAACAAGACTAGTCAGCCAGAACAGATACATGACCTCCACTACCCTCTAAAAAGCGTAAGATGGAGAATATATAAATCAGGAATGAAATGTTAAGAACTGCTTTTTGGGTCCTTTGCTCCTTTTATGAAGTAGAGACAGATCTTTTCTTATAGCTATGTGCACCAAAATTTAGAAAGTAAGATGGGGACTTGGCTCTATGCATCTGCTGACTGGTTTTTAGGCGTTGCATTCAAAGGTTGAATTGACTAAATTATTGGAGAAAGAATGATTTTAAACAATACAAGATATGAATAACTGTAACATGCATAAAAAACAGATACGAAATATCTAAATAAATAGCTAAAAGTGAGGAACAATTTAAAATGATCTCATCCGTAGTGAAAGTGGGACAGTGGAACATATAATGTTATTGGGGAAAAACTTTTGCATTGAAATGTTTTGTGTTTAGATACAGCAGACATATGCTGCATGTGGGGCATGTGCTGACCTCTAGAAAAAAAAATTTTAGAAAAAAAAAATACTCTAGAAAGTATATAGTATGTCAGGATGACATACTATATACTGTATAAGACTTATATCCCAATCTGATGGGTTGTAATATATACATGCATACGTATAATTTGTAATACCAATTGTATTTTACTATAAAATTTAATTCATATGTAATAACCATTATGTAGTTAAAATTACAGACATATTTTAAAATGGAAAAGTAGAACACTCGGACCCTTTGATACAGTGAGGGTCTTTCAGAGAGTACTTTGCAAGCTGAAGCCCCAGACCCTCTGTACTAATATTAATCTTCATAGCCTATTAGCCTGCGTAAATTTCCATTTTCTTGCCAAATTGCCCTTGTTGCTTAATGTAGGATAAGAGTCTGCCACTAGAGGCATCAGCCCTAGAGAGGCGCCTTGGTAGGAGCAGGTTTGTGATCACATGTGTTAGAAAGAGAAGAGAGAAAACATGTGTTTAAAAGTCACATGTATAAGCACACAGATCCTGCTCATTTACAAGTTTGTGATTTTATTTTTGGGAATACAGTTAGATGAGTTAAAGATCAAAACATTTTTATTTACCTGAAAAGCTTGGGTCTGAAGTTGCATACCAAACCACATGTGGGTAGAACTTTTAAAAAAAGTATGTTCTATATAGTATGAATGAGTTCATGAAATTCTGATGTACATGTATCCCATGGCCTTATGAGATAGTAAAGTGTCCACTGGATGCACACTTCAAAATCTCACTGGAAGTAGTATGACACCTGTATAATTTTTGCCTGCTGTTATATGAATAGTATGCCTAAGGCTATATTATGGGTCTCATGCTGTTTTTAAGTAGGCATATCCTGACACTGGTTAGTTCTTGTATCTTTAAAGTCCACCTTTCCAAGAAAGCCCAGTCTGTTCTGACTGGTTAGTAGCTTAGAACATGTTGGAAATGTACCACCGCTTATCATAATTGGGTTTCAGCTCCCAAAGCAAACAGATGTAAACTGTATTAAACATATGGTAGTGTTGGCATTGGAAGTCCACACGTTGTTTTTTGCCCTTGCAGCTAAAAACATCTCCTTTACATTGGAAAATCACTTATCTAGTTGTTCTTTAAGGGCAGGCATTATGCAAATATGTAGCTTTGTGACATAGACAAGTCAGAAATAACGGCAAACAATAAAGTACAAACAAGCCATTTCTGTTAAATCCCTTTGAGGTCAACTTTGATCTTTGTAAATTTGCTGACTGTTTACCTGTATACCAGCTATATTACACACTAATATTTTACACACTAAAGGAAAAATAAAATACAAACAGCACAATAGGTGCCCTTAAATGTCAACATATGCTAAATTTGTAGTCAATATGTACTGTATACAAAGGATCGAGGCCTTCATTGACCTGCAAAAATGTACCTACGGTTAAACACAAAGTAGGAACATGACAACCAACGTCATCTCATCAATGATTCATGGTATCCATAGAAAATAAAAACTTTTTTTTTTGTTTGCTCTTGGTTCATATAAGAAAGCTTCATGATTGCTGCTGAAAATGATTGTTCTAGTCTGCCCTCAATGTCATTACGCAGTGTTACATCTCCGCTGTCGTCCCTTTGAGTGCTCTGCACTTGTAGTGAACCAGTGCCTGTTTGAGATGAAGGAAATGGAGCTATTAAAAATGAATAGGAGTTCCTGAAGAAGATCTTTAAAAGATATTGCCAGTTCTGTAGCCAAGAGAACTCTGGACATCATGTCCGCTTAGTGCTTCACAAAATAGCTGCCACACGCTCATATTCTCTCTGTGCTCTTCGCCGGAAATGCTTCTGCAGTTAAATCAAAGAGCAATAATTCTTTTCGAACTTACTGTGTATTCATGTCAGGAATAAGTAACCTATTAAAAATGTGCTAATGACAAAACTCTTGTAAATGAACGTCCTTGCTAAGTCCTCCACAGATGGATTGATACGTGCGAGAACAAATAAGTCAAACCGCAGTGAAGCAGTTCGCAGCAGTGACCAGCATATCCCGTCGTGTTTCTCACTGTGCCCTTATTTGTCAGCGATGACATGAGCTCATTTTTACTTTTCGAAACATTACTGCACAACTGCAATGTAGCTGCAGCATGAGAACTTTATTAACATGTGGCTCTGTGCTTATCACTACAAGCCATTACTCTTTTTTTCATATTTGCCTGACTGTCACAGCACGGTTAGACCAAGCCTTCTTTTTCCTCCTGACAGGAAATGAAACTCAGGGAAGGCTGAACTTTACTTGACCTCACCATCTGTCTCCATGGTGATGAATTTGTACCCTACCATGGTAACTGAGTTTTCTCGGAGTATGGTATTCTCTGGCTGATCCAGAGCCGAGATTTACAATTCAGTATATTTTCCGGTTCAGCGTCTCATCTGGTGGAAAAAAACCTCACACCTGCTCCTGATGTTCCTCCTTCTGCCAGCAGGGGCCAACTGCATCATGGTAACTATCTGAATCTAATGACCGCATACTGAAGAAGGTACTCAATGGTCCTGGATGAGATATGCTTTGTTTCAGTCCGGGAAAAAAAGATTTTTAATGCCCCTTCTTGGAAAAATGCAACTAAAGAGCACTGCCAGTCAACTGTTAAATTGGAAACTTTTGCAGACAGGTCTGATTCATTGTGATGTTTGTGAATGACATTTCACAAACATGGTGGCACTGGCGTAAATATACTTTATTATAATAGGACAGTATTTAGACAGGACGTGAGAGAAAAAGAGAGAGAGAGAGAGAGGGAAAGAGAGAGAGGGAGAGGGAGAAAGAGGAGTGACAGGATCGGGAATGGTCTGTTGTGACTAGAAGGGATACAGTTCCGACTGGAAATCAACAATGAATTTCCTGCCTCTTAGACTGGGTTTTATTAACATCTACAGCTACACCTACCCCAACCCTACCCTTTACAATAAAAAAAAAATGTTTGCTGTACAGTGTGACAAAAATTCTGCTTTATTGATGTGATTGTACGGTAGTGCCATACGTATGGAAAAAAAATCCTGCCTAAAGTATTTGAAATAAAAAGCTTGTAGCATTGCCATTAACAGTGCTTGCATTTTAATGCAAAAATACATGTGTAACAGTAAATTGGATCCATGCAGCTCATAAAGTGAGTGCTTTCTGCTTAATACAAAATTCCTTCCTGCTCTGGATCAGTGGATTGCACAACCACAAGTTGCCTGCCGAATATTATTGCTGGAATTATTAAACAAGCTGAATATTTTTAAAATGAACTTTGTTAAAATTCAGTAATCAATATTCACCTCACAAAGACAATGTGTTTCCGTTTGAAATATTCACTACGTAAATATACAATTATGTTAAAATGCAGCGCAAAAAAATGCAAGCCATGAAAATACAATGCATTAAAATGCAAGCACTGTTAATTGCAATGCTTTCTTTTTATTATTATTCATATGTATACTATAATTATTATTAAATTAGTATAATATTAATTTAATTATTTATTATATTACTATTACAATAATACTATTGAACTGTCAAATGAAAAGCTTAGTATTTAGTAATACTTCTTTAGTAATAAAGTTTTATTTATTATTACTATTTATTAATAATTATTCAAAATTATTATTACAGTATTTTTTACAGTATTATGCCATTTTAAAGGTTGCTAATATTGTTTTATGAGTCTCTTAAAACAGGTTTGCATGTATGCAAGGTCAAAAAACACTTAAGTTTTCTCCAAAAATAGATTTAATTTTACCCCATTTCTAAATCATTCGTAAACAACTCGTGTGAAGCAGTTCGAAGAAGAATCGCTACAGCGGTCCACAGAGCTTGTACCAAAACTATACTTTCTGACATTACTAGAGGTGCTTCCTGAGAGAAAACATGAACTAATGTAATTAGCAAGGACTATCGTGGAAGGTGCTCGCAATTTGCTTTTGTAAATTGAATCGGGCACACCTCTACGTTGTGAACTTCAGCGTTGTATAATGCATAACACTGTGTTAAACATTGTTTATCATTACTTAAACTAATTAGACAGACAGACAGTCAAGCTGTATCAATCACAATGTTACGATTAACGATTAAACATACATAATATTTTTAATTTTTATAATATTATACCATGGCTTGGATGAATACTTGATACTTAAGTTTGAATACTGAATACTGAATAACTTGTTGTAATCCTGTCCCTAAAGTCTAACGTGCTCAACACCACAGGTGTGGTCATTTTAGTGTGATTGCAATGAAAAGGGTTTATAAATGCACAGCCATGAACTTACTGTATGATAATATTTTACCTAATATTAATATTAAAAATGTAATAAATATAATAAATAAATAAAATGTTGATAAAAAAAAAGAAAAAGAAACCAATTAGTTGTTAATTTTAAGAGACATTTCTTATTTTCTCTAGCATATTTAATATTGCTCTTTAATTAAGCAAAAAAAAAAAAGTATCCGATTACTCGATTAATCAATGAAATTTTCAGTAGATTACTAAAATATTCGATATCTGCAGCCCTAATGATTAATCATACTTACAGGTTCAGAGGAGCAAGTCGGTCCACGTAAACTGTGCACTGATCCATCTTTTGAGACCAAGCGTTTGGTGAATATTGTGTTATACTCCAAGATTGGAAAAGCAATCATCAGTAAAATGGGGCGAACACAACAAGAGATGAGGTGTTGTTGAAAAAAAATGAATGTTAACCACTCATTCTTTGTAGATTCATCTTTCAGAAGGGCATATAAAACAAATTTACTCTCTGTTAAGACCAGAGATGAAACTGGAGATTTGCGTAGGAGCCTGCCAAGATGCCAATATGCCAAGAAACAGAAAAGTATGTTGACACGTACACACACACACAAACAGTATCACAGTAGATCTTTCGGCAACAACACTATAGTTCTCATAGGTGGCCAGCCACCGCGGTGATCAAAGGAGACTATCAAAAGACAACGTCAGGCAGAACTGACTATGGGATATTTAGATAAGACTAATCAAATTCAAGCACTCTGCAAATATTTCTAAGCTTCTGCAGATTTGAGAATTGGTCCTCTGTTTGGTAAGATACAGTAAACCAATGTAACGTCTGGTGTAAGTTGTTACACCAATAACCTACTGCTCTGTAAGGCTCTTGCATAATTCAGACTAGCGCCTTATCTTCATATCTCAAGGCTGCTTCACGCGTCGGCAAACTTGAAGATAATCTCTCAATCAAAACCCAGCCTTATGCTTCATAAAGTATATTCTAACTATAATCAGGTCAGCATGAAATAAGGATCAGTCAGTCAGGCATTCAGTTTGGAGATTTAGATATATGTGAGCATATGTGAGCAATGTCTTGTAGACATTAAACTAAAAAATATAATAATGAAGCAGTGTCACGTGCAAGATTGCTGTTCAGAATATCAGCAAATAAACAACAATATACAAAAAAGTGAGTTCACCATAGATCTATTTTCCCAGCTGTGTTCTGGGCATGTCCTGAATCATGACCATACACCTATAATAAGTGTTTATAGTTAGATTATTTAGACTCGGGTAGGTTCGGGTAGGTACGGCTGCGGAGGAGCCTGGTACCTGTGTGATTTGTCATAGACATAAACAGAAAAGTACAATATTGTACAATAAGTACAATAACACTGGCTACAATATTTTTCCGCAAGACACATGTAGTTCTGTTTATTAACCACTAGAGAGCCAAAAATTACAAACTGCAGCTTTAACATGAAATAAAGTTTAATTTTAAACAATTTTGCCACTGACATTTTTGCTCTATTCATATAATTATTTCAGTTAAAATTAAAGCAAAATTGTCCAATTGACACAAAGTAGTTTCTCTCATGAATGAATCAGTATTTGGAACAAATTGGTCAGGAAAATGATTTAATGACTCACAGCTGCAGTTTCCAGAATAAATCCAAATTCATTTCCAGAATGTTTTTAAACAAATTGTAAATTTTAGTAATTACTAAAAACAGTCTGTCTGGATTGTGTAAAAACAGAAAAGTGTGACAAACATTGAAAAATAACCTCGTCCAGCCTCGCACTGATGACTTCAAGGCCTGGATACAAAGTAAAAAGGCTTTTTCTATTATCAAAAAATTACAACAGAGTTTAATCCAGGACTAAGCTTAATCAGAGCCTTGGAAAACAGCCCTAAGTATAATTTCAGAAGGTGAAATTTTAATTTCATGCTAGTGGCAGTTGAAATAATGCAATAAGAGGATTCTGATAAAAGCAGAATACAAGCTTGTGGCAATGTTTGCACACGTGTTATAATTTAAATTGATATTAGTTTCATTCAAGCAATAGGAAATAATCATAAGAGAAGCCTTATTCTCAGAATGTCTGTAAGGCAGAAGTCTGATATGATGCATACGGTGAGGACAGTAATAAACATAAAAGGAAAAAGTCACGGAAAGCCTTAATGAAGTTTCTAAAACATGACGGAAATGCATTCTTTTTCATGCGAGTGACTGGGGAAGAAAAAAAGAGAAGGCTGTGTTTAATATTCCAGGAATGAATCTATGACTTCACACCTCTCCTTCCGCTCTGCTGAGCGCCCATTTCTTATTATGCATATCATTTTGCATCTGAATCCACTGCCTTTATTAGTATCCTGGGGATAGGACACACACAGAAAAGCCTCATACCCAACCCAACCCAACATCAGCTCTCAGAACTCGCCGGGGCAGCAATACCTACACCTGCCATGAATATTTTTTTTATAAGAAGCACTGCGATGAATTCACTCCTCCTTAGAAACAGGAGCTTAGTATAATCTGCTGAAAAATGAATGCTTATTGCTGCTTTCATCGGTTAATAAAACTAATTATGAAAGCTATGATAATACCATGACAAAATTGCAGCTATAATGGTCCATTAGGTTGATCGGTCGCCCCCTAATATCTGTTGGTTCAGGGTCATAACACAGCCCTCTGCATTCATTAACATGCACTGAAATGAACTGTAAAGCACCATCTTGTAAAATATTTCACATATTTATACTGTTTTTGATTTTTGTCGAGGTCTAAATCCCCCTAACAGCTGCTGCTATGACAAAATAGTTGCTACACATCAGATTTGGGCAGCTATGTAATCCATCTCGTCCTCTGGCACTCAGTTCAGACCCTGAAGTCAGTGTAGCTGTTTGTCTTTGCTTCTGCCACAGTATGCATGGTTCATTTACTGCCAATAACCGTGCTCACCTAGCATGTGCAGGGAGCATCTCCATCGTTCTAACATGGCAATATAATGATTTTATCATGTGTCAGTGATCCATACTGAGGTAAATTTATGGGTCTTACTGTAGGCATACTGTCTGCATATTCATTTTATTGTGTGCTGGGGGATAATTGGACATTGACTGTGCTTTTACCCCATGGAGTGTTTAGTCCTTTTACCCGGACTAAACAATGAGGTTAACTCACAGATAAATGTTTTTCTTCAATAAATGTTAGCCACAATTATTAGCACCCAATTATTGCTACGTCCTTTCCCCAAGATAACAGCTGTCAGTTGTAATGCCTGATAATTTGGAGAACCTCCTTCATGCAGAATCTCTCCAGATCTTTCAGAATACCAGCTCCATGATGGTGCTTCTGCATATATATTTAAACACATGCAAATGTTTTGTTATTTTAGCTGTTTATCAAAACATGCTCAAGTTAAAGTTACATAATGAATGTGCGCAAACTCTTCTCTAATTTGAGGGTATTTAAATAAAAAAATGGAAGAATGATTAAGATTAAATTAGATTAGATTGAAATGTAATTACAGTTTAATATGTAGACTCGCCTTTTTCAATGGACCAAAAATAATTGGACAGTTGACGGGTGTGGGCTATTCCTTTTTAGTTCTTAATTGGTTAAGCTGGTAAAAGGTCTGGAGTTGGTTCTACATATGGTAAGAATTTAAACAAAAGCTGCTGTGTGAACCCACATCATGAAATCAAAGCATTCCATGCAAGTGAAAAATGCCATAGTTAGGCTTTAAAAACAAAACAAATCCATCAGAGAGATAACAGGAACATTAGAAATGACCACACAGGCACACAGGCGAGCTGAACAACAATAAAAGGCTATCCATTGAAGACAGCAGTGGTGGATGAATGCAGGAACCTATCCATGGTAAAAAAAAAAGTAAAAAAAAACTCTTTACAGCATCCAGCCAAGTTAAGAAAACTCTCCAGGAGGTAGGCGTGACATTGTTAAAGTCCACAGTCAAGAGAAGACTTCATGAGAGCAAATACAGAGAGTTCACCACGAGGTGCAAACCAGTCACAAGCCAGATTAGACTCAAAAACCAAGTTAAAAAGCCAAACTATAGTTCTGTAAAAATCTTTCTTGGATGGATAAAACTTTTAGCACAAAAATATGGAGAAAACTTCTCGGTAAAACCTTGTGGAGGCTATGATGGCATAAGCACGCATGGCTTCCAGTCGCAGAAACCATAAATTATACATATATATATATATATATATATATATATATATGTGTGTGTGTCCACATTCAACCAAATGCAGAAGTTGATTGGACAGCACTTCACAGTACAGATGTACAATGACCTAAGCAATCTAGAAGTTTTTGAAGGTATAAAAGTGGAATGTTCAGAAATGGCCTAGTCTATTGCCTGATCTCAAATGTATTTCACTAGCTGAAGATAAAACGTCTTGGTTACGTATTGTAACCCTCGTTCCCTGAAGAAGGGAAGGGAGACGTCACGTCGAGACCGACGAATAGGAATCTCGCTTCGAGATGCCAAACAAACTCTGCGTGTATCTAAACACG
>JAUMHI010000061.1:11657883-11672409 GCA_032359435.1 Enteromius unitaeniatus
GTTTGGCATCTCGAAGCGAGATTCCTATTCGTCGGTCTCGACGTGACGTCGAAGTGACCGACTGAAAGGGAACTATAGGCAGAAAGACACATAAGCAAACAACACTTAAAGATGAGCTAGGTGTGTTGGATTAGCATTGGAGCTAAACTCTGCAGGAAAATAGACCTTGAGGGCCCCCAAAACTGAGTATTTTGCTTGTCATTTTATTCAAATACACATTATTCAGGTCATCCGCTCATTACTAGAGATTACAAAGTCCTAATATGGGTGTGTCAAACAAAGGAGACTAAAATGTGCAGTGTTGGGGGCTCCATGAACGTGGTGTTGAAACAATTATATAAATGATCTATTATGCTAATAAATTAGCAAGCAACGACAACCATGAACATGTTTATAGGTCTCAAATTGCAAGACCTTTTGGATCCTGGGGTCTTGTGCAACCAAGCTGTTGATAATAGACCCCTAATAACATTACTGACATTTCATGCTTTAGCCAATTAGACAAGATAATTGCTTTAGTAAATCAGTCCCTTGGATTTTTTTCCCCAGTTCGGTTTGCTGTCACAAGCTCCACATACATTATTCAATTGCAGAATTTGAGGCTTGACTCTCAGCAATATTCAGGAAAGTGTTACATTGTAGGTCTGAGGTCTTTATTTCATCTGAAAATCCATCAGATTGGTAGTGAATTCAAATACTTAAAAATTCCTTGAATGCCATGGACCCAAGTTTCAAATCCAGACCACAGTGATTGAGCTGAGCGGGGCACATTCACTCCATCTTAAGTGAAGGTCAGTCATAAAAGTAAAATATTCACCTTTTAAAAGACTGATTCCTTACAAGCTGAAGCAGTTCTGTAGATTTATTTAGTATTGCTGCAGGCTTAAGTCAGACTCACTCAAAAAGATCTGGGATTATGAATACATGTTTCTATCCTGCCTTTACTTCTCTCTCTATTCTTCATGCTCTCGCTGTCTCTCTCATGAAATCAATTTTACACACATCCTGCCAGCAATTAATCGAACTTCATGATATTTATGGTACAGCAGATTTATCCTGCATACAGTCTGTCTTTGCCTGATAAGAAGAATGGAGAACAGGTGCTTTGACACCAACTTAGCAATATGTCAAGAACAACCCCAATAACAATGAAAGACACGCAATGGACTTTTAATAACATTAACAAATGTTAAGATATTGAATCAATCATAGAGATTGCATTAGAGAATGTAATATACAGAAATAAACTAGAAACAAAAATTAAACAAAAAAAAAAAATCCAAAGGCCATCTATAAATGGCCTCTCTATTGAATTATAATTATTGAATGGATTATGGAGAAATGGGTAATGCGCCTGGAAGTTGTTCTGAAAGAGGTTTGAGACATTTTAATTAATTGGCATATATGAATATTATATATTGATGTCATATAAAATTTGTAGTCTGTAAAACTTCTAAAAGATGCTATTCGGTATGTCAAAAGTTTGCTTCATATATTTTATGCATTCATATTTAAATATACATGAACTACTGAACTGTTCAGCATTTTATGCATGTTAATGACATATGAATGAAAGATGCTATTACATGTTTCCACATTTTGTTATCATAACACCAGTGATTAATTTTTGTTGTCATCTGTTCACACAGCAGGACACCTTCCATAAAGTATTCTTCATTTACTATACGTGGGTGTCTGAATCCATATGTTGTTAAAACCTGTTCATCTTTAAATGGAAACACTATTTTGCATAAACCAAATGCTTTTTCACTTTACATTCAAAGGGCACTTTATACACCTTTATACCATAACAACACTAGTGGTTCTTCATGGGGGGGAACTTAAAAAGTTCAAGTGGATGACTGCCAACTGTCAGTGAGGTTAATGTGGTATCTGTTCTCCTCTGTGCTCAGTGTGACAATGTGCTGATTGTAATTGCTGAGCACTAATAACAAGGAGGTGCGGCTGTGACTAATTAACTCTCTGATGCAGATTACAGAGGGAGAGGAGAGATGAAAACATACGCCTTCCTCTCGACCCCACAAAGCAACTTTTAAACATTTGATACTGATTATAAAAATTATTTTCAATTAATGAGTGTAGCATAAATGAATGCTATATTTAACCAGAGAGTTGTATATAGGCGAGACATTGAGAAATTAGGGGTGGGGGAGTACAGGTACAGAGGTTCAATTTTACTCTGAATGAAAATATTTTCGCTGGAGCTAGAAATACTGGGTATAAAAAGTAAATTAGTCAACATTAACTTCCTATTTTTTGAGCTATTGTAAAAAAATAAATAAGCAGGGTAATCACAGCTGTTCTGATTCCCTTGATTAATTCAGATCAACAACACAACTGTGAGTGTGATATTGCTTAACTATGTCAAGTATGATTCATTACTATAATGATTGCAGATGAATGTAAACAAACATGAGCTCACAGAACAACCCCACTATGCATAGAAAGAATATTGATAATTTAGGGAGAATAATATTCTGTTCTTCTACTCTTCTAGAAATTCTTCTACTGACAAAATAATTAGTTACTTCTGATCTCAGCATTACATACGCTTTTATACATTTGTATGCTATTGTGATCCCATGCTGCCATTTTGCTTAATTTTCAGGGGCACTTTGGATGAGCTTCAGCTGTTCATTTAAAATAATAGAGCCATGATAACTTTCCCCCAAGCTCAGATGATCTTTCGCACGAATTAGGCATGTGGGCTGTAGCTGAATGAGCTTCTGTCACAATGCAAATGTTAGCTTTGCGTTCCACAGACTCCAGATCAACCATCAATGGAAATTATGTTTCAAAATGTACCCCAAGTGAAGCTCCTATTATGTGCTAGTTTGAAACCACAATTCTCACCCCTGATAGTAGCAGAGCTCATTAAAAAAATCATGTGTGCTTCTTTAATTTGTAATCCAAAATCCAGAGCCTTGTGACATTTATGTGGGTGTGCGCTTGGTGTTGTGGAAATCAAATTGTCCCTGGCGATGTCATTATGTGACAAGCCGAAGCTCTCAGTCCACAAGGGTCAGTTCTGTCTGTTGTCAGGGGAATACACTCAATCTCACTCAATGAAGCTGTTCGTTCACTCGTTAAATCTAATTTAAGGACTCGTAATTACGTTCTAACAGACCAGGCAGAAGAATAACTCCACAGAATCGCCTAAAATAAGCCATATTTTCGCAGGCCATATTCTGTCGAAAACACAAGAGAATTTAGATGAGAAATGAGATGACTAAGCTCTATACAAATGGCAAAGAGTCCCATTTGGTCTGTCATGTTGTTTAGGCCAAGACTGATGTTGGTTCTTATTGGAAGTGTGTGTGTATTGTTATTCTTATTGGAAGTGTGTGTGTGTATGTATTGAGGGATGGTATGGCCTCCTTGTCAGGGGATTTTATTAACTTTAAAAGGTGTTTGTACATTTGAATATGTACAACATTACTCTGACACAATTTCACAGCGGGCCTCTTGTTTATTATTAAATGATGGAAAAGTGTTGTCCCCAAAGGAAATATACCCTTTTTTAATGGCAAATTTATTTCTAAATAAAATGTAGATGTGAGCAATGCAAAATAAAGTCATTTGCATTTGTTATGTGGATGAATTTCATTATCATCAAAGCTCAACAAATATGGAAATAAGCCACACAACAGAGTGAAGCCAGTATTATATCAAATGAGGTAAATTAATTTAGCATATTTAATAAATGTGATGGTGTTAATTAACCTCAATAGCTATAAATAAAATGAATTTCATACAGTCAATATTATATGAAGCTAAACATTTCTATTTCTCTGAAGATGCACATGTACGAACGCATTTATGTTTAAGTGCATACAATTGTGCGTGAGTGTGAAAGTACCACACTTTACATTAGTATAAATACTAATGTGATCATATTATCCTTGCGGCCAAATGCTATCGTTTTGCATATTTTATGTGCCTACCTAATTGTTTTTTGCTATATGGCATAATGAAACAACACTGTAAGAGTCTAATGAATGTCTTGTTTTATGTTTCATTTTTTTTTAACAAATGTTAAGTAGGACTCTGTTTGTGCCTCAGGCTATATTCTGACTACAACAGGAAAGAAACATAAACCCTTCTCTCAAGCAATTACATAAAGAACTAAAGTGAAAATGGCTGTAAATTATTTATCATAATTTACAGCCAATGACTTAATCTACTCCACATCAAAAACAAAAAACTTAACTTCATGGGCAATTTAAAACTCCCAAGTAACCACTGGGAACAATCCATTACATCTATTGTTATGTATCACTGTCAGAAAGTACAAACACTCCATCGCTGCATCACAAACAGCACAAGCATTTACATTTTCCTCTGATTTGCTGTGTGTGGTGACAAAAGGACATTTGACAGCATTGAAACTCTCTCCAGGACTCCTGCTTTTACAGCAAAGCCTCCTCATGTAGCGAGATCTGTTAGATGGCAAAGCTGTCATGTCTTGCCAACACGCCTCAGTGCTTTGTGTTTGTATCTGCTCCAAGCAAAGAGTTACAACCCACAGAACAGAGAGAGTTATGTTAAACAGATGTATAGTTGATACATAGTTTATGGCTAGGTTGACATGGTTCCCGTCGCTTCTGTTCTGTGGATGCTCTGACATAACTATTTACTGGCAGTTTTGAAAAGCTGCTTTAACACTGTAAAATGACAAACTAGTTATAATTGAAGATGTTTAAAAGACAGTTAGCTGCACTGCAAAGTAAAAGTATCTTGCTAAATACAATTTAAGGAAATTTTGTATTGTTTTTCTGGCTCAATTTAACAATGCAGTTTTTTTTAATGAATTTGTCTTAATGGTGGAACTTTATACACTTTTTGAAGGTATTCAAGGTAAAGAAAAAAAGATTTCCAGCTCGTAAGACAGTGACATTATTCAGAATGATTTTGTTTGGCATTAAGAAACATCGGAGAAGGTCTATATTGTATTATTAAACGTGATTGTAATTGCTTTTGATAGAGGAAGGTCAGTCCCAGCTTTTTAAAATCAGTTTCCCCCATGTCGGAGTGAGTTCTTTTTCCGCTCTCACTATATTAAAGATAGAGTTTTTACTGTTTAATGACTTTCTTGGTAAAAGTCAGTCAGTTAAATCCAGACATACCCTCTAATCAAAGACTCAGTGCTGCACAGATAGGATACATTTTAAGTTGACCTCACTTCTTTCAGAGAGTTTTGCACATAATTATTGAATCCATTTTTTGTGATTTTAGATAAAGCTGAGTGATTGACAACTAAGCTTTGAAAGCAGGATGGAGAAGCTTAGCGCTTAAAGATCTGGTTAGTCAAAAGATTGTACAGGTTCAAATGCCTACCATCACCTCTGTGCCCTTGAACAAGGCACTTAACTATGAATAATTTAACTAAAGAACAAATTACTTGGGGCTAGGTATAAATGGCAATCTTCATTTGGGTGTTCTCAAAATCTCATGACAAATCTCTTACTCTGTGCTAGTATTTTTGCACCTTCGATGATGAACCTACAGCATAAGACAACCATGAAATAATGTCCAACCATGTATTTTTATTGATCTGTCCTCAAGCTGTACTCAATAATATATAGCCACAACCAGCTCAGTCTGGTTTATGGCCAAATTATTCCCTTAAACTGATTTTTCCTTGTAAACCAAAAACATACAGAATGAACCAATTCAGAATGACTTATTAACAAACAGATTATTTTACATAGCTTCTTTTAGGCCAGTCAAAACCATCACAGCTTGACCAGTGCAGTCAGATTCACAAACAATCAGTTCTTTCAAACTGATTCTTGTGTGTCAACAACATACACTATTTTAAATTATTCTTTTCATTAAATGAAAAGCATAACCAGTGCAGTCCGATTCACAAATTACTCAATTATTATTAATCGGTTCAAAATGATTCAGACATTCCGTACTTTCTCACTGGAGTGTAAAACTGAAACATTCAATGTATTATTATTAATAATATTAGTCCTGTCAAACGATTAGTTTACAGTAGTGAGTATGTACTGTGTGTATATATATATATATATAAATAAACAAGCACATGCAAGAAAAATCTGTCTTTTATATAATATAAAAATATAAATATATAAGTATATACATATTTTCTAAATATATGCATGTGTATTTAAAGATTCATAATAAATCAACACCGTACACATATTACGTAAACAAAACCTTTTATTTTGGATGTGCCTAATTGCAACTAATCTTTTAACAGCACTAGTTTCTATACAATATTATATAAACTATAGCTTAGACTTATGTTCAACTTAATTTACTATCCAGTTTTTGGTTGTTTATTACATTTGTTAATCTGTGTAATTTAGAGCATTAGCTGAGAAGGTTCTTTCACATGAGAGTAAAATGAACATTAAATGCTCAAACGAATCAGAATCTAATCAAACTGAATTGAGAGATTGTCCGTTGGAATCAAACCAAAACCATACCCAGGCCTACAATTTAAAGTGCAATTAAAAAGACAAAATTTATCCAAGAAGACTGGAGGGGAAAAAAAAGAAGGAGAAAAAAAATAGTCATGTAACACTGCTCATGCCATACAGTTCGGCTGCAAGCTTTTACCAAGTGTAAATGAGTCCCTAGAGTGTAAATATCTCGGCTCTACTTCTTTTACTGCCATTATACATTTTAGCCATAGAGAGAAAAGAACATGAGGATCAAGTAATGCCTTGTTAACAATGAAATTTAGGACTTGAGAACATCTCAAAGAGATTATATGGTGCATGCCAGCGAATTTAATTAACAAGACTAGAAACATTTTACTGCCAAAACTACAGACCTGACAGGCAAATCCCTTTTTGTTTCTGGAACGTGTCTTTAGCAAAGGGCACTTGGGCTGATTTGGTAAATGCAAATATGCTGGTTAGTTGAGGACAGTGGATCTGCCCTCTACGTATGCATTCCTCTCTGGATGCCTCCAAGGAATAATGCATTCCGGTGATAACAAGAGAAGGTTAACGATTAAAGTGTGTTCAATTGTGCAGTCACCATCTGTGTCTAACTAGGCATGCAATCTCTGTTATCATTGTCAAAGATCAGTGTGTGTGTTTAGACAAGCAAGGTAACAGGAGATTACTAAAGGTAGGGGGCAGCAACGCTTCAGTAGATGCAAATAGTCCAAATCTGAGCGAGACACCTGCTTTGTTTTTCTACTCTGCACTACACACACAGATACCTGCGCACATGCTGCCAAGAGAGCTCTGCTGACATCATAAAGCCTGAGAAAAGGTTTAAACAACCACCAGTGATGCTGTTAATCACAGTCAATCTCCTGTGCACCACGCTTCACAAAGCCTGAAGGACATCCAGCATCCTTAGTCCCTTGGCACTCGTAACATCTGCCCACAGCCCTCTAACATAGCACTCATGAGATAAACACAGTACAAACTCCTCACCTTACTCTATAACAGCAACCTTTGTTTATTCTCCCAAAAATGTAGAATTACTAAAGATTTGCAGAAACAACCTTTTAGCAGTGGTTGATTCATCCTGACAGTGCGCTTTGGAGAAATTTCCAAGTATCTGCATTAAATAAAGTCCTCAAGTGTGAAACCATATTATATGTATGAACAGTATATAAGAGGAGTTAATGCAAAATTCTGAAATCTTCTTAAATGATAATTTTTTCTAAGGCTCCTATGTTTATGTTTAGTTATTTGACTGTAATGGTGCTGAAAAAAAAACCTATTCATTGCCATTAACTGACTATTTCAGGTTTTCTGCTTCAAAAGTTTAAATCTAATTCAGTGTGTTCGGGGCTTTTTTATTTGTTAAATTAACTGCTGGATGAAAATTGTATAAACTATTTTTTATTGTAGGTAGGTTTTTTTATGCACTATTTCTACACTCTTAAAAAAAGGTGCTTCACTATGCCATAGAAATCTGCCATGTCTAAATGGTTCAATAAAGAACCTTTAACATTTGAAGAACCTTTCTGTCTGACAAAAGGTTCTTCAGATTATAAAAAGGTATGAAAAAACATTTGACTGAACTTGGTGGAACCAAAAATGTTTTTCTGTGGCATCGCTGTGAAGAACCATTTGAAGCACTTTTCTTTTTAAGAGTGTAGGTCAGCTGTCAAAAATGTGCGTCCCAAAAGGTCTTTTGTAACTCTTCTGAAATACAGATTCAAAATATATAATTTGTATAAATTATAAATATATATTTTATATTATATATATTTTTATTGTGCTTAAAAAGTGAAAATCTACAGAAACACTGAAGAAGTTATATTTCAACCTGTTTGCATTTTAAATATGACAATATAAAAATATTGTCCAGAAAGCAAATTCTTTTAATCCAATTTTTTTCAGTCAACCAAAAACTTACAGCACTGATTCACATCAAATTACTCAATTAAAATGACGTGCATACTCTTTTTAACTCTTTTGGAGCAAAATAGATGGTTTAACCTCAAGAGAGGAATACATTTGCAATGAAATACAAATTTGCATTTAACTAAAACTAAGAAATAGCAGCATGTTCCTATATTGCACATACACCTGTAGATAATATATAAAAGAACAAATATTTCAGGGTGAGATTTTAATTATAAAGCTCATTACTTTTTTATACCTATTTGTACTAGAAGTATGGAAATGAGGTGACCTAAAGTATGGTAAGAAAATTCTTGGAGATTGTTTGATTATTATTCAGTCAGAATACATATGCAGTGTCTCATACAGTATAAATAGTTGAAGTCCTGAGGGAATATGCATGAACATTATAAAATTAATGAGCAGAAGGTGATCTGTTCCTGAAACAATAAGAGGAAGCCCAGCGGCCTTCAGCAAGAGCTGAGCCAATGGGGATCAAGCAGCGAAAATGACTCTTAGCTGCGGCACGAGAAGAAAGCAGAAGGATGTGCTCACAGCATCAAGACGGGGAGCACAGAGAGGATTTTCTCTTCTCTCCTTTCACTCCTCCTGCTCAGTAATATAGGCTACAGCTCAGTGGTGCATCTCAGCAAACATCTCAGCTGTCTCTCTCACTTTCTTTCCTTCATATCCAGACTCACACCTCAGGGCATGTTCAGATCAGCATTAAAACAACTAGAAGAGAAAATGATTTCCTTGTGTTGTTCTATTGCTAGTTGTTGACACTTTTGAATTTGATTTTGCCTTCTATTCAGAGAAAAATCAGTCTTGACAGACAAATTGAAGTATAATATATTTAGCTCATAGCGCTATGAGGAAGACCTCACATGGGATCTGCCTTGTACCACAGGGGTGTCCCGTACGCCGGTGGGCCGACTCTGATTTCATTGTCACTTTAAAAGAGCTGATATGTAGCTCTCTGTGCTGGCGGCGCCGAAAGACAATTTGAATTGTGCGAGACAAACCTCAACAGAGGTTGAAAACCTCCTGAAAACGGCAGCAATTCCATTTAAAAGATTTGACCTCACTGAAAGTCACTGTATAATTTGCACATATTACCACTCAGGGCATTATGGGACATGTCAGCTCACTTCGCATTCCGAACATCTTGTGAATGGAGCTTTCCTGAAAGTATATTTTACAAATCTTTTTTTTGTCTTTAAACTGTGTAAGCCATGCTAAGCGGATGGAGTCTGCATTCCTGCTGAATTATGAAGATTTTTCTCCTTGTAATTGGTGGAGGGAACAGTTTTATTTCACTTTCTGCTTAATGACAGCCGATGGCCTGAGGCACAGGGTAGAGAAGTTCCATTTCACAGACACCTGCGGAGACTAACATTTTGTGGCTAAGAGAGACACAGTGTATGAACTCCCCACTCACCCTCTAATGAGAACAGCCTTTTTTTGCGGTTTTAATTGCAGAATATGCATGCAGAAGATTTTTTTCTGAAGTTCATGAATATGATATGAGCACATTTACTGATGTAGGAACACTTCTAGCTGCTGCAGAGTAAGCTGAATTTCTAAAGCAACCAAGCATATTTTGAAACAAAATCTGAACAGGTTGTACAAATGAAATGCCAAATGGTCTGACAAGCACATAGTTAGATGCAAATGAAAAATAAATGTAAAAATTCCAACAAAACAAGGCATTCACAAAGTAAACGCATTAGTTACAGCACTCATAATAACGCCGATGTTTAGTGTCACAGAATCCTTCATAAATCATGCTGATTCAGTGCTCAAGAAACATTTCTTATTATCAATGTTTGTTGTTCTGCTTTTTGTGGAAACCTTGAAGTATTTTGTTTTACATTAAAATATATCATATAGTGGAATTCAAATGGGTTTCAAGCAGCAATTCATACTTGATAACCCTGACCATCAAGGTCACATCCTTGACTGTGAGTTCATTTATTGTGATCATCAGCAGCAGTTATAGTGTCTGTGCTGATTCTAATACAGTAAAAGGGTTCTGACACTCCAAGGAATTGTTTTGAAACAGGTTTATTACATGATATACTTCTCTAGCTTGCATTTCATGTGCATCTCAATGGCAGTGAATGAAGAGCTAAAATTCAGTTTCACTTTTGGGTGAGGAAATGAACATGGCATGAAAAATTAAGGCTGCCCTTTTCAACCGAACTGTCAAGTTACACTTAAAATCTACCAGAACTGTAGAAATTATTTGGATTAAGCAAAGTTTTCATTTAAATCTTTTTGCATAACAAGTTGCATAAATAAGTGCTCATTTACATAGACCTAGTTTTAAATAAAATTTAAAATTTGCTTCATGCATAAAAAGTAAAGTGCTTGTTTTCATAAACTGACAACTACACTAAAAACTCTCACGGAGTAAAAAAAAAAAAAACCTGTTAATTTTGAGTAGACAAGCAAACACTTGCTGACATCACAGTTTTCTAAACATGACAAGAAAAACAGCACCGTAAGCCTTTGGTCAAACAATGTAACCATATTAATTATTCATGCCCCAGTGCATGCTGGGAACAGTAGATGGGACTGAACCACAAGTCGTTCCTTCAGTGTATTGAAGCTAACAAAAATGCATTCATCCAAATCATATGCTATGCTTTTTGGTTTGACTTATCCTAATGGCAAAGCGAGATGCATTTCTTGTGCTCCTGAAAGCTGCAGGCCTACTTTGTTAGAGCTTCAGAACAGCAAGTAAACAAAACGCTAAATCAATCAAATAAACAATTGCTGTTGTTCCAACACGGCTTACGTGATCTAAGACTCCTTTCTGACAGTGTATAGCATTATTAGCGAGCACAGATGATCAGGACAGTCGTGTGTGTGTGTGTTTGAAGCAGCAACAACAAGGTTGATTTATCCCCAGCGGAATTCTAGTAATTATAAAACACAGAGATGACTCGCGTTAATTAACAATCCAATTACACTTCCTTACATTTGATTTTTTTTCCCCTCACCCACATTGCAATCTTCCAATCTCTCCATCTCTTTCTCATTTAAATCATGTCATCTTGTAACGAGGTGTAATCAGTGTGATAATACACGGGCCAGCCAATTAAAACGCGTCAGTATTATTACTTCTCAGCTTCCGAAACCCCACTAACACCCACCCTCCCACTCCTCCGATTACATAAGCTTTGTGAGTTAGTAAGCTTAGATAAGACAGCCTGTGTGAAACGACCAACTAAACTGAACTAAAACAGGACTTCCCTCACCCTCATTTCTCATCCTCGCTCTCTCTCTTTTGCTTTCCAAACTCTCCCTCCCCTCCTTTATCTCTCTCTCTCTCTCTCCTCTCTCTCTCTCTCTCTCTCTTATCAAACACACAGGGTCTGCAGCGGCGGGTGAGGAACATCGTCTGTGCACTTGAGTGTGTGTGTGTGTGTGTGTGTGTGTGTGTGTGCAGAGCACGCACACATGTGCCTCTCCCGGTGATGTGAGAAATCAAGAGGGACACATCTCTTAAGCCTCCTTGTGGTGGGATTTCAATTTGACGCACTAAACGTAGCGCGCGTCTTCGCTCTCACACACTCTCCCTGCATGTGTGTCCGCTCGCTGCAGCCCCGGCGTCGGTCAGACCCTCTCACTGCTGCACTTCAGCCAATGTGGAACAACTCGTCTGCAGCCGGCCGCCTCACATGGCTCCTAAAGAAGCGGATATGCCCCAGTGCCACGGGAGACTGACGCCTTCACTGTCTTCCTCTCCTCCGCTAATGGTCCTCTCAGGGTGAGTGTGCCCTCCGTCCAGCCCCGTTTTTTTTAAAACATCAAGTCCTGGAGCAGGAAGGTCTGTTTGTGCATTGCAATGTGCTTATTCGTTGGTTGACTGACGGTTACTTACTGTACTGAGGCTGAGTGAGTGAGTGAGCTTGGTTTCAATTACACTTCATCTACGTCTGTGCCACAGACTGGAATATGATAATTCATTTCACTTTTTTTTTTTTCTGTGCTTTGGAAAGGCTGGGGTTTGTGATTTTGACGTTTGTTGGAGCTATTTTATAGCCTATGGTTGTTTCTGCCATTCAGCAGCCTCATGTTTTAATCCATTCTTTCAACAAAATGACATTTTAAAAGCCATGTCGCAATACTTCCTGTGAAAACTGCAAAAACAATATTTGTAGGTGTAACCGCAATTTTGATGAACGTGGGATTATGTCCTTCGTGGATGAGGGCTTTTTCTCCCACGCCTCAGCAGGCTCTGCACAATGCGTTTGCAATTGGATGCTGTGATTCTTCACATGCATAAGCTGTATTTTCAGTTAAAGTTATGTATTTTAGTGTGGCAGACTTGTTTTAAAACCTGTTAGTCATTGGGGAGTTAAATGGGGAAGTTAAATAAGCATTTATTGGAAGCTGTATTGTAGATGTGACAAGAAATCATTTAGAGAACTTTTATGAAAGGGATAAACCTGTCAGGAAAACATGAGAGGATGTGCATTTGAATGATGGCATCCCTGCCGTATGATATTGTGCTACATTTGTGTGTGTGTGTTAGAGAGAGATTTCCACTCTGTCACGGACCACCCTATGATGGAATGACACTTTCTATCTTCACTGTGATTCAAAATCTCATTTTCTTCAGATATGAACTTTTTGCCTTTTGTACACAAGCCAGAATGGAAATATCTCCAGCATATTATTTTTCACCCATTTTGAGTGAAATGTTTCCATCATCCTATCATTACCTTGTTCTTGTGGGAAGATTAGATGCTCTGGGGTTTTTTTTTTTTTTTTTTTTTTTTGTACAGATTTAACTTCTGGTTCCTGGAAACCTTCCATTTTATTTTAGTAGCATTTTCGTTCACCGTATACCTCAGTCCTGCAGTCCTAGGCCTCTATTCGAACAGAGGATGAATGTGTTTAGTCACGCTCCAAAGCGTCATTACGTTCTTCCCTTATTTTTTGCTCCTTCTTCAGTTTTTGTTCACTTCTGTAAGTCATGACTGATGATGGGCCATTGAAATAAGCTTTTGTGTTTAGATTCTCGAAGTGTGTGAATAAAGGAAAGATCATTTAAATGAAAAAATAAAGTATTTCAGTTGTTTTGTTCAGCACACCATAAATATTTCAGATTCTTCACTATCAAAATGTATCAATTTATGACTGATCATGTGAAAAATATTAAATTAGGAAAAACACTAAAACGAAGCATTTGTGAATTTTAAAATGCCACTGTAGGATGTTGAATAAACAAGTGAATATTTTTTTTACTTGGCGACTGTGATTCATGCACTAAAAGGTTACGTTTTTCTTCCTTTCATGCACCCACTTACAGTGGTTTAATGACACCCCAGTGTACATCACAAATCCAAACGGGGATTCCTTCATTTTCAGTCACTTTAATACTTTAGCTTGTTAGTAGGATTAGCTCCACATTTCTTATTCACAGCCCCTCGCGCAGAGCTCTGGTAATAGCAGTCATTTGATCCCACTGTACTCCTTACATGGCTTGCTGATAAGTCCGTAAATCCAGTGTTACAAACTAGTGCACCTTCTCTCTACCAGTCAGTGGCCAAAGGCAATATAATGTTTAGTGAAGCCTGACCCAACACAGAGACTGTGACCCCTCTAAAATGGGGACTGTCCCACATTTTGACCTTCTCAACTGTTTGCAACAATTAAAATTTCACAATTAATTGGGTATTAACACATTAGTTGGATAGTAAATGAGTTTAATGTACAATTTTATTTTTTCCATAAAAATGTAAATCAATAAATACAGGTAAATAAACAAACACAAATATTAATACAGTTGCTGGTGCCAAAAACTGGTTTCTAAAACTGGCTAAAATGGTGTAAAATACATTTAAAATATTTGTATAAAATGTATTATATTCTGACTATCAACTAGTACTTTTAAGGCATATAGTCTGCATTGACATTTTACATCTCTCAATCCTTTCCTATGTTGTGTGTGTGTGTGTATGTATGTGTGATATGTATACACACACACATATATGTATTAATCTAATATGTTTTTAATATACATTTATACAGGTCCTTCTCAAAAAATTTGCATATTGTGATAGTTCATTATTTTCTGTAATGTACTGATAAACATTAGACTTTCATATATTTTAGATGCATTATACACAACTGAAGTAGTTCA
>JAUMHI010000061.1:11676930-11706235 GCA_032359435.1 Enteromius unitaeniatus
AACTACTGACGCCTTACCAGGAATGTTTACTTTTTGAATTTACTAGATTTGATTTGGGGCTGGGCGATATATATCAAGCGATATATTATGCGCATCTCATCAGTAAAGCCGGTTCTTTGATTAGCGCTAAATCTCCGTCAGCTGTTTTTAAAAGCAACGCCAGCTTATGAACAAAGCCGTACATCACTGAGAAGCCGCGCCATTGAATCACCCACGAAACTAACGCGTAGCTTGTCAGTGATCTACGGCTCTGTTCCTAAACTAGCGCTGCATTTAAAAACAGCTGACGTAGATTTAGCGCTAATCAAAGAACTGGCTTTACTGATGAGATGCGCATGATATATCGTTCGATACATATCGCCCAGCCCTAATATAATTTAGCGTTATCATTCATATTTAAAAATGGACATTATAGTGTAACAGATTTATTTTAGCAGTATTTATTATAGCAATAAATGTTTTATTTAATATTTAAAAATATCGGCAACACTTTACAATAAGTTAATGCATTAACTAACTTGAACAAACAATGAAACGCCTTATAACTGTATTTACTCATCTTTTCATAAAAATACAATCATTCATTGTTTGTTCATGTTAGCTCACAGTGCCCTAACTAATATTAACAAACACAACTTATGTTTCTAATAATGCATTAATACATGCTGAAATTAGCATTAACTAAGATAAATAAATATAATGCTGTAGATAAATGCTGTAGAAATAGTTCATTCTTTGTTCATATTAATTAATTAACCTTATAAAGTGTTATAAAAATATTTTTGTCACGTTTATTAATTCTTTTAAATATATATATTTTTTAATATTCATTTTATAGTTTGATTAACCATTTGTTATTTTTTTGTTAGGGTTATTCTTTGGATCAAAAAAACATTGCTTTCCTCTCAAACTGAAGCAGACTGAGGTTCATTTAACCCTGCTTGCAGAATCACTGCCAAAACTGTGTATATTCTGCAGCCTGGCTAAAAGTACCTGCCATATTAGCTCCAAAAATTGACAGAGCACCAGGCTCATTATTTTGAAATGCTGATTGAATCGTTAGAGGGGGCAGTTCAATGTCTCAAGGAGGATGAGTGTTATCACTGTTGAGTCAGATAAGCTTACAGAGTGAAAATCAGACACCGAAAGACACCGCTGCTGCCTGACAGATGACAAGGTGTCCATTTGTATTCTTCCCTGTTACTGAGCCTGCCAGACATTTCAATGACTAATAGCAAATGATGGACCACAGCTGAGTGATATGAATATGATCCAGAATGAAAACTGTCTTGCCACTATATTTATCTCCAGGCTGAAACATTTATTTTACATTGTATAGCCTGTCTATGGCATGTTGCAAATTGTGTTAACATGGCGTTTGTTTACCCAACATTATTAGGCTTGTGCTTGGTGATGTGAAATTAGTGATATGAGACAGAATCATTGTGTTGACCTGTAATTTAAACCATAATAAGTGGTGCTTTGCTATTAGTATTGCTTATATGAAGTGTTAAGGGTTTGAACAAACTCACAATCCTTAATATTAAGCTACAAACATGAATGATATTTTACATTATGCAGTTCATCAAAGAAACATGAGCAAGACTAAGCTAAAACAGGTTGTAATCCCTCTGTAAAGTAGTGTTTATTTTTAAAAAATGGCATCTCACTTTATTGATCTAGTTTGAAGTCCGCAATTAAGCTTTTCGGTTTATCCTGACATAATTGATGTTATAATCATAGCTTCATTGTAAATAGTCAACAGTAAGTTTCCATAGAAGTAATTACATAATATATTTAGGAAATGTTATTAACAAAATTCTGAAGGTAGAAGGTATAGATAAATATTATGGCATTTCTATATAAATATCTAGATCTAATATATAGATCTGCCATTTTATTTCAAATGTAGTCTGATGTAACCAGTCATTCAGCATATGTATTATCTTCAGCAAAGATAATGCCAATATGACTCCTACTCCCGGAAATCCTGCAACAAAGTTCAACAAATCAAATAACTACTTCGAAACACTTGAAATGTTTCCAATTTTGTGCGCCATATGCATCAGACGTTCAGCCAACAGTCCGTGGGCGTGACGTCAGAGGCTGAGACTATTTCAAAAATAACTCCTAGTTGTAGGCTTTAGTATTTATCGTATATGTAGGGTAATGTTTCAACTTTCTCCTTTTAAAGTTTAATGGCACGGTTTTCAAATATTTAGTAGCAAGCAAGCTGTAACCTAGTGTTAAGTAAGCACTTGTGGTGCAACTCCCAGAATATCACAGCGAGTAGTGCATATTTTTGGATTGGGCTAGCAAGGAAGCAAACAAAACGCCTTAACAACCACCTAGCAATGCATCTAGAACCACTATAGCAACCAACGCATCAAAACCACTTTGAACACCTTTGCAACCATATAGCATTACCCTGGCAACCGCTCACCCAAGCACTGTCAGTGAGTTTTGAATAGCCATAGTTGAAATGAAAAGCAAATTGACAATTTGACAAATTATTCACGGTCCACCAACTGGTAAAGCAGCGTTTTTTTAGCACACACACATACCATCCATTAGATTTTTCTGTACATGAACAATTTATTCCAATCCAAACTGTGAAAAAGTGACAACAGCAGAAACTCCATTGAATAATTCCTACCCACACATCTTTGATTGATGATGTTTAAACCATATTGTTCCTCTTAATTCAGGTGTCATGTTATCTTGTGTCTGTATTTGCCATCAAGTGTTGAGTTGTATTTCATATCTTATGACTCAAAGGCACTGCTTCATCTCGCTGGCAGTCTGTGCTTCAGCCCCCATCTCCCATGTACTGGCTGCCTCATTAGAGAGATGAAGCCTTAGTGTAATGAGAGAGCATGAATGCAGGTCGCTCTGTGTCAGCTGTGACTTCCACTGCTAAACAAAACACGCGCGCCCACTAAAAAACCCAAGCGTTGACTGCCAGGATGTTGTATGCTGAGGAAAAGACAAATCTAGGCCATCTGTGCTTGAGCTGCAATCACTGGCATTTTATTAACTGTAAATACTCTCTCTGTCCCTCATTCTTCCTTTTCTCTGTTTCGCAGGAGTTATGGTCAGTAAGGAGGCAGGCCGCTGCACTCTGTCAAGCTCAGAGTCTGACTCGGAGTCCGGCGGTCCTTCAGTGCGCAAGCGAAACAAAGCCCTGCAGGTGCGTTTTAAAGACATCTGTGAGGCGCAGAATGAGGCTGCCCACCGAGGTGCCAGAGACCGCTCCGTTTCCTGCAAGGTCATCCACCGGAGGTACATGACCATGCCGGCGCGCCGCTCTATCCCGAACGTCACCAAGAGCACAGGCGTGCAAACCTCGCCCGATTTGAAAAAACGCTACCAGACTTTCCCCTTCGAGCGCAAGAAGGGAAACGTCATTAAACACACTGCTCTAGTGGAGTCCTACCCGGATCAAAACAATGGCTTTTTGAGTGACGTGAAGGGCGGGGATCGGGGGATGAGGTGCGAGGGTCGGGTGCAGCAGACCCGGGTGTTGCTCCACACTACGCCGCAGTGCAGCGACGCTAAGGACTTGTGTATTGGGCCGGACTGTTCAGATGGGAAACTCTGCCCTGATCTATCAGACTCGCTTTTGGATCAGTCGGACTCTAGGAGGGATGCCAGCGTCCCGGGGGGTGGGACCAAGCACAAAGGATTACCCAGTGAAAGCGAGGCAGGGGCAGGCCAGCAGCCCAACTGTGCCTCCTCAACCACGCTGACTCAACCTCTGCAGGTCAGGGGTGACTGTTCAAAGATTTCTGGCCCTATTGCATGGACATCTTTGACACAAGTAGAATGCCCAGAGAGTCCCTCAGGGAGCTGCAAACGCAAAAAAGACACAGCTCAGCTGAATGGATTGCAGGCACAGTCTCAGGCTTTGCCTCATTCAGGAAGTTGCGGTTCCCAGGCCCACTGTCACAGTAGCCAAAACTCGGGTGCAGCAGAGACCCGGCAGGGCACGCAGGGGCAGCTGATTGTTCTCCCCGGGGCCGATGGGAATGTGAAAGCCAGGCTTCAAGCAATGGAGGCTCTGATCAACTCTAGTCAAGAAACCATCAAAGTGCTGCTGGGGGTCATTCAGGAGCTGGAAAGAGGAGAAGCACAGCGGGAGGGGTGAGTCATAGTCTTTACGTAACGCATTTCATCAACCGTATTTGTGCAGGTTTTGTGTTTCAGGCTTGTTCTCTCAATGTGAGAAAGAATAAATAATGAGATCTAAGGCTATTGAAGCTGTTTTTTATCAGAGTTTGGAGAATCTGCCACTCGCTGATGGGAGCTTAAAGAAAAGTTGTTTTGATTTCACTTTGTAAACACAAACGGGAAATACGGTACAGTATAAAGGAAACCTTACAAAAAAGTTGGTAGTATCTGTTCACACTTCACAGTCTACATCTATCACACTATATAGGGATGCACCAGTTCAAACATTTTGGCCAATATCGATATTATACAAATATTTATAAATATTGTATGCCATTTTGTCAAATAAAAAATAAAATGCTAAAAACTAAAAGCTTTTACAAATAAAGATACTTGCTCCATTAAATGGTTCCATAAGGAACCTTTAACATCTTAGGAACCTTTGTTTCACAAAAGGTAGTTTGTGTTTGTACGTTCTTCAGATTATCCATCTTTTTATTTTTTTATTTTTTTCAATGCGGAAGTAAGCCTTTGGGTGAGGCTTCAGGTTTGTCAGCCATAGGTAAATAATGAGGAGAATAGCAATGTGCAGTAAATGGAAAAACAGTGACCTAAATGCTAAAATTAAACAGATTATTGTAAAAGGAAAAAAAGTAGGATAGGGGATTTTTAGTTTTTCTATCAGTCAGTTGTTGATTGGAGATCTGAAAGCAAGCTTGCACTATATTTTCATAAAGGGGCGGGTTTATAAGCAGATTAAATTATTGGAGGTCCTACAAATGTCACCAGAGAGAAGTCTGACGTTTTACCAGATAATCAAGCTTTTGATTATCATTTTGATCTGACATTTTGATTGAGCAATTATTTCATGCACATATTCCTTTTTTCCATTTAATGTTTACAATAGTATCAACAAGGTTGCTATTCATTATGAGCATTTAATAGTTTTAAAAATTATTCAAACATTGGGTCAATTATATGCTTCAATTATATGAGACAAGATACCCAGAGAGAATACAATCAATGTTTTTTCTTGCCCAAATCACAAAATTAATTTTGACGAGTGTATGATGTAAATTAAACTGTCACCTGCTTTTCTGAATGAATTAGGGGACAGTGATGTTTTCTCTTGCATCAATTAAATGTAACGCCATTGGACATATTGTTTTAATTTCATTGTAAAGTTGACAAAAACTAAAGTAGCATATAGTAAATGTGTTGTAGAATCATTAGAAACAGTTCTGTTCACTTACAGTAATGGTTTCACTTGTAATCGCTTTCAAATTATGCTTTTCAGTTGATTGAGAAGCATTTGCCTCTGTTCTGATTTGCAGTTGTTTAATTACATTACTATACTATAATAATTTAACACACTTAAAACATTTCAACCCACTTGGGTATAATATTCAATCAATCGTTATGACTTTGAGCACATTTAAAGAAATACTTCACCTAAAAATGAAAATTCTGTCATCATTTACTCCAAACCTTTTGACCAGGCTGTTTTGGTCACCATTGACTTGCTTTAGTATTTTTTATTTTTTTTTTTCTTCTTCCTACTATGGAAGTCAATGGTGACCAAGCAGCAACCTCACGCTCTCTATCGTGAAGCCAACATGTAAGTGACTAAAACAATTCAAAAACTCTCTTCAGAAACATATGGGTGATGTCCCAGACACTACATACATTTTCCCTTTCAAAAGCTGCACTCAATGCTGCGTGAAAACGCTAATGAGAACATTCTTTGTTCAACTGGTTGTTGAAGCATGCCTGTCAAACACGTCAAAGTTTGACTTGCATAACCTCTGTCAGGTGACGTTAATTGATTGCATGCACCTGCGGGTTATAAATGGGCATGAACCCATTTAGGATCTCTTCAAATACCGCATTTTGTGTGCGTGTGTGCAAGGAAAGTGTAATACATCCCATCTTGCCTCCCAGCCTATTTGGCGACGTTAACACAGTCACCGCTAGGTTTTGGAAAGCAATGTGCCGCAAGGAGGTGTTTGTGAGGTTCCTTCCATGCCGTGCTCAAGAATCGGGGGCTGTTGGCCACCCAGTCCCGACCAAGTCCAGTTCGTTTTGAGGCGTGAAACGCAGAAGGAGAGAGAGGGTGTCTCCCCCCGGGGAGGGGCGCCTAAAATTCCAAGAGAAAATAAGAACTCTTTCCTGGCACCCTCAGGAGGTCATTGTCCAATCTCCGCCACCATTGGTGTTTCGGGGAGTGGTGGTCTCCAGCAGAATGTTGAGCGTTCGGTTGTCTCCTGTCACGGTTCAGGACGCCGAACATCTAACATTCCCCCCATCTAGCCAAAGTGTCTGGATCTGAAGGACGCCTATTTTCATATTGAAATACTGCCACAATGCAGGAAGTTCCTGAGGTTTGCTTTCAGGGCCAAAGCTTACTAGTATCAGGTCCTTCTATTATAAGCCTCGTGGGTTGGGGCACGGGATCCCAAGGGATCTGGAGAGGTCATCTTCTCACATGGCACATCAATTGCCTCAATTATGGCTTTATTTCTGGCCTGAAATACTTCCTCCAGGCAGTTGAGAGGCTACCATGTACAACACTGCGGTAGTCTCTTACATAAAGCGCCATGGCGGACTGCATTCGCGCCATTTGAACAAGCTAGCGCAGCAGGTTCTGCTTTGGGAAGAGAACAAGTTCCTGTCCCTCAGGGTGATTTACATTCCAGGGCATATGAATATGGGAGCAGACTTGCTGTCCAGACGAGCTGTCACACATGGGGAATGGAAACTCCACCCTGAAATAGTCAGTCAAATCTGGGAGAGAGATTCTATAGCAGAGGAGGACCTCTTTGCCTCACAGGAGACAGCACAATGTCCCCTTTACTACTCTCTGATCCTTCCTCAGGAAGGATCTTCTGTCTCAGGCGCAGGGGACAATATTTCATCCCCGGCCCGAGCTCTGGAACCTTCACGTCTGGCCCCTGAGGGGGACCAACTAAGAGATGCTGTCTCTTCATGTAGAACATGAATCATGTAGACCCAGTCCACTGCCAAATTGTTTCAGTGCTGGAGTTTCTGCAGGAGAAACTGTCTTCGGCTTATCTCCCAGCACTCTTAAAACATATGTGGCCGCCGTTTCGGCTTGCCATGTTGTAATTGAGGGGGTTTCTGTGGGAATTTCCTGCTTTATTCGTGGAGCTAAACGGTTGAGGCCACCCACCAGGGTGACAGTCCCTTCATGGGACTTGGCTATTTTGCTCGAGGGTCTGGTAGATACCCTTTTCGAACCAATAGAGTCAGCACCTGTTAGGTTTCTGACCTTTTAAGATGTTTTTTTTTCAAATGGCCATTACTTCTCTAAAGAGAATTGGAGATTTGCAGGCTCTGTCAGTTTCACCATCCTGCCTAGACTTTGCCCCTGGGTTTGGTCAAAGCTATTCTGCATCCTCACCCGAATTATCTTCCTAAAGTTCCGTTCTCGACCATGCACCCAGTTGTTCTGGAAGCCTTCTGTCCGCAGGAAAGTCTTCACTTACTTTGTCCAGTATGTGCTCTGCAGATTTACGTCCACCGCACTAGCGTAAGTAGAAGCAGCTTTTCATATGCTATGCGGGCCGCAACTGGGGGGTGGCTGGCACTAGGCAAACAATTTCACATTAGGTGAGGGACACTATTGCCCTAGTCTACGAGGCGCATGGTCACACTTCACCTCTAGGGGTCAGGGCCCATTCAACTATTCAACAAAATTGACCTGAGGATGTATCCGGTTCATGTCTATTTATAGGTGCATGCAATCAATTAACATCACCTGACAGAGGTTATAAAAGACAAACTTTGGCGTGTTTGACACGCATGCTACAACAACCGGTCGAACAAAGAATGTTCTCATTAACGTTTTCACGCAGCAACTCGTTCTCGCTTTTTCAGGGACACAAGGTTACAGTCAAGTAACCAGAGACATTTTTCACAGTCTATGATGGTGACCTAAAACAACCTGGCAACAAACTTTTTTCAAAATATCTTCCTTTTGCGTCCTTTTGTAATTCATACAGATTTGGAACTAATGGAGGTTGAGCAAATGATGACAGAATCTTTGTTTTTGGGTAAACTATTCCTTTAACTGTCCCTTTTACGTAAGTCTTAGATTAGATGTTTGAAGAGCTGCAACCGTAAACAAGGGGGTGGGGCTTAGCCAACTGTCAATCTATTGTCTGCATTAGTCACTTTCAAAGATAAAAGAATAATGTTTGTTTGGAAAATGTGCTGGAGCTACTCTTCTGTTATACCATACTTCATTTAGCAGACAAGGTCACTCGTAAACAGCATACCTGATTTATGAATGAAAGGCAGGTGTGAAGTCAGCAGGGAATATGTATTCAACTCTGCAGCTCGAATCTTTTAATTTCACTGCATTTGTGGTGTTAGTGCTGCACAGGTTTAAACCGGCGCTGTGAATAACATGAACATCCATTTATAACAACTGTTTAAAGCTTTCAAATGCACTTCAGCTCCATTTTCATGTCAGCATCTATAGTGAGTGGCAAAAATTCAGGGTTATGGGTTGTAGTGTAAATGAGGTGAAAAGATACTTTGGTGCCTGTTGAAAGCCACTTGCATAGCAACACAGGGACACTTCAATGTCAGATGTCATCCTGCATTCTCTAATACCTGATGCTCCAAAGGCACAGAGCCAACCTCACTTTCTCTCTCTGCCGGCTTGCCCGATGAGAGAAAAGAACTCGATACAATCAGTGCTCCTCATGTTTAATAATGCCCTCCATTAAGTGGACGTCTCTTCTGGTTGGGATGCTGGAAGCTTAGAAGTGCCTGCCTCAGCTGTTGGCCGGATGGGACGTGACAGTTTATTTAGTGAAGGTCGATGAGAGTGGGTTCTGGAGATATTAGCAACTCTTAATCCCTGGTAGACATCCAAAAGGAGTGCTAGGCATGTTTTTTAAATACATGTTCACTACCAGATTTAATTTTTTAGTTGTAGAAAAAAAAATATTTTATTCAGCAGAGATGCATTAAACTGAAATAAAATGAATATAAAGACATTTTAAGAAAGGGTTCTATTTCGAAATAAATTTGATTTATATTCATTAAAGAATCTTGAAAAAAATTAATTGCAGTTTCCAAAAATAGTAAACAGCAAAACTGTTTTCAACATTGATTAGTAATGATTCTTGAGAACCAAGTCAACATATTAAAATGATTTCTGAAGGATCATGTGACAATGAAGACTTGAATAAATCTACTGCTGAAATGTCCTGCTTGCCATCACAGGATTAAATATTAAAACATAAATCAGTTACAGTATTTCAGCAGTTATTATGGAAATACTTCACAATATTACTGTTTGAATTCATTTTTGGTCAAGTAATTTAGCCTTGGTGAATAAAAGAGAATACTAAGATGCATTAAGGTATCTGAAAGTGCTCCTATTATGGGTAATGAAAGGTTCATATTTTGGTTTAAGGAGTCCCCAACAACAGGCTGACATGCATGCAAGGTCACAAAACACTTTCATTATTGTCTTTATTATATGCATTCATTTTTACCTTGCTCAACGATTAATTTCTCCAAAGCCTATCTGTCAACCCTGTCATTTTGGCAACTTCACAACCCAGTGATACTTTTGAGTCTGCGCAGTAGTGACGTGCGGTTGGCAGTTATCCAGGGGTCAGATAATAAAAGAATACCTAAATAAATAAACATGTAAATTTAGATACAGCTTACACTTCAAAAGGCTATGTTTTAATTTATTAATTTATTGTTTCCTGCGGTTAGGGAAACAGCAATTTTACTGCTCCAAAAGTGACACCTAGTGGCAAAGAATAAATTTGCTTTTTAATTTCAAGTGGGCATGCAGTTTGCTAATGTTTCATTTGTACGTCAACATGAAACGGCTTTGAATCATTGAAACAAGTAATTTCTTTAAACGAATTCAGAGTCGAATCTTTCTTTTGAGAGACCATAACTTTATATACGGTGCACTTTCAGAACTGTTACCCACTGCATGAAAGGTAATTTTCAAAAATCCATAACAGAGGCACTTTAATAGTATTCTGATTCCTTTCCTCTTCCGGGGGGGGGAGATGAAAAAGTTCTTTTCACGATGCTCCTGTATGTGTATCCTGTTATTATTGTGAAACAATTTGTTTCAATAAACAAATAGTATTCCAAAAACTTCATATTTAAATGTGACTTTTTTTATATGATGCATTGCATCTTTATTGTTAAATTAGGCCATAATATGATTTTTAGAAAGTGAAAAATCTAAATCAAGGCAAATGCTTCATACAGTCAAATCCATCTGAAGCCTCAAAAGCAATTCCAACAAAAAAGGCTTGCATTCTCTCTGCTCTATTATGAGTGATCCGACAACAACAATTTGACCATGGTTCTGGATAATTTCTCTGAAATTACTCTCTCTTTACCCTCTGCAGACTGACATAAGAAAACCAAAAGTTCTTGAAAATGGCAACAGTTTCTAAGGTAAAATGGGTCCATCTTTTTATTGCTGGGCTCAGCAGTGTGTCAGTTATAGCCACTTTACATCTCCCATATCATTGCCCATTTAGTATGGCAGAGATCTTGTAAACCGCAGATGCCTGAATCTGTGTATACTGTATCTCGCCCTAAAAATCTCCTGAAATGAGTCAAATTGGCCACTCACTACTGGTCTAAAACCCACAGTCTCAGCACTTCAGGTGTTTCAGGCATTGCTTTAGGCAGGTAATGGCCCTCAAACCTAACTCACTGTCACTAAGGAGCACTGGACTTCTTTCTAATCCCAGCCAGGAGTGAGAAAAGCAGGGCATATTTTCAGAGCACAAAACCACTACTCAAACAGCCTCAATTAGCAGCGCCTCATCAGGCAGCCCTTTCATCTTCGGAAGGAGAAAGTGTCTGTTTTTTTTCTTTTCTTTTGTGTGTGTGTGTATGTGTAGCCCCCATCTTTTACAATGAGTGTGAGGCCTATTATTAGAGGCAGGACCTCCGTGTCCGTACTCCCACATGCTAGGTGTCATCAGAGCAGCTGAGCTCAGAACCGATGAGTGTCTCAGTGTGGGCAAATGAAAGCCCAGCCAGTCTCCCCGTGTTAAACCAGCCAGAGCCAAGGGTTTGATGTTCCTCTCTGTCTGAGTGCAGCGCTTTTAGTGCAAACAAAGCGTCTGCATGTTGCTGACAGCCAGGGTGGGCAGAGCTTAAAATGCCAAGCACTTGGAAGCCCTGGCAAGGATGTCTCTGGAACACCGGGGTAGAGCCTTTAGGTGTTAAGCCAGCTTTTAGTGCTGATAGAGTCGTGCTGCGCCTGGAAATTTAGCCAGTTCACGGGTTGTAGTTTGCAGTAGGACAGTACTAGAGGAGTCATGAGTCTAACAGAATTTATGTGTGTGTGTGTGTGTGTGTGTGTGTGTCTATATATATATATATATATATATATATATATATATATATAAAAATAATATATTTTGTATTGAACCGTTCGGTACGAGGCTTTCGGTACGCATACAAACCTAACGATTCAGAGAAAAAAAAAAAAAGAGAATAAAGTGTGTAAAATGTTTTCAGTGCTACGCTCAGCAAGGCAGAGCAAACGACGGGACAGGGAAGCCGCTGTCTGCTCCTCCCACCCCCAAACAGACGAGAACCAGTAACACACACATTACAAACGATCCCCGCGGCATTCAGGTAACGTTAGGCATTTCCCTTTGCCATTTCAGCTCAACATCCAGCTGTTTTACCAGAGCTGCATCTTTCTGCTCTAACGCACTAAAATAATGTTTGTATTGGTGTTAACGATACTTTAGCATTAAATGTAACATAAGGGTACGTTCATGAAGTGTCTAAAAATTTGTGGAAAACGTGAGGGCCCGACGTCCACTTGTGCTTACAGCCCAACACCGCGCAGGACGTTTGGCATTTGCCTCAAAGTCAAGCTTTTGTATAATGCACACACACAGATTTTCCAAATGCTGGCATAAGTTTCTTGTTTTTTTTAGGCAGGCAGTTGCAAGATAATTGTAGAGGAGGAGTAAATGAAGATTTTGTGTTGCTTCAACTTTGCTGATGCCTCAAATTAGTTACAATATATCATTTTCTCCAAGTACTTTTAACACATTTTGTTCCGCTCGCTGAGGCTCATTTCACCATATATTAGATAATAGCTGCTTTTTTTAATGCAGTACTTTCCAAGGACAGTCACTGGGTGATGTATCCAAATGGAGATTCAGCCGCCTGAACTGCTTTTTAATCATTATCACGACTGGCTCATTAGTGTGCCAATGACTTCCACAGCCTATCCAGACGGCAACAGATTGTCAGTGTCTGGATGAAAATGGGATTTCACAAGGCATGCTCTGCTGTGGTTTAAGAGCATTTGGATTCCTTTACACACAGTTCATTTCCAAGCAAAAAAAAAAAAAATAATAAAACTAAAACAAACCTCTACACTTTATGTGAACAACCAGTCAGTAAGCACTGATAAAGAATTTCTGTTAGATGTAAGCTAAAATGTGTTTGATTCACTAAAAGCCACTGATGCATTAAGTTTTTCAGGAAGTGGACTATACTGGATTCATACTGTGCTTTTGATTTTACTAAAGAGACCCAAATCATAATTGATGTATTATGTAAATGGACTGTAAATAATTATAGTAAATATGTCTTTATTTACTACAAAGAAACCAGTCATATAAAAGTCATTAACATCATTAACATTCATTTTGTTAACAGGCAATAACGTTTGATTCACCAAAAATGAACCAACTTGTAGGAGTTTGTTTTGTTCTCTAAACAAACTACACTGACTATGTTGTGATTTCGCTAAAAAGCAGTGTTACTTTTAGAAGTATTGCATTACAATATTGTGTTACCCCCCCTAAAAAAAGTAACAAATTACGTTACTTAGTTACCTTTTATGGAAAGTAATGCATTACATTACTTTTGCATTACTTTTTAAATATGGGCAGAGCTTGAGTGTTTATTTTTAGTATTAGAAGGTATAGCACACCAAAAAGTGTAAGGAATAAAGCTCAGGCTGAAGACGTAAATATACATCTGTAAAGTATAATACATGAGAAGAAAGTAGAAAGAAAAAAAAATGAAGCACAACTGTTAGTTTTTGAAGTAATTTTTGCTTGTATGTATGTTTGAACTGGATCATCAAAGGTCAGCAGCAAAGACATTGATTAATAAAATGAGATTAGATTTTAGAATTTAGAATTTTAATTATTGCAGGTTTGTGTCATATTCTGAGTTTATTTTCATTCATTTTGATGATACTAAATCTGTTTTATTTTTTTGTTACAAATACATACGAAACATACGATTCACAAAATCGTTTTTTATAAACCAAACTACTGTACACAGGTTGCATTGCCTTGATTTATTGCAAAGAACATACTGTACAAGTTGTTTCTTTCAGGAATCAGACTACGCTGGTCACATTGTGTGCTTTGCACTAAGGTTCCTGTATCCATCTTGTAGCACTGTTGAATAAATATTGCTGGAAACTATCCAAGAATTTCAGTATGTTATTCCATCCCTCAGAAATGCGAGACCCATTACTGGGAATCAAACGTTAATTAATTCCTGTTTCCTTATCCTATAGGCAGGCTTCACTCACATTTTCTAGATAACAAAAAAATCTATTTTATATTCACTTTACTTCACTTAATATTCTGTCTTTGATGATCAACAAATGTACTATCCATGATCAGATGCCACTCTTGCTGACTTTGTCACATATTATTTTCATTAGCATGTGCAAACATGAATGTCCTAATAGCATTCGCTGAATTTCAATGACATACCGAACCACTGTGTATTCATTTTAGAAAGAAACATTAGCGCACTATTACACAGTGTGTAGACGTGCTTCTGCTGCCAGTGTCAGATTTTCACAGGTTAGTCCAGGAACGTAGCAGTGTGCCACCTCCCTGCACACTCAGGGCACACCTCCAGTGAGAGAGGGCAGAGCGTGTCTTTCAACAGAGCTGATGTCTGCAATAATTGAGAGCCAGCTCGCAGGGAAAAACCACAAAGCACTTGTGTGAATCAGTGACACACACGTATACACACCCATACAGTCTGATCAATACTTATTTTAAAGAATTGAAACATAATATTACTGTGTGCTCCACACATTGACACTTAGATGGGACCTGGCAACTCTAAATTACTCCATAGCTGTTTTGGAACATGTTATCTAGCTGGTAGACCATCTAAGCTGGTAGCTGGTAAGAAAGATAGATAAGATAGACAGTTATTCACAAACCAGTTACCAGCTGATAATACTAGCTTTAAGGGATATTCTTTGTTCATCTTCATAATACAAATATAAACTTGATTCAATAATTTGTTTGCACAAAGTATCCTTGTAGCTTCATAAAATTTCAGTTGTACCACTGATGTCAAGTGGACCATTTAAACAATGTCCTTACTATGTTTATGTCTTGATGGTGGTAGTACCCTTGCTGTATGTGGAGGATCAGAGCGCACTCGGATTTCATCAAAAATATATTTGTTTTTGGACGATTACCAAAGGTCTTACAGGCTTGGAATGACATGAGAGCGAGTAATAAATGATAGAATTTTCACAAATGGAGGCAAGTCACTTAATGAGTAAGCCGCTGAATCATTTATACAAGCGATTTGTTCAAAATTACTGATTCATTCAGAAAAAAATTTATGGGTAGATTATTGAATTATTCACTCAAATTATTTTGTTAAAAAATGCAGATTCATTCAGTTCTGAAACACTGATTTTCACAATGTTAGTAACATGGTGTCAGCTCACACATCATTACCAACAATTTGTTTTATCATATACAACAAATATGCACTATTTTTGTGTTCCACAAAGAAAAGAAAAAACATTCAGGTTTGAAATGAGTAAACTAAATTTTTTATGTACATTCTAAACAAACAAGACCTACTGTAGCACGCACCTTTTAACAGACCTCATCATCTCATTGGCTGTTGTTTGGGTCACCCTGACTTTTAATAATTCCTTGCCCTTCTTGACCTTTAGGATAATTCTCCTCCATTGCCTCTGCCACGAGGAATGGTTCAGTCTCATCTCATTTCTTATTATTCCATATCATATTGAAAATATAGATTTTTCTTCCTTTTAAGTGTACAGCTTTCTCCTACCATGATGTAGTGCCCTGATTCTGAGCAGAAAGGGAAAAATATAATTTATTTTAGTTTATAAGTAAAAGCTCAGTTTAGGTGCTGTTCGTGCCGACTGCATTGCTGCAGCAAAACATTGCTCTTCCACGTTTAGACATAATGTGTGTAACCACTGTCGCCGTGAACTCCTCAGCAACGTCAGATCGAACTGAATGCAGAATATCAATGACCATCCTGACACTTGAGCGCTCAGAGGGATAAAGTGATCCAATTAGGCTTTCATTAAGCTTTAATGAAAATGCATAACTGCATGGCTGCTGGGTGCAGCCCTGTTATTGTCTCTGGAGAAATGCTAGGCATGTGTCACAGTGTCACATTAGCACACAAATAATATATCAAAACCACTTCAAGTATGCCAGGCTAGTGCATGATCCATCACCCCCTTGTACATACATTAATGCTGCTGAAGCCCAAGAGCCACAACTGAACAGCGGATAGATACAGGGAATTCAATCCTGGTGTCTTCCATCATGAAATAACGTATAGAAATCCTGGGCGCAGGGCGGAATAAAAGAATAATCTGCAATAATTAAGGCTGTAAATCAATGAAAACATTTTATTCAATTAAACAGAGTTACTGTATAGCCTATATCTCATGCTTAGCATAGCTGCATTGTTTTCCATCAAAAAGACAATAAAAACAGCATTGTGAAATATAAGTACAATTTGTTTTGTACAAATGTTTTTCAATTGTAATTGTTCCAGTGATGGCATACAGTCTTTGTTGTTCAGAAATCATTCTAATATGATGATTTGGCATGCAAGAAACATTTATTATTACTAATTTTAATGACTGTTGTATTGATTAATAATCTGATCTGATTAACAAAAAGTTCAAGTTCAAGAATAGATTGAAATGAGCATGAGTAAATTATGATCAAAAGTTTGACTTTTATTTGAACTAGCCCTTATGAATTCAGTTGTTTCCAGATGCTCCATTTATCACACTGTTTTTTTCACAGACTGTCTTATCGAACTGGGCAGGATACAGCCAACTGTGACACGTGTCGTAACAGTGCCTGCATCATATACAGGTGAGTCTCTGATACTATATCTCAATCTTTCAGCTTGGCCAACATTTTCATGCTTGTTGAATGATTATTTTTTTTCAATGTGTATTCTGAAGTTTTAAAGATTCTTTGCATGTTACGGCACACATTTGTACAAGTGCAGCTCCAGTGTCCAATTTGTCCCTGTCGCAGTAAAGCTTTGAAGAACTAAAGGGTATAAAATTGCTCTGTTAGCCCGAGCTCTTCTACCAAGAATTTTCAAGTGTAAAATGAAAAATATCCTGACTTTGATGCATCCTGCATATGGACTTCATACATTTTTACCAAACCAACTGAAAAATCCACTCTAACTACACCTTTTTTTGCATGTTAGCTAATGTAATTGTATGATTCTCAGTTTGCTGTTAATTTCATTATAAAAGCAATATTACCCCCATGTCATTTCGAACCCATATGTCTTTTAAACCCAGAATGCTGCAAACCTATATCACACACACGCACTAGAGGATGGATACCCGACCCGCGCCCGATGGTACCTGACGGGTCGGACCGGGTTCGTACAGATATTTAGAAAGGATGCTCGGGGTCAGGTCGGGCTCGGTCACATCAGCGCTGAAGCTCTAATCTGTTGACATTTCCAAACGCCTTCCTACATTTGCTTAATAAAAGCGGGCTTTGCACACAAAAAAAGTGCAAGTGTCATTAGTATGAGAATAAAATTAGATGGGATATTTATGCCCGAGCCCGATCCCAGCCCTAACAGCTCGGGTCGGGTTCGGTTACTGCTCTGTCAGACGCGGGCTGGGCTCGGACAGAAAAATGCAGCCCAATCCACACTCTAACACACACACACATGGCTATGTTTTCATTTATGTTTTGCCGCAATATGCTTGCACATGGTAGCAAAACACAAACATTTTGCCTCTCAAGCATTTTTGTATTAATTTATTTACACATTGAAATCTAATGCAGTGACATGTACATAAAGGCATGCCATCTATCATCAGACAAATGCAGCATTTCACTGCCTACAATACAACCATGGAATACATTTACTTGGGTCAGAAATGAAATACAAAATATGCAATTCGGTTTGCACGGTGAGGGAAGTCAAATACACACAGATATGCATACTGTATCAGCATGTCAGCACTCTTTGAACACCGGCCCAGAGGAGTTGCATTACTATAGAGAAGAGCAACAACACTACAGCACACTCTAATGCACACATAGTAATTGGTAATGTTGATTATTTACGTGTAGTAAGTAAATTAAATAGATAATGAAATCAGTAAATATATATATATTTTTAAAGAAATATGCAATTATAGTAAACGCCATTATATTTTATGAATCTTTTTATTACAACATAAGTAAAAACCGTGAGTAAATATTTTTATTTTTATTTGTGGTTAAGCCATCCCTTACAAGAGACTTACAAAAATACAAATAAAAAATCTGAGATTTTGCACTATTGATATATTATATATTATGCCTGCATCTGTATTAAAGGACTGTTTATTCGATTGTTAGTATAAAAATCTGATTTGTAAAAGGTATAATTGGTTTAATTTGGAACATTTCGCGGTGGAAAGACAGTGGGTTTGGGTGAGCAATACTATGGTGTTAAATTTCCAGAGGTCCCCCTATAACCTGTAAGGTTCTTACCGAAGAGGACACACTGTGACATTAGTATGAGAAGAATACTGAGCAGAGACAGAGAGAGACTTGTATTGGTGAGGATGATGTGGTTGTCATAGTTACCAAAGTGATGAGGTGGTGAAGAGGGAAAAGGTGCTCCTAGCGTTGGTTGGGGTTAGTGAATCAAAGCAGTCTGTCTATGAATCTGTGTGTGTGTGGTCAGATAAAACACTTTATTCTACACTAAAGGGTTATCACCACTTTCAGCAGCTGATACCAATTTTGCACCAGTTTATGTACCAAAATGTGCATTCACAGTAAAAAAAAAATTGCTTTTTTTAGCCGAACAATTACAGTCAAACATTTAGCGCATGCCTGCTGTTCGTTACATTTACTAATTTTATTTAGACTGTTTTGACATTCCAAAACACTTTCCAACTGCTCTAAAATCCCAGTGGATAAGAGAAGGTGGCCTGCAAGGTCAAAGTTCATTGTTCATTCAGTGTACTCCACATGACCCATACAGGGTTTAAAATGGATGCCAGCATGGTGTAAGATACCGCTCGCTGTTCCTCCATCACATCTTTCTCAAAGGAACACAAAAGACACTGTAAGAGATCAGCATGCTTCCAGCAAACAACCAAGCTGCTGTCTGCAGCATACTGTGCCACATTGTTGTTTTAAACAATGGCACATCATTCCTTCAACCCAAACTATTTAATGTGCATTTGTCTCGCAAACACTGGCAACACTGAAAGCTTTGAGTGAGCTTTTGAGTACGAACAGTACTCAATAGTAATTTGAATACTACACTGGAACTGCTATATATTTTTTGCTTTATTTACCCAATTTTAATATACATGATTTTAATATAATGTAAACATACATTTTCTAGGTGCTAGACAGCTGGCCTTAATCTGTGAATTTTTACACTGTTAAATATATTGAAAATGGCATTAGAAATATTCATGAACAGTTAAGCACCTTTCTGTTAATACGGACTTATGGAGAGTCCAACCATGCAAGCTTGTTAAGAAAATTAAAAATAATGACTCAAATAGCTGATTAAAAAGGTATTCTAGGAAAAGAAAGGTTAGCATTGCCGTTTGCAGTTTTGTGCAAAAAAAGGGCCAATTAAAAAAATGACCCTGGTTTTCTTTAGCTGTGTGTGTAGTGAGTATATAGGGCAACTTATAACCAATATATACTTGTGGGTATTTCTTCTTCCTTAAGTCTTAATTTCTTCTTCCTTGGAGTCTTAAGTGGAGTCAGCTAAGCTCAAATTCTTTGTGCTGTTGTTTGGCACGTGTATCGAAGAGAACATGGCTACAAAGATTCTTATCAAATGCCCAGCGCACCAGAACATATGGCAAAAACAGCATCGGCTTTATAATCCTAGGACTTAATTCCTCACCGAACCATAAGACTTGCTGAATGTGTTCTCAAAGCTGAGCATGTGCACAAATTGGTTAAAAAAAATAAGCCTACTTTGCAGGATGAGGCCTTGCACTGACAGTTAATGGTGTCACTGCTTAAGCATTAATAGAAATATCATAGGAAACATTCTGTCATCATTCACACACCCTCATGGTATTCCAAACCTGAATGAAACATTTCTCTTTTCTGTGCAAGACAAATTAACGTAAAATAAAATAAACAGGTCAGCTGCATAATGTATGGCGATGCAAACAGCAAAACTTCTGTGCATATAAAGACGAAACAGCATCCGCATGCCCAAGTGCTTCAAAGCATTTACGCCTGCGCATACATCATCGTACATACACTTTTGTATATTTTTACATTCTCATACGTCAACTTATTGTAGCCAGCATGGTGTGGTTTTGCTGCGACATGTCTGTAGTTGGACACATACTGAGAGACAGATAGCGACAGAAAGAACGGGCCGACCTGTGGCCGTCCTGCCACAGCCTCTGTCCTCGGGGTGCGCTGATGGAAGACAGGCATGAGTCATTCATCAGAAGTAGGAAAAAAATAACCATTAGAGTTTTGAAATAGTGGCAACCATCAGTTTTTCTTGCATGGTGTTCAAGATAACTCCCTGTGGTATTCCTACAGCTCGCATTTAGCACCTTTTTTCCTTCCAACATTTATTTTGTGTCACGTCTCACGATGGCCCAGTGGGTATCTACAGACACTTGGCAATATCTTTTCTGCTAGGAGCTTACGAAAAAGGCCCATTAACAGTGCCAAATACAGTTGTGGTTTGTTCAATTTGGATTTTTAAATGGTATTTTAAATGTCTTTGTTTTTTTTTTTGTTTTTTTTCTTCTCTCGAGTGGATTACTGTAAATGTCTTGCATGCATTAATTATTGAGATGGTGTGATGCAGATATCCTTCTTTCACTTTCTAAGTCTGCGATATTTCTCATTATAAGCAGCGAGTCAGTTTCTATTATGTATTTATGAACCAGGAATAAACTGGGTAAATCGTGTGCTTTGTGCAGACTCTAGATGATTTCTCAAAATGTAGGCAAGTGTCCCCGTTCGCTTGCTGTGTTTTTCTCAGCCTAACACCCTTGCAGCTCAGAGAAATGCAGCTTAATCACAATTGCCGTGATCACACTGGTGCAGAATACAGTCATCGTTCTTGTTTTAGAGTGATAAATATGGCTGCGTTCACACAAAGTTTAAGTAGCAAAAGTGACAATTGCATTTAACTTCAAATGCATTTTATGTAAACCCAATTTTAATAAGTTACTTTTTATATTTTTAACTATGAATTAAAAATGCAGAAATTGGTATGATTGCATAATAATCAAACATGATTGAATAAAAAAATAAATAAATAGACAAATCTACTAATGACAGAATTTCTAGTAATATTATGTTATGTAATTAATGTTAGTGCTGTTATGGCACTTTCTGGAGACATTGTAGTTAAAAATGAATGGAAACTGATAGTAGCCCTCAACCATGGGACTGAGGTCCACTAGGGACCCTCAGCAAAGGGCCACAGGTGGTTTATTATATCATAATTAATAATTTATCATTATTAAAATAATTTAAAATAGGTTTGTTTCAAGAATCACAGAAAGTGTGACTTTATTGCCAATAGTTCTATGTAAAAAAAAAAAAAGGTTGAAAACAAACAGCTTTATCAAAACTGCTTTGAGAGTCAAAACATTGAGTTAAATTAAATTATAACTTTTTCTGTGTGCTTTATATAAAAATATTATGCAATATTATACTTTATACAAAATTTTAACTCATCTAATATGTGCATTTTTACAGTGGGTTACAAAAGTCTAGGACCACTAGTTATTGATTGATCGATTGATTCATTAAACAATTACATTTTATTGTACATTTTTATTTTAAACTAATACACCTGTGTGGGTCGTTTGTACAATAGCGGTGAAATACGACCCATCAGAGCATGCACTAAAATTGTGCCCCTATCGGCAACAGAATATTTGCATAACAATTTGATTTAGGGTTGGTGTAGCTCAGTTTGTGGAGAGATATAGGAGGAGTGTTATAAGACGATACATGATCATGGGTTCGAACCCAGAGAGTGCATGTGCTGATAAAACCCTGTAAATCATGATTTAGCAATTTTTGTAACAGGTAGGTTTAGGGGAGGGTTAGTGTGGTCATTCATACAAAATGAAACCTAGTAAAATATTTTTTTAATCACTGTGAGATCGATGTAAACTGTATTTAAACAAAACATGCATTTATGTCATTTAGTGATGTCACACACAATACAACACTGTCATTATTTTTACGCCCACTAGGGGGTGTGTACCTTTAAAATATAAACATAGATCATAATAAGATACTTGCACAAACCGCCTATAGAGTCGTTTATGTTGGAGGACAGACTCAAAATAAAAGTTCAATTACTTTTAAAGCAAATAGTTCGAAAAATGAACAAAAATATTACATGCATTTTTAATAGTTATTGTTTTTAACATTTGGACTCCTCAGTATATAATAAAAATAAACATACTGCATAGTAAGACTGACCCAAAGAGTGAACATTCATGAGTTTGGATGTTGGAGCTCATCAGTGCTGAACATTGTGCTGTACTCTGCACAAATAAGCAGACCAGTTGTTCACCACCAAAGAGGAGAGGAAACAGAAGACAAGAGAGAGCCTGATTGTCTGATTGCCAAAAATCTCATTTCCTGCCCTGAGCTGGCAGAGCGGCCAGTGAGGAAGTGCTGATTGTGATGCCTGTTGTTGGCATATAGTGGACTGGACACGTTCACTCTGTGGCTGCCATCTTGAGGCAAGCACAATGTGGCCATTCGTCACCCGACAGGCCCCGTCCTTCAGCACCACCTCAACCTGTCCTGTCCACTCACCACCTCATGAATCCAGACAAATGGACCCAAGTGGGTCACGTGTCAGGTTGGTGGAGGATAAGTGGTTGGTTTGAACGAGAGGTGACAGAGATGTGCACAGCAGGGATGGACAGCGGTGCCGCTCGAGCAGAAATTACAAACGGAGCTTGATAATAATCCACTCACTTCAGTAAAACCCTCAGAAATGATCCAGCTGATCTCTTGCACCACTCGGATAAAAACCTTTAGGCCTGCTTCTAAAATCAATTGCTATCTTGACTCGTACTGGAACATAATATTTGACATTGTTGTGTCCAAGATTGAGCTTTTCTTTTAATACCTCTCATTGACTGAACCTATTACAGTTTGTCCCTGCGGTAAAGTGCTTGAACACAATATCTGTGGCATCTGACAGGCCGGGTTGGTACCCTGTCATTGAACGAAGCTCGTGGCTGAATGTTTGTATACCTGAATAAAGGATGACGTTCAGTGTTACTGTGATTAAGTATTTAGCTCTATGTCTACAACTCCCCTGAGTTTGACCGTGTATTTTTTCTGCATTACATCAAAGCAGTCAAGCAAATAATTGAGCAAGAACCTGGGTCACTAATATTTGATGTTAACCACAGGAATCTATTTCAACAATCACCTATTTGTAAAATGTATACTTTGCTGAATGCCAGTGTATACCAATCCTGCAAATAAATAAATAAATAACAATTAAAACAGTAATATTGGTAGACATTACTATAAGAAAAAAAAACAACTATTTTTAAAGTGAATGTTTTGATAGCATAGTTTCAGGAGGATCGCTGGACAAATTAATCACTGCTGGCACCGCATCACCTAATCAATTACCTCGTTTGCGATCGCCAATCATACTTTTCCTTCCTACTATAAATAAACCTGTTTCTCTTTCGTTTTGCATCTCGCTTTCATGCACCCCTTCCCCTCCCCATCTCCTCCTAGCTCCACGTCATCTTCTGGGGTGCATGCGGCGATCTCCCTGGACCGCACGGCAAATTTGCTTTATTCACTAATGAGGAAGCGTCAACCCGTGAAATATAAATGTATAACAAATGTATTTTAAAATGTAATTTATTCCTGTAAATAGCCTCAACATAAATTATATATACATTTATATATGTATAAACATGTTTTGTAGATTCAGCCATTATATAATGTTTGTCACAATAGTAGCTGCTGGTGAAGTGAGTCATGAGCCTTTTCCAGCGGCACGGAAAACTCGGAGGCAGAAGTTCTCTTTAAGAACATTTAATGAAAAAACAAACAAGGACAAAACTGAAACAAAGCAAACTGACACGAACCACATCCACTAAGCATCATAGACTGACAGACATACAAGACCAGGGGAGTGAATTTATACAAACACTAATCAAGACAAAGACTGAAGGCACCTGGACAACACAGCTGGCAGAGAATCAAACACTAATTACAAGGGCGGGGTTACAAATGATACAAAGCACATGGGACAGAATGAAAACGAAGAAGCACATGGGCCTGATCAAACATAAACACAAGAACACGCCCACAGCGTGATAATGTTAAATCTCATAAAACATATACTGTACAGTATAATTAGAAATGCTTATAGTTGCATTTGAAGCTGTCCAACAGGTTTAATCTTGTACTTATATCATATCTTGTACATTTATTTATATGTATAATATGATTTTTCCTTTTTCAACAGTAGAAAGGATGTTTGAATTGAATGCGGCTGTTACAGATTGATTGCATTTGTTGTTGCAGAAGAGAAAATAACTCTTTTTAGGATAACCCAAAGACAACTCTAAGAGAACCAGGTTTGCTGTGCATTGTTCACCAACCACCCATATGTTTCAACCCCCCCCCCAGTGTGCACAAGCTAACTGCTCAGGTTTTTCCAGTGATTAATTGCTAAGCGTAGTTTAGCCCAACCTGGAGCTGGAACACACTGCTGCTCCATTCTCTTTCACGCTCAGAGAGTCTGCCGAGAATCGCTGAGCTTTCACAAGTTCTGTAAATAGACAAACCAAACACTGCAGCTTCTAAATATATCATGCCAGAGAAGTTTTTCTGATCATTTGTGAAAATCCAGGACAGACTTGAAAATGAGATGCAGATCGCTTTGTCTCCGTGGGTTTTAGTCTGTTTTTGTTCTGTTGTCTCGATGCGCATGTAGTGGGGAAAAAGTCCTTGGTTTAAGGTTTGTTTATGTGGAATTGTGATAAAACGCTATCCCATTTTCGAAGCCTGTAAAAATCAGCGCATAATTCCATAATGAACTGAACGATTAACGTCTGCGTTTCACCATAGCAGCTTTTAATTAAACTAAACGTGTGCGTTATCCAATACAAAACTTTAAATGAAAGCCAAAGGGCTCGGTTGTTGTATAAAGCTCTTCTTAACGCAAACCAAACAAACCCTCAGTGTAAAGACGGAGATAAACATAATTGACTCTCATGCTGCAATTTGCTTAGAGAGCTCTCTTTTTTGCACAAATCTTTTATAAATGGATGCAATTGATGAGTCAAACAGCATTGATTTCCAATACGCTCATTTGTAGCGCTGGAAAGTGAAAAGAAGGGGGGCAAGTGAGGAATGGGGCAGTTGGAAGTGAGTGGTACTGATGGGCTATGTGTGATTGGTCTGTCTCTGTTCTTTACACTGATGAGTCAGACGCTGCTTTGTGAATGATTTCATTTAGATCAGATTAAAGCTGTCTCTGATGGTTAATCTGGGAGTTTAGCCACTGCAATCATCAGGAATCATCTGATTGTCATGGGATTATGACTTTAGAGGGAAGACTAGGTCAGACCGTGGCTGTGCGAGGACAGTCGAATACACACACGTACACACAAACGCTGAGACCGAGCTAAACAGCTTAGTCATGATGTTAGAGGTCAGGAATGAGGTGGTGTATGCTCGTGACATTTTCTAAGGCAGACAAAACTCGAAACATAAAAGACCATTTGCAATTCATTTTACTCATTGAATTAATACTGGGTGAAAGAGGACTTTAACAGGAAGTAGATTTTTTTTTTTTTTACATTCATTAGGGCCTGATTGTTAAAAATGTGCAAAACAATGGAATAGTGTAATATTTCATAAATAATGTTTTAATATCATTATAATAGTAACCCTACATATAAATTTAATAACACCCTAGTGTTGAAAAGTTTGGGGTCAGACTTTTTTCTTTCTGAAAGGAGTCACTTACGCTCAGTCTCCTAATATGATAAAAAATACAATGATTACAATTTAAAACAGCCTTTTTATTTGAATAGATTTAAAAATGTAGTGTATTCCTTTCATGCAGTGCTGATATGCTAATGTATAGAAAAATAAAAAATATATACATATTAAATAAATGCTGTTTCTTTTTTTTACTTTCTATTCAAAAATATTCTGAAAAAATATTAAATATTATGTTTTTACATATCGTCTTTTGCTAAAACAAAATATTTCTAATAAGCGCCAACAGTCATTTTTCAGCAAAAAAAATAAATAAAACAAAGAAACACTTGTTTAATCTTTGCAATCTGTGGATGTCTGACAAATGTTGTTGTGATCTTACACTGTTTGGATGTGATTACATGCAATACACTGAGCTTTTCCTTCAACAATTGTAACATTGTTTTGTGAAAACGTTTCAGCTTTTTTTTACCCCCTGAAAAAGATATCACATGCTCATCCAGTTTCCATCCCTAATTTATCCATCTTCGATGACGTTTAGTCAGCTTTGATGCAGCTAGCTAGCACTCCTCGCAGCTAGTACGTCTTTTTAAAGTGAAAGTAACCTTGTCACCTGGCCTGAATACAGTGCACTAATTCGCTTAAATGGACTTATCGGCTTCTGTTCACAAACAACAAGTGCACTTATTGGCCAGTGCAATAAAACTTGAATTCGCAATGCTTTGAAAGTAGACAATACCAAATATTTTGACTAAATGTGTTTAGGTTTCAGATCGTGCTGTAAGTGGAGAAAGGCAATTAGCTCTTTTTTTTTTTTTTTTTTTTTTTTCATTTTTATCGGTTTTTGGAAATGAACTCTTCATAAATACACGTACATTGTAACACTGTGAAAGTCTTTAACGTAACTTTACATACTTGCCAAATAAAGCATTAATTGCTTTCAACAAATAATATAACAATGTGTTATTGCACTGTTAAAACATTATGGAGAAATGACATTGATGCACTTTGGGATGTTGCTGATGCCATATCCACAAAAAGATGAGGATAATTTATTAAAATAAATAAATAAATAAATGGTGTCACTTTTGATTTATTGTTGACTTTTTTTAATTGGACTAATTTAGGTCCTTATCCAGGCACTTCAGTGTAATCTGTTTTGATATTATCTGTACTCTACATTATTCACACCTAAAATCTTCACTTCTTCTCTTGCAGCGTGGAGCTAGATTTTAAACTTCAAGAAGACAAACTTCAGCCCTTAATGAAGAGACTGTGTCCATTAGAAGAGCCGTCCTACCCCTCTCTGCCTTACACACACGAGGTGTTCACCTCCACACCCAAACGCAAGTCCAAAACTGAGACCAAGAAGCATGCGCGATGGAAACTCTGGTTCCTCTAACATATGGATTCAGGATCCTTGAAACCATCACAAACGAGCAAATTCCAGAGGAATTTTGCTTGACTCATTGGATAAATGTGGAGCAGTGCTCACTGCTAGCCACCGTTTTGGAACATGCATCACGGGATTCACTGAGCGACTGGATTTTAGTAAGGAATAATAGTTATTTTCTAATCATGACCCTATGATGAACCCTCTGAGTTTGGGAACTGTTGAATTCACATGATCTCACATTTTTCAATGGTATTACACAATGATCCTTGGGTTTAGTCAAGCTATCAAGGTAAGAAAGCAGGCATGGTTGTTGCTGTGCTTTGTGTGTGTGTGTGTGTTTTCCAGTGTCTAACTGAGATCTCTCTCTTCTTTCTACATTTATCCCATTTTACTTTAGGGACCCTGCAGAGGCGACAAGACACTTCAAAGCTAAATGCTAGCTTGCCACAAAACTACTTTGGAGTCGTACATCAAAGACATCTAATCAGCAAAGCACAAACTTTTGAGAATTATAAAGTAGATTTGATAGCCGAGATATACCTCTGTCTCTTTCCCAGTCTTTCTTTCCCTTTCTTTCTTTCTTTCTTTCTTTTTTTCTTTCTTTCTTCCACCTCTTCAATTTTAAATGAAAATTGATTATCATTCTATGACAGAATAAATGAAATGAAATAAGTGAGTAATGCAGAATCAGCTGACTGCATGCACTAATAATCAATGTCTTTGTAGAGATATTTTTCTGGAAAATGTTGAGAATGCACAATTAGAAATGGTTAGGTTGTAATAGGGGTTTACACGCTGGTGTTCTCAAAGGAAAAAATACAGTGATTTGTCTTTTAATTATCTAGATTTCTGCATTAAGAATGGGCCATTAATATTTCCAGAATGCGAAAAAAAAAAAATTTAATGTGCAGATGTTCAGGTCTGCTACTATCTTCTTGGGAATATGATGCTGTATTTACAACTTACTGGTCAAGTTTTCAGTAATTCTATTTTTTTAGACTCATAAAGATGCTTGAGAATTGGTTGGAGATTGCAGACAATATGTGTCAAGGTGGAAAAAAATCTCAAAACGCCTCAAATCTGTTTAGATGATCATTGTTTCGTGTTATAGGTTGAACAGTGCACAGAACACAGCACTCTGTTCAAGCTGACGTGTCATTTGCTCAATTAAATTTTAATATGATGGCAGTCAATCACTGAAATCTTGTGCTTGTTTACCCACCTTAGGCAAAGTAACGACACGATCACAACACACAAATTGGGGAGATTAATAATGCAGGTAACATATAGAGGGCTATGTATATACAAACTGTGCTTAGCATTTTATTAGCTTTAAACAGTCTTTTTGTTAGATATTCACAAGTCTAATGTCTTCACTACAGTGCCAAACACTGTATTTAGCTAGTAGCCCAACAACCTTCATACATGGAGGTGTTTTTGATAACCATAGGCTATATATTTAAAAGTAATAATAAGTTCAAAAAATATATATATTGGTCACAGTTGTTGTTTAATTGGAGCACAGTACCTGCATATTCTTGTAGCATAACACAAATGCATCGTTATACCTTGAGAAAGTGCAATTGATTTATATTGTGCAATATTACATTTTATACTATTTCTACCCACAGTGCATTTACAATAAAGAAACCGATGCAAAATATACTGTCCTGTTCCCGTGAACGTTCTTTAGTGTCCAAAGGAGTGTGGGTTGCTTTGGGATTCTTGCAAAGTGCATTGCAGTGTTGATACTCAATTCATGAAGATGATTGAATAGTGCTTTGAACAGGACTCAGCTGGAGAATGAGATGGTTGCTACACTTCTCTCTAAAATTGATTGGCTTCGGCTTTGGTGCACACTCCACAGACGGGCTCTGTGATTGGACGGCCTCCAGTTGAACACCTGCTGCCAAGATACTGTCAGTCACTTTGACTCAAGGGATGAAATATCCCTCTGAACTCTTTTTGCAAACATAACTTATGTAAACATGGCCAATGTAATTCTGCTGACCCATGGTAGGGATATGACTACAAGCAAATCTCTCCAGACTTTGCATGCACTTATTCTCAGATCAAACAGCCTTATTTTAATATTAATAGCAGTTGCTTCTTTATTTTGTAGGTGCAGGGAAACAGAAAAAGAGTTTGCAAAAGTGCCATTTTTTTCAAGAATAAATATTCATTTTGATTGTCTTTTTTGAGAACAGTTCACCCAAAAATGAAAATTTACTGAAAATGTAAAGCCATCCTATGTATGTATATATATATATTGTGACATCGACTCACTAGACGGCAGATCCATTTGCGACTCTTTTATTTCAGACTCGTAGTCGTACATACTGAAGGTCAACAGGGGCGACAATAACAATACAGAGCAATCCAAAAATCAGAAACGAGGTACAGGCAGAAG
>JAUMHI010000061.1:11722573-11759879 GCA_032359435.1 Enteromius unitaeniatus
TTTTTTTTTTCGTATCAGAATACACACACTAGACATATCGTTTGTTATAAAAATCACAATTCTATAAAAACAAGGTGTCAAACATTGTGTCATATGCAAATTAATCAAAAATGTCTATCTATCACATTTACATTAAAAAAACATTGAAAAACTACTAAATGCAGGTGGTGATGAGAAAATCACATGATGAATCAAAGCTCATCACAAGTAGCTTTTACGTAGTAAAATATATAGAAGGTGCTTAGTGTCATTCACACAAGCACTAAACAACATCATGGTAAGAATTATTAAACTGAAATGTGCAATAAACATTCATTTAACAAGATTACATGTAACATACAACCCTAATAAACACAATTGATACAAAAAAGAAGAGACAAAAACTAAGAAGAAAAAGTTATTTCAAATTCAAACTAAATTTAAAATGCAATGCAGGGAATTCTGGGAATTTCAGTTTACGGTGTTTCCCTGTAAATTCCCTTTAACAGCTGAACAGGTTTTACTGTAGCTTTTTTTTTTTTTTTTTTACAATTTTTTACCATTAAAATTGCAGTAATTTTTAAGGTGAAGACACAAAGATGGCGCTTTTTGCAACTAAATACAATTTAAGAGATTAAGTCTATGGTGTGATAGGTGTCACGACAGGCTGACATAAATGACATGAAAATTTAAAACACGGTTTCCAGATTGGAATTAGATTAAGCCAGGACTAGACCTTTGCTAATTTAGGACTTTTAAGAATTTTTAGAAACATTTCATTCAAAAATGCATTATCTGTGAGCATTTTAAGACCAAACAATGGCAATAATGTATTTTAGGATATCTCAGTGCAAGCTTTTTCCAGTTTAGACAGCTCCTAACATTCATTTTAATCTAGGACTAGTCTTAAACCCTGTTCGTGAAACTGCCCCTAAGTGTTTCAGTGCTAAATGGCATGAATGACCAATCAGAACTGAGTGTTTAAGAAATCTCTGTAAAAGGCAGATTTCTTCTGTGCAAATGCAAATCTTGAAGAAGCCACGTTGTTGTCAAGCTTTGCAGGAAAGCCTGGGACAGAAAATATCAGTATAACGAAGTGACAGAGATTTCCAATTTGAGGACTGGAACTAATTATTGTATAAGCTATAATGTGTGCACAGTGCTTAGGTAATGTATGCAAAAATGTTAGCAGGCTTACAGTGTGTGCAGCAATGATTAAAGAGGACAGAGGACATTATTGATGCCTGACTGAACAAGACTCATTTAAGAGGAATATACTTGCAACCTTGGGGAGATTTTGCTACCTTGTAGAGCTGTGCTGCTCTAGATGTAGGATAAAGGTAACTTTTAAATATAATAACAAGACATTTTTTACATGGTGTTTAAATTTATAATAATAAAGACAACTTACATTTGACACTCAGAGTTTAAGTTCATTGAAGTATTTTAAATTGGCAAACTGGTGTGCTAAATTTTGGTTCACCTCAAAGCACAGGACCTACATTTAATTTTTGTTCTCATCAAAAATGCAGCAGTTAGTCTTTCACAGTTCCCTACTTAACAGCAGGCGAACCAATTTATCTCTTATGAAAACTGAGTTTTAAACAAATCGTCTGACATTCTATGACTTTCTCAGCACTGTTACGTAATGAAAAACGGAACTAGGATGAAACATTTAGCATGTTCTAGACATTATGCAAATTTGTGTTTGTTTCCTTCTCATCTTTTATCTAAACCAGGTCACAAAAACCCAAATGCAGGCAACTGTACACAGTCAGTACTTCTCACTGTACAACAACAAATAAATTATACCCTAGTCTAATAAATAAGTTAAAGCTTGATTGTGCAAAGAAGCGGAGTGAAATGGGACACTTTTTACATCTGATCCTTTGCCTAGGAATGAATCGTACCATGAAGCAGCAACAGGCAGAACGGCACCAACCTCACCCACAAGAAAGACTCACAGGACGGAGACTGTTCAGAATGAGATCTCCTGGGACTCCCAAGTTCAACCACTATATAAAAATGGGAGAGAAAACAAGCCTGTGAAGGACAGGGGATCCCAAGAGGGTTTACCTAATTTTCCATTTCAGAGCTTTTTTGCTGGAAAGGATCCTTCATGTACAAATGAGACTGGACGTAAACGGAATAGGCTCGGCACAGAACTGTTCTACAGAGGGTCCATCAAGCCTTGTGAGAGTTACAGTGAGACTGAGTCCTCTGATGAGCAACGATCCAGCACTTCTCTAAGTAGTGAGGAAACCTTTCAGGCTGGGCTACAACAAATCAGCCAGCTCCCCTGGGATGTGGAGAGTAGGCTGAGAGGTACCCACACAGGAAGCCTGGGAGACCCACACAGCGAAAGGAGCTGAGGAAACTGAGACAATTTGACAAAAAAAGGAGCGAGTAGCACAACTAACAGGGAGAGATTGCAGTTGAACACCCTCAGCTTAGTTGGAAATGGATGGCTGTCACTACGAAATGGAGCTGTGGATCTGTAACAACTCTGAATCAGGTATAACACAATCTTAAACACTCTTTTACACTTTGGCAAATCTGTGGCTAATTTATATGAATTTCTACAAAGCCATTCATATGATTTCATACAATCTGCTTATAATGCCCTGCTGATGATTAGTTTTAGGGGTGAAGCTTTATACTTATTTCTCTTCTAAAAGGCAAACTGAATACAAACTGAAATTGTTAACTTATAAAATAGTTTTTTTCATTAGATCAGTTAGGGCATATAGCATCTATTACGTTTTTTTATTATTAATAATACTTATTTATATACATTATACTATCATAGCCTGTTATTATAATTATACAGTATTTAAGCTTGCGAAACATTTAACATCAGTTCTTTTGTGTCTACTGCAAATGTCTTAAATTTTGCCTATGCAGTTCATGGTGATTAAGATTAATTTCATTGCTGGGGTTTAAGAAAATCTTGATAATACTTTTATATGTTAAGTAGCCTTGGATTTTAGTTGGGGAGCTAAAATTCAATGGGAACTATTTGTATTAGTAATGTCACTTACTTTCATAATATAATGTATAAAATATAAATATGCATATAAAAATATATAAATATATGCACAATATGCATATATAAATGCATAAATATATGCGCAATATGCATATAAAAATACATATTTAAAAAAAAAAATTACATAGATTTTTTGTTCCTTATAATAAAAAGCCCCTATCAGCAAAACAATATTAATTCCCTAACTTAAAAAAAATTATTTTCTCCCTAACACAGTGTTTCAAAGAACTGTTACGGATAAATAAAAAAAGAAAATGATCCACTGTTTGAGCTGACTTTAGACACTTAGGCCCAATCCCAATTCTATTTTCTACCCCTTTGTCTACCCCTCGCCCCTTGAAATTAAGTGGAAAGGGGAACGGTTAAAAATTTGAACAGAGGGGTAGGGGAAAGTGTATGTGTAAGGGGTAGAATTGGGATTGGGACTTATTGTAATGAATGAGACGCGAGGACATGTGCAAATCCATCTGCAGACATTCATTGTACTCACTCACAGTACAAGTAATCAGGGTCAGTAACAGTGAACAGGAACATCAGAGGCAAAGGCAGTAAAATAATCCAGAGCACGTAGCGGGGGTCAAATGATAGGCGAACAGTATCCAATGGGGCGAATCTAAATCAAGAGTCCGGGGCAAGAACAAGAACAAAGAAAAACACGGGGAACACAGGAAACACGGATGGCTTACAGAGGGAGAACATAAAGTACATGCACAATGACGAGCGCCTACACAATCTACAAATGGGTCTTATAAATACATGATAACAAGGTTAAGGGGAGGGGCGATGTCATGGCAACAGACAAGGTGGGTGGAGACAACGAGTTCATAATAAGAGTCCAGGCATGGAAACGGAGACAAACACACAATGAAATATACAGCTGGAGTGCCATCCAGAGGAACACACTAGCACTTCCAGCAGGACTGTGACACTTATAAAGTGGCTCTAAATCCATTATTCACAACTTTCCTAGAAGCATTACATAAACATCACGCCCCCTTCTATCAAGGGATTATGAGACTGTGGGCATAAAGTATTTTTTTTCTCCAGCTGGTGGAATGTTCCTCCCATGAATATGCTCTGTTTTGTGGTACACCTGTTGAACAGCCTTAGGGAAAATTCACTATTACTACACCATGACTATTACCACTGTCACTGTCTGTGTCAGTCTACACAAATATGACATGTGGCCATTAGTCCTTGCAAATGTATTAATTACACTGATCCCGTAAGCATATGGTGAAATGTGGAGATGAGGATAATGATCTATAGTGGCACGAGGGCCTGTTAATTAATTGGTTGATGATTGAGTAGTAAAATCTTGAACAGTAGAGAAAGGTAGTGATCTTGGTTTTGGTCTAGCAGTTAAACTACAGGAACTCAAAAACTAATTAAAAGATAAAAAAATAATAAGAATGTAGAAATTGAACATTGAGCATGATCTGAGGATTAAGCATTTCCAAATCTTGATGAAAGAAGAGATTTGCTTTGTATTGAATTAAAGCATTAAGCTCTGGTCTAAAAGCTTTCCGTCTTGCAGAAGGACTTGTTTAGAAATCAGAAAGAAAAGTACACATATATCTAGCTTGAACTGAAGGATCAGTGGAGGTCAAATACTGTTTTTTAAGCCTTAGAATGGAGACTCCGAAAGACTTTCCAGCAGATTAACTGATCAAGCGACTTAGAATCAGCATTTGACAGCACTATTCTGACTAGTCATAGCTTATTGAAATAAACTGAGAGCTGAGAATATCTGGAAGTATACAGTATTTCCAGCCTCAGCACATTTCCCCTCATTTCTTCTGAGTCACGGATTTATATGTGACTGGATGAGTCTCAATCCCTTTCCTCCATCGTTTTTAGAACCTGGTTTCGTTAGTGGTTCACTTGAGTATATTCTTACAGTGATGAGAACTAAACATCACAATAAAGAGATTTAATGCTGCTGCAACAATACTATAACGAATCTGCATAATTTTGGAGCACATTTTAAGGAGAAAATACTATTTCAGTCTTTCTACAGAAATGTCATGTTTGATTCAGTGTGCTACTTCCCAATTCGTCTGTGAAATTAAGTATAGCATTTCTCAGTGGAAATTATTCCTATGCAAATTTGCAGTCATTTAAATAGTATTCCACATGATGTGTGAGGACAAAAAATTTGGATAAAGGTCCTTTATCTACCTGGTCTCCTGGCACAAACATAGCTTGGTGCACTTTTTAGTGAGACCAAAAATATGTACCTACAATTCAATTCAATTAAATTCAAGAGAGGTTTATTGTCGATACAGCAGTATACACAGTATACATTGTATTGAAATGCCGTTTCACACAGACCCTCCATGGTGCATTAGTAAAAGAAATAATAAAACAAGAAATTACAAATAAATAATATCTAACTAAAACTACAAGCACATTTCACTGAGGTTTCCAGAAGAAATTAACACTAGAGGCAGTAAAACTCTTGAACACTTACTTTTGAAAACTGATGCTTTTGAATGTTAGCATCACACATATCCAGCTTCATATCTATGGGTTTTCATAGACAGTAGGTTTATTTGGTAGCTCACAGCGTATAGAGGTGTACTTGAGAGGCGAGGAGCTCCAGTTTCAATCCTGTGTAACTACAGTTTGACAACAAAGTTCAAATCTCTGTAGTTGAAATGACATGGTTGCATCAACAAATGTACTTGTATATCAGTTTTGCATTTGTTAACACTATCGGTTAGTAATAGAGCATTAACATGATAGAGCAATAACTTTATAGCAATAGTCCCCAGATATTTAACGTAATAAGAACACAGCAATATATCCTGTACTTATATCAACAAATTGAACCTGTGTTTTAGTGCCACTCAGCTGACATTTCTTTTTGAAACTGTGGCAAAACATGCAAGGAGGCACCTAAAAACGGTGTAGCACAAAAATGTTCACAGAGGTACATATTTTTATGAGACCAAGTTGTCCTTTATAGTGGGCAGATTTGTTTTCACAATACACTGATATAGGAATATGGATTAGAATGAATGAGACACAGCATATGCTTTAGCAACATGAAATAATTTTTGCCTGAATACCTATATTTAAAAACCTGTTGTCCCATCAATGTCTAATAGACTTACAAGTTGAGACTAGCTTTCAGCAGACTGTCCTTACACATTATAGCAGGCATTAATCAAGTGGCTGAATTATCATCGTAATCAAACACCTTGGAGTGAAAGCAGAGAAATGCTTTGATACAAAGCGACAGCCTATCAGGGAGTCTCACCACCAGAGCCCTCTCTTTGTACCTCCCCTGCTGTTATAGCTGGCTGCTGATGTGTTTATTTGTGTGCGATGGTGCTTAGAGATGTTTCCCAACCCAGCTGCAATGCCCCCATGGCATCATCCCATTCCCTCTGCATGTGAATCAGTGTATTCACCCATCACAATGAGCTCTGGAACAAAAACAGCACTGCACAGACCACATACTGCTCTCAACTCAACAGCACTGGGGAGAAGCCAGAGACATGCTTGATATCACATTACCAACACTGTGTTGGTTTATGCTTTAATCCAATGTAAAGCCCAAAGCAGCTTTGCTGGTCCAAAATAATTCGGGTGAGAGAAATGAAACATGATTTCTTTTATGTAAATCTGATTCTTTGTCCATCAATTGTTTTGAAAAGATTTACTATAGGTTCTCTATTTGTTTTACACTGGCAATGAACCAATATACCATACCAGATTTTGGGTAACACTTTATTTTATGGTGCCCTTGAATGTTATCATAATAATTAATTTAATTACATGCAAGTAACCCTAAACCAAACCCTAATCATAATCAAAAATAGTCAAAATTGTGTTATAAAAACTGTAACTTTACCCTGTCTCTATAATTCATCTTCTATAGTTTGTTTAGTTTCAAAATATCTTATGAATTATGATGATTTTACTATCAGTAGCTATATTATGTTCAGCACAATCCATGTTCATCCTTATACTTACTGCCACCTGTCTAGTATTTTCATGTACTTGAGCAGTTTTGTCTGTAATTTTGGTGATGTCAACCTGTCTGTGTTCAGCATATGCCTAATTCAGACAGTTTTCACCAAACAACAAAATGAAAATGTTAGATTTGACACCTTTGCCATGAACAGCAAAAGCTATGGGACATGTTTTCTCCTATCTACCTTTTTTTTTTAATTATCATGATATAAGATTACATGGATTATTAGATTAGGCCAATATATTATTTGCATTTACCATTGTTTTCTCTGGTGTTTGCGACCCACTTTAAGGTAACATACCCTCAGCTGAGAGACACTTCTGTACATACAATGCATGTTAGGGAAAAAGATAAATGTCAGCGTTAGAGAAATTTTGTGGAAGAAAACACTACTGCTGAATAAAAAATGCTAAATTTAACACAGAAGTATGAAAACAGTTATTACATTTCCAAATCTGCAACATACCAACTCATCACAGATGGTCCGCAATGACTTGGCAGTCTCACATAGCAAGCGATTTCCCTCACAGATGCACCCTCTTGAGCCTTTCACTATTTTCCATATGAATCCTCAGGTCAGGGCAAGAGCCGTGACTGTTCAGCCCCCTCTGATGATAGCAATCAGTCAACGTGGAGAGGCACATCCAATATTGCCCAGCTACTCTTCAGAGACAGATCAGCTGTTAGTACAATTCCCCTCGCTGGTTCAACACAGATAAAGCAGAACCAACAGAAAACAAAGGCAATGAATGTATAATTTTCTTTTTTTACAGGAAATGTTTTACGGTTCTCTTCCTTTTTCATCCACTGGGTGTTTCGGCTGTTGAGCTAAAGCGCAAGAGAGTAAGATAATGAGTTTTGCTTCAGAAGATAGATGGGGAAATTTAGTTGGTTTGCATACGTGTTTGTTTAAACTGGGTGACCTTAATGTCCATGTTTAAAGTTCCCTTTCAGTATAATACAGAATTATCTTGTTTTTAAGGTAACATATTCACATCCACAAGGGATGCAATTTTTCTAATATTGCTGTAGTATTTATTAAATTGGATTCCGATTTGCTGCTACAGTTTCCGCTACTGAAACTTGTATGTTGTCCAATAGCTAGGTAAGGGATGGGTTTTTAAAATGACAAGTTATTCCTGATTATTCATTTTTGTAGTAACTTTCCAAACATTGCCCACATTGTCTTGGTGGAGACAAATGTGTATGCTTTCAACCATTAGAGACTCAAACAAGAATGCCCATTGTTTTGCTATGAAATATTTAAATAGTGTAAACTGATATGGCAACTGGGGGTTAACAGAGCTTACTCGCATCATGAATGAACTTTCATGAGCTTTTTCAGAACTCGGTAATTATTTGGAAAGACAGCTATGAAGTAACTACGAGAATAAGCTGTAAGCATACCAGTAACAGGTATGTTAAAATACTTGGAAACTCTCTCAGTGTGGCGTGGTAACTGGATAATAGTGCCAGCTAATGAATAATTTAAGTAAAGGTGAGCAGAAGGGAGTAGGTTGGGCTGAAAAACGGCGCGTGATCGTGTTGTTCGGTGTTGTGACGTAATTGCTGCGAACGCTTGTGTGGCACTTGTCTAGCGCACTTTTTTAACTTGTGAACTGCGTTTATTGAATAACTATGAATGATGTATTATTGTTTTCCACAGCTTGAAATGTAAGAGAGATGCGTTCAAACTTACGCCTCAGAGGCTGGAGGTGCTCTTATCAGTCGACTCCCAACATTAATGAGGTAAGAGAGACTCAAGCAGCGCATTACAGATAAAATCCATTATGTATAAATTACATATGCTTTATAAATATGGATAAGGTATCGGCCACTTTTGGACTTTAACGTTTTTAAAAACCTAATTTTAAGTTTTCAAAAGTCACACAGGGCAAGCTTGACTTGTGAAAACATCGAGTGAACAAATGGCTGACAAATTTTAATGTTCACTCTGTTGTTGACAATTGCTCATTATTTCAGTCTGGAAGTCAACATTTAGTATTCGTAGTAAACGATAGTCTTGTGGTGTGTGATCACTCCGTTTTGTAATAGATTTGAAGGTTGGCTATTGTAATTGAAAACAGCAGTTAAGGTCAAACTGTTTGACAATCAGCAGCAAATAAAATTAAGAAGCTAGCTGTGTAAATTAATAATAATGTCTCAAACATAGTTGCCTGTCTTTGTTTATGTGTGTTTGTTTGTTTGATTTTTAGAGTTTGCTTTCACACTGCATTTCCAATGCCTTCACCCTAAGATTATCTGACAGAATACTTGAAGTAGACATGCAAAGGTTTAATTATGTTTAACATATATAGGTATTAACATAGTTGTTCTAAATATACAAAATCGATGCAATATTACTTGCTACTGATATTTTTATTTCCCCAAAATTTCATTGTAAACCAGCAAGACTGTCTAACATGTTGTGTCTGCCTTTTTGCCTCTGGGTAAAATTCCTAATTATAGAGGGGGTAATAAAAGAGCACAAATGTCACAGATGCATTCATTGCACCTTTAGATCTGGTTTGTAGCCTGAAGAAGAGATGACGCAGGGATGTTACTGTTTCAATTTAGATGAATATTAGAGACAAGTTAAACTCCATTGACTGCATTGGTGAAATGTTTTTGATTACTATAGTAGATAATTTCACTTTATCCCAGAGTTTGTACAATTATTTAATTTTTCATAGTCATCTACTATGCTAATAACTTTTTTCATGATGTTTCTTGAATAGACCAGTTCATCTATTGGTATGAATGATTCCATCTTAATTTTACCCATTACATTCTTTAAATTGTCATGAGAACTCAGCCCTGCTAAATCTAATATGTATTTAATCCAGAATGTTTGTGTAATATTTTGTAAAAGCTGAAGCTTTATACTAAAGGTCATATACTTCACAGACAGCGGATAATGAGTATTGCTGGCACCAAAATGCCACAACACCATGGAGGAGTCTGAGGACTAGATTGGAGGATCCAGTAAGAGGAAGGCGAACACCCCCGTTTTTACCTGGCTTTACATCATTTGATGAACCATGGAGATCAGAACACACATCTAGCCCTTTTTTATTCCTGGGCCGGACACGCAGCGTCCCTGAAGCTCTCCATTGCTACAGTAGACCCACTTTGCGGTCAAGCTTCTCCTCGATCACCATCACCGCCCGGAGTTTGTCTCCTAAAAGGGATTGCACAGCTTATTCAAAATCATCCTTTCGTCCTCTGAACATGCCAGACAGACCGCCCTCTTTCATGGCCCGCAGTGAAAATAAAACCCTACAAGCCACTGCTGGCTCTCCGGTGCCTCCTAGACACAAAGCAGTTGTGGTGACGGTGACCGAGAACAGAGAACAACATTGTGCCAGCGAGACCCCCAGCAGTCCCCAAGCTCCACCAGTCCACAAGCACAGCTACACGGAGGAAGAAGATCAAACAGACTCTTTAAAACGTCCTATCTTCCGCTCTTGTGCCCATCTGGAGCTCCTTCCATCCAAGCTATCCAGATCTACTCTGTACTTGGACAAATCTCTCTCAATCCCTCTTGGCCAGACTTTGTATAGATCCACTCTGTCCCTTTCCCTTGGAAAACCATCTTTTACTCAGACCCCTGAGAAACCCGAAACCATAATTCAAAGTGAAAGCTCCTACAGTGACTGGGACATGGCAAACGTTGGCGTTGATGGAATAGAAAGGCTGTCCCAGCACCTGAAGAATGGTTCAACCATCAATGGCAGTGCTTTTAAAAGTAATACTGGCTTCAGTTCCGACATGCAGTCTTCCACTTTAACATCATTGCCATTCAGAACAAGGTGCCACTCATCTTCTGCTGCCTTCAGACTGAATGGAAAGGCTAATGATGTCTTAGGGCCTCCGCAGAGCAATCTAAGAGCCAGACAGGCATTCAGCGAGCCATCAGGTACCTATATCACCTCCCTGCTCTTCAACAGCCATGCAAATGTATCCATCCTCCGTCTCTTTCTCTTGCTCTCATTTATTCTGTAGCTTTGTTGTGACATTCTTTTCCGACACACTAGGTGATGTCTTAGCCAGCGCGCTTTCATTTTAACATCTCTTACTCTGGTTGCACACCTTCTGATTGGTGGCTCATGCATTGTTAATGAGGCGGCCTTCCCTCAAGCTCCTTTGGGAATGGGAATGCATTGTCAGAAAAACTATAAATGGCTTTGTGAAAACAAAAGAATGCACCTAGAAAGTGAATAGAGTGTGCCAGCTCAAGTGGGTCAATCAGATGTCAGATAAAATGGCCCGCTGGTGCAAATGGGCAGAATAGGTTTGTATCATCATTTGATATGATGTGCAGAGTGCATGACTGGGTATCCAGAAATTGAGTGAAATCTGTTAAATCTGTAAGTTTTCTGCGAGGCAGGATTTCAGATTTTAACAGAGAGAGTCTTGATCTTGGAATAATGAGATGCTTTTTGAGTAAAGCCAAGTAGCGGATTGTAGTTTTATCAGCATGTAATGCTGGTATTGCAGTTATTTACCTTAGTAGATGCACTTTCAGGACACAATTTTTTTTTATAAAGAAAGAGGAAGCAAGTGAATGGGGAGCTATTGAAAAGAAAATAGGGTGAGTTTCAATCTCCTTATGTGAGATGATGCATCATTGACTCCACATTACCTTCTACCATCTAAAGTCTATGGGTTTCTCTGGCCCCTATTCTGGATCTGTACGGCTAAACACATTTTCTAGTGATGAGTCGAAGGATAACATCCTGCCTGCAGCACACTGATCTTTTGCATGTGGTCCGTGAGGCGTGTGATGGCACGGCTGCATGACTGGGCTCTGATGAACTAACACCAGGTACAAATGCAAGGAGGGCGCACAAGGGCACTTATCCACAAGTCTTAGTTTATTTATGTGTCAATCCTTCACTGTCCTTTTGCAACCCTCTGAATCTGTCTTTTAAATCAGCCTGTCTCTTTCTCACTGATCCTGATGTGCTTTAGTGAATAGGTTTTTAGCTTTTATTTCAGAGTCAATTTTGAATAAAATGGTGGACTCCTCTGCGACAATCAAGAGCCTGCAGGTGCTCAGTGTGAAATGCCATTGAAAATGCGACATCTTACTCTGCCTTAGAGGATCAAGTGACAAGAACTTGTATGACATTACAAACTTATTAATCAAAGTTCCTGTTGTTTTTAAGATAATTTATCACTTAATTAATCAAGAACAAGACTCATTGTAAAAACAGTCTGCAGATTAGTAGAAACAGAATGTAGTGAGTAAAAAAGGTCCATTGTCTGTTGTCCGTAGAGTAGAAATATGAAAAACAGCTCACACATGTGCCAGATAAAGTAAAAAAAAATATACAGAATTATGGTAATGGTGACATTAGCTTTACATGCAACAGATTTTTTTTTCCGTTCCGTGATTGCAAAGGAGTGTTTTAGCATATTGCTAAATAGGAGTGGGTGATATAACCAAAATCTTATATCACAATAAGAGTAATTTTATTTCACTGTGATTAAGTATATCACAATATAGTTATTTTTGCTTTACATAAGGTCTTCTAATATCTAGATTTATAGATCTAGATTTTAATATCTAGATAAAAGCATAAAAATTTCATATTTTTTTGTCAGTGTGAATATCACAAAAACTGCATGTTCTTTAATGTGTAAATTAAATATACAGTATATTTCTTCTGATTACAGTTACAAAACTGATTTAGACAATAGCAGTGACCGTTTTTTTTCTGGCATTTTGACATAAGCAAAATTATTAGAACACCTGACAGATCTGAAAATATTGAGCCTTTTTTGCCTCCAAAACATGTTTTCATTTTGTAATGTTCATGAAACATTCAGATGGTTGCTCTGAGCACAACAAACATCAGATAAACTGAGTCGTACTGTTTATATTCACTTTTATATTTGGTATGTCCAGGAAATACAGCAGCACATCATGTATCCCATGCCTTATGCAACTCAAGCCAAAGGCTTTACTTTAAATGTACAATATATATATTCATATAGATCTACCCCAAATTTGCTCAAAGGGGTTGAGGTCTTGACTTTGAAGGGGCTAGTCTATCATTTACAATGTTCCAGCAGATTCCTTCCATCACAGGTAGTTCCACCAGTAGTTAATTTTATGGTTATTGTAATGTGAGCAACAGAGACAATTTGACATCCTACCAAAATCTACCGGTTGACAAAATTCTACCAGTTAATCGTGTCCATCGGTTAGGGGTGGCACGGTTCACAAAAAACACGGTTCGGTTCGTATCACGGTTTTAGGGTCACGGTTTTCGGTTCTGTACGGTTCTTGTTATTTTTTCTTTTAATCTTTAACACTCCAGAAATGTACTTCAGCATATTATATCTAGCTTAATTATCCCCAATTTAGGATACAGTTTTAAAAAAGTTATATCATGTAATCATTCATAAACTGAATTGAATGCGTGTTGCACAATACTTGCATACAGTCGAAGATCTATCTATTGTTTTATTTCCGCTGTCATCAAAGGTAATACAGCGCGGATCGGGATGCATTTTAATGTCCGAGCCCAGCCCGCATCCAACAGAGCTGTAACCGAATTTTTTTCTCATACTAATGACACATGCACTTTTTTGTGTGGTTATAACACAGACGCACATTCACGCTGATGTGACCGAGCCGACCAGAACCCGAGCATTCTTTCTAAATAAACCGTTGGGCTCGGGTCGGGTATCCATCCTTTAATAGGTAACATGAAATCCAAAATATATATATATACACATATATATATATATATTTATATATTTTATACGACGCTGGCGCATCCTCTGGGCAGCCTTCCTTTTCTCTCCCACTTTCCATTTCTCCACGTACATTATTGTGACCTGCAGCACTCACTCCACACCGTAGACGCCTCAATTCTTTCGCGCGAAAGGGAAACACACTGACGTCACATACGGGGCACGAGGCTACATTGTGCATGTCATGAACCGTCGAACCGTGCATGGACCGAACCGAGACAAGCAAATCAAACGGTTCGGTTTTTTTTCATGAACCATGCCACCCCTACCATTGGTATATCACCCTTCCCTATTGCTATAATTGCTAGGTGGATTTAATCAAATAATGAAAAATCATGTCCTGCCACATCACTGACCATTTAATATTAGGGCTGTGCAATATGGACAAAATAATCATTGCGGTTTTTTGAACTAATATTGCGATTGCGATTTTATTTGCGATTTTGGAAACTGTCTATGCTTTTTCAAACAAGCTTCTTACATACATTCTAAATGTATTCAGTGCATAAGAAGTGCATAACAAAACATTTCACAATGAATGAAATAACATTTACTGACAATGTGCGCATGCATCATATCTGTGCACATATGATAGGTAATTGAGTCGGTAATTTTTTGTGCCGTTTCTGAATAAAAATCGAAATAAATTAATAGATAGAATTGCAACCTTATGCGATTTAGAAATTGCATGTGCTTAAATTGCGATTTTTTTGCGATTGCGATTAATTGCACAGCCCTATTTAATATTCATTGCTTTTAAATACTAAAAAGGTCACAAACCCTATAGTGGACTACCTGCATATCCAACACTACTTATATGTACCAGCACTTATTTGTATTGCAGTGTATCAGTACTTATCCTTATAAGCGAGTGTTTGTCAGATTGTGTGCTAAGGCATAGAGTTAACATCATTATTTATCTGTACAGGAGTCCCTCGGGTGTGCATAAGGGCCCCTCATGATGTCAGAACAGTTTTCCACACTGCTGAGAAAGTCAGGAGACTTATTGAGTGCCCGGTCTCTCCTCATCTGACTAATTGCACCTGTGGGTCTATGACTGACCAGCAGGACTCAGGATACAAGTCGCTTAGCTTGAGGGTATGGTTTTACTGAAGCAATCTGGCTACCATCAGGTTTTCCTTAGGGTTTGTTCAGACAGGCAGAAAACAACAGATTTATTGGGGCATATCTGACTCAAATCCTTTTTTTTTTGTAAACTGCAAAAAAACTATTAAAAACATGTATGTTTTAAATTAGTCATTTAACTGTTGATACTGATAAGCTGATAATTATCTTCATATTATAGCTGAAATTAAAATTCCATTATATTCTTGTATCTATTTTTAAAACATAAAATACTAAAAATAAATTCCATTGCTTTATGTGCTACAACTATGTGCTAATGACTCACGGCATTAAAATGTACATTGCAATAAATTGGATATGCATTTTAAAATTTGCAAAGAAAATTTGATTTAACTGTGACAAATATATTTTACAAGCCTGGATGTTTGTGTCAACAAAGCCTCAGTGAATCAAGTTTACCCAAGTTTACTTCCTTCTTGAACACCCAAATGTGCCAAATCATAAATATACACCCCGGCATTTCACTGTGGCACAAACTTTGTGTTCATATCCAAATGTGTGTAGGAGGCTCTTGAGCGATTTCGTCCAGATTTCATCTCTCGCTCCAAGAATCGGGTGAAACGATTGGAACTGAGGGCCAGGGAGAGGCGGTGCTTACAAACAGCTGAATTTATCATGGGCGTGGAGACGGCTAACCGTAGGCGGAACTGCACCAAACCACACCCCCTCAGTGGTAAGATACTCTGTTTTCATTAGCGTCCTATGCACAGAGCTGTGGTGCAGATCTAGTGCTGCAGCAATGCAGTCTCAGTATTACCGCTATAACCATTAAATCAGGTTCCAATAGAAGCAATAAACAATGAATTACTAACAGTACATCAGCTTAAAAAAAGCGCCAACATTGAGTATAAGGGTCATCTGACGATTTTTAGGACGAGAGCACTGCAGTGAGACGCATTATTGATGCCTTCACAGACATAATTCAATGCTGCAGTGAAACATGTGGTGCATTAGAACTTTGGTAATATCAGAACAAACCTGAGGTAGGACAGACTTATTAAAAGCAAACAGATACAATAGAGATCTCAAAGACCACTGCATGTTTCACTGCGGTCCTGTTGAGAATGAACAATGAATCTTAAAAGGTACATGACACATCCTGATACTCCTGCAGCTAACTGATGCCCCCTATTGGTGCCATTATTGTCCTGTGCAATGTTCTTATACATAAATGATTGAATGTACAAATGCAGTGTTTTTTCAGCATGCACTTAGTTTTTTTATTTGTAAGGATTAGTAGGCAAATATGGTCAGAGACTAACCAGGACAGCCTTTAAAATTTGAACTAAAGAATAAAAATTAAATTAAAAAATGAAACATTAAGCTTGGTAACGACCTTTCCATTTCACTTTTATCCTTTATTCTCCTGCTGTAAATGTGTTTTGTAGATAACCTTTTCAAACCCAGAGACAGAGCCATTTCAGGCAAGGAGATGCAATGGAGATCCAGGCGGTGAGTTTTCGAATAAACACCATCTTAATATCACATATGCACCAGTGCTTATCAGTGCAATACTATATGACCCTTTCTGATAAGGACAGTGTTTGCTTATCTCTCTGCTTGAGTAAAAGCCACCAGATCAGATTAAATATAGTGGATAAAAGTATATATTGACACATATCAAGATATTTCATTGTGTGTTTCTGTTTGTGTGCTAGGATGAAAAGTAAATGAATCACTTTCTTCTCCCACATCCGAGTCACTTTTTTCATGTCATTATACATTCATCATCCTTAGTCTGCGCTTGCAGGATTTACAGCAAACTCCCTGAGGTGACCAAAAAGAAGGAGGAGGAGAGGAAGAGGCTGGTGTTGGAAACCAACAGACTAAGGGCAGAGGTGTTCAAAAAGGTTAATCTTTAAATCTCACACAAAACTGCTTTGATTTTTAAGACTTAAAGATATGATCAATTCCATCATTAAACAATTATCCCCAGCTTTTACTTTTGTTTAGATGTATCTCTTTAGCTTCTGTTAATCTGTCATAAGAGCTAGGCATATTCATAAGAAACAAGAACACTTTACAGTTGTTTCATTTGTTAACATTAGTTCAGAAACGACTAACTTTTAAAGAATTTATTACTCTATCCGTTATTTTTTTACTACATTCAAAAGGTTCAAATGTTAGTGCACCATGGACATTATCAAGAGTAATAAATGTATTACATTGTTTGCTAATTCCTTAACTAATGTTTACAAATAAGGCCTTTATTATTAATTAATTTACTTTTTTTATTAATATATTTTTTTAAATAAAATATCCTAAGATCTAATTATTTGTCCCTGTGACACCACGTTTATTTGTTACACTGAAACCCATATTCCATTCCATTTACTAAAACAAATCCATTACTGCCATGTTGCAGGCAGGTTATTGTCCCAAGGCATTATCATTTTTTTGCATTTTGTTTCATAAAAGAGAATTAGAGGTATATTGATGTGTGCCAGGTCACATATTGTGTTTTCATCAAATTTATTTTTGATATTGAAATTGTAAGGCAGTTTGATTTAATCCAAATTTGGCCAGTTCGTGTTGGAGGGAGCATGGGAGTAGAGGTTACAGCTGTAAACTCTTTTGTACTGTAAGCTTGATTAAACTCGTTAAAGAGCACAGCTGTTGATTGGAGAAAATTGAGATTGTGAAAGCCATCGAGAGTAAGACTGGGAAAAAAACTCAAATGAACTTTGAAAAGCAGCCAGTATAAAGCAAAATGAAACTTTAAACAGACGTGCTTTTTAGCTGAATATAAAATACGATTTTTGATTATGATTAAATATGATTGAATATTGAATATGATTCTGTCTTTTTTAAGGACACAGTTATGGAGTTACCTTAGGAGAATGTAATTAAAAAGATAATTAAATTACAGTGCATGGTTTTATAGCTGAAATTAAATTAGATTCAGAGTTTTAATGAAGACTCTGAGAGATATTTCGTTTTTTAGTTAAATCTGAAAGAGAATTAGCTTTTTCCAGCAGTGGGTTCCCTCTGGGTGGTCTAATGAGTGTATTCAAGAAAAGTATGTTCCTTGAATTATGAGTAAATTAAAATTCCTTTTTAAAAATTTATTTTTTTTTGGTTTGTATGAAGACTGAAAAGCTGGAGAGTACACAAGAAGCAAAAGTGAGAAAGAGAGAGCGAGGACTGGCTATAAATAAAATAAGATTTAACTTTTGTTAACTTTCCATCTGTTATCTGGGACAGTGATTCTCTCTTTTTGACTCTTTTTGTGTACATATTTACAAGGCTTTCTGTTGTTTAAAGGGAAAAGAAATTGTCACTTTACATTTTTATTTTATGTGGTTTTTGCATTTTAATGTAGAGTTATACTATTTTAATTTCTAAATAATGAATTAATTTAATTACTTCAGTACTCCTGTGGGCCCCTTTTGAAAGTTTTCTGGGGCGCTCTAGTGGGCTCTGGACCCTACTAAAATAGGATGTGAGTTAAAGTATATTGTGCTTACAGTATGTAGCAATTAGATAGTGACTTTCCTTTTTAAAAAGCAAGATTTCAAAATTTCCTATTGAGGCATGGTTGCGAGTAATTTTTTAACAAAACATGAAGGTGTCTTTGAAGTGCAGTAACTTTGGGATTTTTCCTAAAATCCCATTGGAATTTAATGAAGGAACAAGCACAGTGAATTAGCCTCCCGGACTGGCTTACAAACTGACGTCATGACCGAACGTCTCTGTTGCTTTGTGCTGATTCTGTAACAGTAAACACTCTAAAGTGATCCTCTAGACTGACCTTTAATGACCCCCGCAAGGACAAACACACCTGAGGCTTTTGTCTCCTAATGCGTTCTGTCACAACTGTCAGCCCAAGTGTACCAGCGGAGATGAAACTTGTGCTGCTCTGTGAAAACCTTCCCTCCGGTTAGAAACAGCAGGTGCTGCGTGGTGCCAGACTGTCTGATCTCACCTTGCTGAACTTTTACCTCCGTACTGAGGTGTCAGGTGATATATAGAGGCTCATGAGGGGCGTTCGTGCAGAGAGCCCACAGTGCTTCACAACAGCTTGGAAATGATAATGTACAACATGACTGTTGCATTTATCTTGTCAGGCCATTCTAAAAACCCACTTAAAGAGACAATCTGAAGACTGTGCTTATTGTTTTTTTCTCATAAAATTACAATTAATTGGGACTGAAGCTTTCATTCATTGATTCATTTTTAAGGAAAACACTATAAAACGTAACTTGTATCACTTTTGCTTAGTTTTTCAAATCTTCTGATCAAATCAAATCTTTGCCTTAGAGATGTCAAGTGACTATTTGATGACTTAAGTTCATCACCCAAAATACTCATATGACTTAAATATTGTACACATTTCATTTGGTCCACTTTTATGTTCATTTTATGGTACTCTTGCATTCTTTCTGTAGCTTGAAAGCTCCAGTCACCATTCATTTTAACAGATTTACTACACAACTCAACAGTTCAACAGAAAGAAATGAAGTTGTACAGGTTTTGAACAACTTAAGGATGAAGAAATAAATGTTATTTTTTTCAGGTTCATTTAAATTGTAATTACCCTTTCTTCCAGCAGAGGTCAGTATAGTTCTTCAAATGAATCCTGCCTATCAAACTACTTTTTGAAATCCAGATTAATTCCACTCAAGGCTGATTTATTCATGCATTCCTTTTGTTCTTTTCAGTGACAGACACGACCCTGATACTTATGGGACGCTTGTGACACAAAGGAGGATTGTGTCAACAATAATTTCCCTGTTTTTGATGTTTAGAGTGTTGAATTCCACAACAGGACAGCTTTCACTGGTATTTTGAATGCCTTTGCTGACAGGCTGATCCCTGGATGCCTAAAACAAGTGCTTTTGTAAAGGACAAATCTCTTGTCGGAGTGTGTTGTTTTAATGGGTGTCAGGTCCTGTGAGGCTGATACTTTGTCATGAAGTGTCTGACTCACTGTCTCCCATGAAGCCCTTCTGTCTCTCAGGCTTGCACCTCCTCTGTGACAGTGATGAATTCTTGATAAGTCAGGCTGAAGAAAGATAGAGAGAAGCAGGTGAGGGGAGAGATACAGTGAGAGAGATGCCAAAAGTCTCCATATAGATGTTGTTTTGTAGATGTACTTGGACGTTGAAAATTCCAGTGTTTGATAAGTGTGATTGACAATGATTATCACAATAAGAAAATTGACTTGCACTTGACAGCAATAATTACATTTCAAAATTATATAGAAACAGAAAAGAGTCATGAAGCCTTAGACAAAGACTGTAGCTTGACTACACAAATTCTCGCTTTAGTTCAATTATACAGTAACTGCACATTTAGTGTGCTCTGCTTACTGATTTTCTTGCTCAATTAGTTTTTTGTTTTAGAGTTGAACTCTTGCTACTGTACCATTAAAACTTTAAGGAATAGAGTGGTTTTAAAATGCTTGATAGCAAACATAAAGTTTTTAATCACTGCATATCAAAATGTGACTATTAAACTAGTGATATGACTATTTTTGAGTGATCTAAGGCCTAAATATTTAGTGTGCTTCAAGTTGTTTAAACTGTATCACTTGTAATCTGTGGAAAAGAGCAGCATGAACATTACTCTTAACATCTTATTTTGTGATCCTCTAAGGTCACGCTTTATGAATTTTAATGACTGACTTTTTATAAAATTTCAATCAAAGTTACATGAATATGAAAGCTTTTTATTTGGTTTAAAAGTTGGTAAAAATCAGCCGTCCGTGACAAAAGTTACAAAACATATTCAACTTTTTCTAATCTACACTGGAATGTGCAGGTTATTCTGTAGCAGCTGAGCGCAGCATCAAAGATAGCCAAGGACAAGGGAAGCAGACAGAAAATAAAATGAATACCTCCGAGGAGGGAAAAGCCATGATAGTATGATGTGGTTGGAGCACAGATAGCAGGCTATCATTGCTCCCGAGGGAAATGGCCACCCAGGGGGACAGACGGGGGGAATTCTGGGTAATCTGTAGATTACACACAGTCACTTCCCCCTCATTTCTTCACCACTTGACCCAAGCGTGCAGATGGTTTGACAAACAGGCTGCTTGCCTGGTTGTAGTTTAGTTAAAAGTTTCCTCTCCTTTTTTCCACAGAAACTTTTGGATCAGGTTCTTCAAAGACACGGTGACTGAGGGAAGTGCCTGTTCACAAGATTCATATCCCCCGCGTTCTCCTTGCCTGAGGCAAAGAACTGAAGACAAGCAAGACCTTTGCAGCTTCCTCCTGAGAGCAGAGCTTGGCTTCTGATGCGTTGTTCCAAATATAAAACACCTTTTACTGGACCTGGGGTGAATCCACATGACAAACAATGGGGATGCACATCCATTCCCTGTTTGTCCTGGTGTGACATGTATTTTTAAAGATAACATGTTTGAAAATTAAGTAGAAGACCACTTATAAGACTAGATTGGAGTCTGTTTTGAGTTGAAAATGCTATGTCAAATAAACCCTGAGGCATATAGAGCTAAATAAAATGTACTTTTAAATGATATTTCACACAGTTTTATGTTAATTAGCTTCCCTATTTGTCTACGATCACAGTATATCTTATACCTAATTATTTATTTGGTAACACTAACATTCATTAGATATCAACATTAGTAAACATGAATAAAAATGAACAATAATTCTACAGCATTTATTAATCTTCTGTATAAAGTTGTGTTTGTTAACATTAGTTAATGCACTGTGAGCTAACATGAACTAACAATGAACAAAAATTAATAGTGTAATAAATGTATTGTTCATCGTTTGTTCATTTTAGTTAATACATTAAGTAATGTTAACAAATAAAACCTTACAAAGATCTACAGCATGTTCTACTCTTGAAATAATAGACGTTCTAAAGGTCATCAAAAAAAGTCTCAAGTAATATTTGTGGGAAAAACAGAAAATAAAGTGCAATATTGCCATCTTTTAAAGTGCTTTTATTCAGATTCATTATGCAATTTTCCCCACATTAAAATTTGGACATTATGTTCTGTCTGTAATAGCCAATTTCAGTTAGCGACACAGCTCGGTAATGTTAAAATGCCGTGGGATGTATAATAAGAAGAGTAGGGCATATATTCCACTGTCTCCTTTTCTCTGGAAGTGTCAGGGTTTCTGGTGCGGAACGTGAAATTTGGGGTAATAGAATTCAAGAGAGAACTGCGTAACGGGAGATTATTCTGGAAAGTCAGTGATCAGGTGTTAGATGACAGATTGGATGACATGATGATGATGAAGCAGAGACAAGGAACTTAAGGATGGAGAACTCTTTATTCTGCTATCTGAATTCAGAGCTGGTTGTGGTGCTTTGAAAGTCTCATGAAAGGAATTGCAAGCAAACATGCTGATTTGAAAATGCAAAAATGTTAACAAGTCCTTGAGTCTCTGAGGCCAGTATGCTACCTGCTGGAAACCTTGAGAGAGTTATTATAGAGTGCCTTGCATACCAGAAAGGAAAGTGGAAATGACCCCATTAAGAAAATGAATAATTTCCTCGCAAATAAACTAAAATAAAATATGCAGAGCCACATAAAGTTTATGAATTTCTTCAGCAGTGTTATGTAGGCAAAAATTTGCTTGACATGAATACAGCATAATGCTTTGAATGTAATATGCTAATTCATTTAAAATGCACAGCTTTGACAGTACCTTTCAAATTGCATTTATATCATATCAAGCAGAACCCATTCACAGGATTGAGTGAATGAGAATAACGCTGTGACAGTGAAATCTGAAATAAATATATTTATTTATTATATCATTGACCAGAAACAACAAAACAATACAATCAATAAATGTATCTGGATTACATGTTAAAAGACTTTGAAATATATTTGTCTCTGTGTTTGTTTACTTTGCATTAAGTCATCACTTTGCATTAAGTGTTTTTAACTGTGTACTTACATTACCATATTAAATCAATTATGCATTTATTGTGTACATATTTACATTGTACTTAAGTTTAGGAATATCTTCCTGTAAATACATCTGTAATTAATTTCTGTACATACTGTCTTTATTTACTGATTTATTTGATAATATGTTATTTTTAAGGTGTCCTTGTTACAGGTTGCATGTACTCAGTATTATCCTATAATTAGAACAAATTATGCATAATTGCATGCAATTAACCCTAAACAAACCCTAATCTAACCATACAGTAAGTTTATGTCCTTAATATTACTTAGTACTTAAATGGATAATTACGTTGTAAGTAACAAGAACACCTAAAGTGTACCCGTTGATTGCACAAGCAGTAAAGACATTATGAAACATTTTTAAAAGACGAAAATAATTGACCTAAAACAGTAAAAGATGACACTGCTAGAAATGCACGCTAAAAAGTATAACAAATATTATTTTTTCATATATTGCATATATAAATGCTACTGTTTGTTATAGGACCCCGAGTGAATGGCTTTAGGACCCTGCAGAGACCCGCTATAAAACACGTGGAGATTCAAGTCGTACTCTACCAAAGAATCAACACTTCACTAAATCACGAGACCGAACCGCTTCTGTTTGTAGCTGTCCGTGTGCTCTTCTGTGGCACGGGACAGTGTGAACACAGTAGACCATAAGACATAAGTAGTGCTGGCTTTGTAAAGTTTTCCTGACAGCTCCATCGCGGGTCTGTAGACAACCCTCCTCTATCTCCCCTGTGGATTTAATCGTATTGCAGGAAGTCCCTTGCATCCTCTCTGCTTGCGCTGTGTGTTTGTGTTTCTGTGTCGGTATATTATGAAGATCTCATCATAAGGAGCCGGGCATCATGAGGATCTACCGGCGTCTCATAAGCGGACTGCGCGCTTTTGTGCTGCTGATAGTGGGACTGACAGCTGATATCTCCACTCATCACTCAGCCGACGGTATGAGACACACTTCATATTAGTGCTTCTCTTACTGTCCGTTTGCAATTAATGTAGAAATGCAATTAGCCTACTGTTATTTTACTCTTATTACATGTGCTCGCTGGGGCAGTAGACCTCTGTATCTTATCTAAAGAGAGAAAAATGAAGGCAAGCTGGTGTATATTTGCTTAAAAGGTTTTAAATTCAGATTACAGCAATGTGTACGTGTAAATGGACACACTGGTTAAGATGTGTAGTGTTATCCAATTGAACATAATAACAGCTGAAGTTACAAGTCAAATATTTTATTGGAAAAGCATGAAAGATTTTGGCAGCTGTTTGAATAGATTTCTTGATTTAAGTCAGTTTATCAACAGAACACATGAATAAAACAAGAGGAGAGTTGCTGAAAGAGATAAATAGGAAATCTTGAGTGCCTGAGGATTAACAACAATAGCAGGAAAGAGCAGAGATGCACATTTACATGTGGCTTTAGGAGATACCTTCAACAGTGACCATTTAAACACAATGTGATGTCTGGATGTCCTGTTTGTGCATATAAACAGGAATAAAAGCGTTTGGAAAAGGATGGTTTTGTACACACAATGATGTACCTTTAAGGGTACTGCTACTGCCCAGTAACATGCTGGACAATAAAATATAGAATTTTTAAAAGTATTTTTAATGTAATATTTATTTGTGCACAAAATTGTGTGTGTGTATTAAACAGCCACAAGGTTAGAATATCTTTTTTACTATAAGAAATCATTTAAGTGCACTGACACTTACTCATTTTACAGTCAGATATAATACAGGTGACAATTATATATGGCTATATGGAAATTGCATCTGACCAGGGATGTGCATTTATTATCAGCACTCCAAAATGTTCTTGTCAGTACTCCACAATTTTATTAGGTCAGTGGGATTAGGTTTAAAGTAGGCTTTGTTTTTGGCATGTACATGTGCTGTGTTTATTTCAGCATGACGCTATTGAAGTAAACAGTGCGTTAATCATGTTAATGTTAATCATTAGGTCATTTAGGGTTAAGTTTTCTGTCACCTGTGAATTTCACCACTTATTTCATCAGACCGGATTGTTCCTATACATCTGTTCTGCACGTCTCAGATGCTCTCCTCCTCTGCTCACAAGAGCGCACACATGCTCCTCTAAGCTGGTGTTCAGAAAGATAGTAATTACAGCAAAGGCAGGATGATAATACGTCTTTGAGCTGTGATTGCAGGGGACTCTCGAAACTCTCAGTTTGATCACAGCAAATGAAACAGAATGCAAACAAAAAAGAACCTGTGAACAGTCATGTTTCTCAAACGCCTTGCTTTATTATTTAAATTGCTGTCTTTGTGTGTTTAGACTGTATGCATTTCGACACTGAGGGGCGCTGTCTTGAACCCTCCTGTTGAGTGCAGTACTTTGGCTTTGAGCTTACTTCCAGACACTTTTGGGTATGCGAGTGTGTGTCTCATATTTCCTCTTGTTAGCACCTCATTCCCAGTGCTGACAAGTTCCTGAAGTTAGCAGGGCTGACATGGTCTCACAGTATCACACATGACAGCAAAAAGTACCTAGAGCCATTAAAATGCAATTTGAGTCTATCCATCCATGGCTAATTTGTTTCTTGAGACTGTTTGTGTGTGTGTACTGTATGTGTGTTTATAATATGTTCATCCATGGTTGAAATCCTCATTATCTGGTGGAGTGGGTGGAACTGCTGATCGAGAATTCCCGATTGAAGAAAATCCCAAATAGTTGAATTATGTGTCTGATTTGAATGGCTACTAATCACTTAAAGTTGCTTTGTATTGCCAGACTCTTTGAAATCAATAAAATTCAGGCTCATATGCACATTATCCAGACACTTGTAGTCGTAAAAGAGTGTGATATCTCATGAAAATTGGTACATGTTTTACGAGGTGATTAATTCATATGAATTTGTACGAATGACCTACACCTAAGCCAGCCCCTAAACCTACCTGTCAGTGGGGTTTAGACAAATGGCACAAGATTTGTATGAATTAGTATGAATTTGGCAACTCGTAAAATACGTATGAATTGGTTGTGAGTCTGTGTTGGATATTGGCACCAAATCATACCATTATAATGATCAATATAAAACTAAAACTGCCAGTGGGTGGCAACAAGTCACTGACTTAATAAGATTTCGTTCAAATCAACAGATTCATTTAGGAACAATACAAGTGACTCTCCGAACCTAAAGTTGCATGCTCTCTGAGTAGGTACTTCTTTTGAATAAGCGCTTACTTTGCAACCATTTAAAATGAATGTAATTTGGTCATACTACAGTATATTTGTCAAGATATGACCTACCATTGTCGGTTATGTTGCATTCAATGAAATTCACAGAACTTCTCCCATGGCCTTATGGGATAGTAAAGCCTCCACTGAATGTGCGGTTTAGAATCTTTCTGGAATTAGTAGGACATCTGAGTATTTTTTTGCCTATTCTGTTATAAACACAGTGAATTTAAACTTACTACTCTTTTTTTTCTACTGTACTGTGTATTCAGGAAAGGTGGAGCCACTGTCTTTATGAATGGGTTATTGAGTCATTTACTCAAACCATTCATTCAAAAACGCAGATTCATTTTTGTTTGGGTTTTACAAAGTAACAAATATGTTTGCAGTATTATTATTGATGATAGCTATCTCACAACTTTAGTAGTCAAGCACATTTTTATATTTTCTGGGTGCACAGTGGTGCATCAATGCTATACAATTTCACGATTTTACGATTATAGTAATCTGTCACATCCTTCTCACCACAGCGCTCAGAACATGTACGCAGAATTACATTTAGTGTTTTTGAGGCACATTTGTGGTGCTTTGCATAATTCTGTATGATTTTCAGAATCAATTCCTTGAATGAGATGCTAAAACACGACAGCATACTGTATGGAGTCACACTTAGACTTTGACCTTGCATTTCTATGGGCACTAAATGTGTCATAATTGTCATAACGCTGTACATTGTCACACTCTGTGACATTTTTTTATTTCGCAACATATCATACGATATATAAATATAAAAATATCAGGTCTGGTGAGAATTCCTGCTGAAATCTACATTTCCTTTCTGTGTGTGTTTTTTTATGTGATTTTTTGGATAATGCTTTTTGTTGAAGGGTGGGGTGAAGTGATCAACAAACACACCATGTGTGTGTTTGTGTGTTTCTTTTTAAAAGGATTCAGGTCTATCCCAGTCATATGAGTCACCTCACTGTGGCTTTGGCCTCCGTGACCAATCCATTCTCTATCGGAGGGGTCTGGTTTTATCTCCTGGAGAGTGACACACGCTAAAACACATAAGCCAATGATCCAAATGTACAACATGATCAAATATCTCTAAATTAATGTAAGGCAGATGCATTTCAGTCTTATGTTCATCTCTTTCACTGTTTCTAAAACAGTTTTGACATGTTGAACAGACCCCTGCTGTTCTCTGCATTGATCCATAGCTCAATGCCACACGCACACAAACACACTCTCATTCACTGATTGGCAGAAACACCCAGTTATTGATTCTGGCTCAGACAATAGGGATCAGTTTGTGCATTCAGGTGATACAGGTCTAAGCTCTCTGCACTCATTAGTCTTTCGCTGTCATTGTGTGTGTCATTTTCTCTAAGTGTGCAAACATGTCTAAATTTCAGACATCTAAGCTGTCTTCAAATGTTGGTTTGTTTGTGAATGTATTGCGTTTGTGAAGAACTACAGTTAGAGATGTATATTTATTTTATACAAAATGCACATTGTACTAAATTTGATTCTTTATTCAATTTGAAGAACATATGAAGTTTTTTACTAATATGTCCCCCAAATGAAAAAGCATTTTTGTGTTCATTCTCCAACTGGAAGTAGTGACTAACTGAATTAATAACAAGTGAACATGAAGATTACCTTATGATTCAGAAATTGGTCATATTTTGATTATTTATGACTCATGCAGACATTGTGTTTTAGTATCTGATGTAACAGAATATCCATTTATGTTTGTGCATTAAGAGTTTTATTAAAGGAAAAAACGTTTTTAGTATGTTTTTTAAAGCATGATTATAAATATTTATTTTCTATAGAACAATTTTCTATCTATCTATCTATCTATCTATCTATCTTGTTTTTAAAAAGAAAAATGTTATATTGCAAGTATAATTCAAATGGCTTTTAATCCAGCAGTGTATTAATTTATTCAAATAAAAAAGTGTTTTTCAGATATCTATACATGCCCTAGGATGTTTTTGAAGAGAAAGACGAACAGCAGGAATCCTTGACCTAAGGGCCACAGTTTAAAGAGGCTAATACCATAAGATGCCACTTATAGTTAGCCTCAACCATTGAAGATGTCAATCTTCAAAAATCTCATTTCTTTCCCTTCCAGAGAGCCTCAAAATCATAATCTGTAGCTACGCATCGATACCAGCGAGCTCAGAGAGTGAGAGAATGACAGACAGAACCAGAGAGAGAGATTATTATAGCAAGGTCATAAAGTCTATAGATTCTCTCAGTCAGTAATCTCTCTTCATTCACACCATCACACCCGCATTAGCCACACACACTCTTAATCTCCAGTTCTCTCACTCACTATCACGCTTTCCTCCCCAATCTCTCACCTCTCGTCTCGTTTGAGCAGCTGACTCTCAGAGCGCTGACGGTGCTTTTTTAGGCTGTTAGGAGAGAACTAATGTATTCAACTCATCTACTCAGAAACCTGAAGACACTGCAAACAAGAAACTTATCATTAACTTGTCTGCCTAGTGGTAGAAGAAAGTCCTCATTACTGATTCTGAATTTGAGATGCGTTGCAAGTGACTGGTAAGAGGTTTCCGTGAGCTGGAAAGCAATTTAGTAAGACTGAACTGCGCTTGCTGATCACGGTGTATTCTTTAAGTGATTGGTTTCGCTAAAGGAATTATGCAAATATCGTTATTTGCATAACTTACACTTTTATATAAGGAAACATTTAGCTATAAGCAAGTGAGAGCATTTGGTAAACACGTTGTTCATTAAAACATGCTTAACATGCACTTTTGATGCTGATTTGGCGATACCAAACTTTAGTACTTTATTGAAGTACCTGTATCAGTTTCTTTTTAAATTATTCTTTCTAAAGGAGAGCATCTTGTGTTTTAATCCACTACATTTAAAAAACATTTGTTTTAGAGTTAAAACAAACTTATTTTCTGTGATTTGGTTGAGCTATTATTTGGGTGAAATAACACTTGAATAAGTAATTACTTTAAGATCATGTGTAGTAAGTATGAAATACGGATGTACTACAGTGGTCATGTTATTACTGCCATTATTACTCCCCTCTGGCATAATACACACACGTCAGAATCGCACTGGTATAATAAGTTGTATAATATGGTACTTTTCACCTACATTATTATGATGTTTGAGGCATTCTCCTCATTTTTGACCAAATACTAATAGGGAAGGGCAATTTCAGATACACCAATGCTCTGATTTTTCTTTTCATTAACAAATATTTAGTTTTCAGTTAATTGTTTCCAATAAAGCAGCTGAACAGTTCCACACAAATGTAATAATTTTTTGTAAATGTGAATGTAGCCAATTGCTACTGACTTGCTGATTCAGTGATTCAGTCAGAATGAGTCTCATGTTAAAAACCAGTGTTTTAGCTGTTTAAACTCTAAATGCAATATGTTTGACAGTGTGTTTGACTTTTAGATCCTCTCTCTTTCAATAGATATTTTGAGCAGAAGGATGGAGTAAGTCAAATATAGATTCTTCTACATTTTGTATTTACAGTCCACATGAAATCAAACTTTAAACAATTAAAATCATTTTTTTTTCTCAGAAATATGTCACAGTGCTGAAGTAAGATTATGTCTTAACTTGCTTAGGCTTGAAAAAGTAAGTAACAAGCAAGTACTTTTTGTAGAAATTTAAAGAGATTGTTCACCCCAAAATAAAATTGACTCCATGATTTACTCATCCTTAAGTCATCCTAGCTGTATGTGACTTTTCTTCTTTCAAAAACTTGAGCAATCCTGTGTCATCTGCTGAAATGCCACTCTTTCATAAAAAACAATTCACAGGAGATTATGGTTTCTAAAGTTTTAAACATAGAGATATTTTTCTCACACAAACACATCCATTTGTTTTAAGAGGCCTTTATTAGTCACCTGGAGCCACGTGGAGAACTTTTTATGATGGATAGATGCACTTCAAAATTTCTATTGAATATCAACAGCCTTTCAATGCCATTATAAAGCTTGGAAGAGCCAGAACTCGTCTGAAAAAAGTAATTTGTGTACACCTACAGTAGGATGGATTGAGTGTGAGTAAATCATGAAGTAATATTCAGTTTTGGTTGAACTATCCGTTTAAGTGTTAATTTGAAACTTTTTTTATTAAATGTATTTTTAATTCATTGTTTTTATAAATGTATTTTTCAATGTGGTATAGCCACTCGTCTGTGATCAATCACCTGGATGTAAAATCTGAGTGGAACATGTGTGAATAATCATGCCTGTCAGTTTCCGAGAATTTCATGGAAAGCTTTTTTTAGACATGAATACAGTAAAAGTCTCTCACATTGGATTAATTTACACCATTACAAACATGTGCTGCGGTTCTCACACATGTCATTAAAATTCCCACATAAAAAGCTACTAAACATCTTGGACTTTTCCTTTGTGGTCTGTTTATCTGTGGAATATAGCTAAATATATAAAAAAATAATTACTGAGCAGCAGAATCTAATTTATACATTTATGGTATGTCTTTTTTTTTATTATTCCTAAGATCTTTGCTTTTATTTCCTCTCTTTGGACCCAACCCTATCCAACAGAACATCTATAAAGCACTCAAGCTTCATTAGATTGTGTATTGATGAATTGTTTGGCCTGTTGCTATATAAGTGCTGTATTTAGTTAGAAGCCTCAATGGAATTTCATTATGTTCAATAAAACATATTCATACATGCATGCACACACGCACACACACATTCTCTGGGGTTTCACGTTGACACTAGACTAATAAATGTGGTCAAGTCATCAGGCCTTGCTTCAAATAGCTTGAACGTGACATGGGCGTGAAAGGAAAAAGAAAAAAAGCAAGCAGGAGGTGCACATAGTCACATTCCAAACAAATGTTAAAGTTACACATCATTAGGACAACCGAGTATGAATTTTATGACCTTATGTAATATCAAAATGTCAACTGTTTGCACATTTCAGACTTCGGCAGAAAAAGTACACTGTCTGAATACTGTGCATCAGGGATTCACGCATATACAGTAGAGTGCAATGCCGCCCACTTCTTCAGCAGTTTTGGTGCAGGAAGTATTTTTCCTGTTAATTTTCTCCACGGGGATTCTAAATAAGCTATAAACCAAACAAAACAACCTTAAGATGAATGACAATTTTTGAAAATTGCAACAGTGTTCAACAATGAATTACATAAAACTATTATATAAAATTATGTAGATTTATTACAGTTATAAAACCAAATATTTGATGTTTATTGAAAAATAGTCACATTCTAATATAGTCTATAATTTGTGAGAAGACTATAAAAAATGGATTGAAAAATGTAAATGACTGACAAGTTCAACAAAAGCATATATTTTGATTTAATTGCAGAGCTCATGGTAGGTCAGTTTTGGGAAGTTTATAAACTATTTGTAAAAAGCTGTTTGTGTGGAGAAAGTGAATGGGATGTTTACTCCCAGAAACCCATTGTTGTACTCTATTTAGATGCAGGGAGAGTTTTGCCAAAGCAAGACACTGTGTACAAAAACATATTGTTATTTACAGTTTGGATGGTGTGTGTGAATACTGGTGAAATGCCTTGAGCTGTGGTAGTTTTGCTGATATGGTGTGTGCCTGTGATGTATTATGACGAGTGGTGTTGATTTGTTTATTTATTTATTGAAGTCCTTTAAATAGCATTAAAAATTAATAACACATGTGTATTGGTTGGTATTCGGTACAAGTGTATATTAACCCTTTTAAGCTTGAGACATAGATAGATAGATCTACAAAAATACACATTTACCACAACCTAGAGGGTTTTACATATTATTAAAATGTCTAGGTTACGTACGCAAACCACATTCCCTGAAGGAGGGAACGGAGACATTACATATGGGAACTCCCCTGAGAGATCGATTACCTTTGAGCTTTAAACAAAAGGCCAATGAATATTGGCGTTCATTTGATTGCGCTCAGGTGCACCTCATCACTGCGTGAGTATAAGAGGGCACGAGCGGAATGCACGTGGCAGGTGAAAGTGTAACGTCAGGGAACGTGAGTTACGTATGTAACCTAGACGTTACCCTTTCAGTCGAATCACTTCGACGTTACATATGGGAACACCCATGGAACAGGCCACGACTCTAAGGCCGCGTTACGCGGAGACCCCCCGCTGACAGGCGAGATCTACTTTTCAAGTTTGTCAGCAGAGGATCAGCAGTAAGCCTGCCTTGAAGAGGGAGCTCGCGCTTGAGAAATGGTGTCTGTGACAGCACTGGAGAGGCTGGAGAAGTCTGCCAGACGTGCAGGTTCCATAGATCGGGACGCGGAGGAACGAGAGGTCTGCAAACCAAGTCTGTGAGGGCCAGTAAGGCGCTAACAGCAGGACTTGTTCAGCATCCTCCCTGATCTTGCACAGGGTCGGTGAAGCGGTCTCATATGTAACAAGCCCAGCGGCGTGACCATGGATTCAGCTGCCATATGCTCCAGGAGCCTCTGAAAAGTTTTGAGAGGAACCGCTGTTTTGTGCATGAATGTATCTAGGCAGTTCAGCACGGCCTGTGCGCGGTCGCTGGTGAGGCGGGCAGTCATTTTGAGCGAGTCCAGCTCCATACCGAGATAAGAGATCCTTTGCACTGGGGAGAGTTTGCTCTTCTCTCGGTTGACCTGAAGACCCAAATGGCTGAGGTGCCGATGCACTATGTCCCTGTGCATGCACAACAAATCCTTCAAGTGAGCTATTATCAGCCAGTCGTCGAGATAGTTGAGGATGCAAATGCCCATCTGCCACAGCGGGGATGACCTTCGTGAAGACGCAGTGAGAGAGGGACAGGCCAAAGGCTAAGACTCTGTACTGATATGCTTGACCCTCGAATGCAAACCGCAGAAGGGGTCTGTGACGAGACAGAATTGAGACATGAAAGTACGTGTTCTTCAGGTCGATGGCTGCAAACCAATCCCGGCCCCCGAATGCATGTTAGTATGCGCTTCGGAGTGAGCACTTTGAACGGCATCTTGAGAAGAGACCAATTCAAAGCTCTGAGATCCAGGACCGGTCTCAACCCACCACTCTTTTTGGGCATGATGAAGTAAGGGCTGTAAAACCCCGACCTCATCTGGAGGGTCAGGCTCGATTGCTTCCTTTGCCAGTAGGATCGCAATCTCTGCCCGCAGTACGGCAGCTTGGCTCTCAAGGCGGACCGAGGTAGAGCGAATGTCCCGGGTCAGCATCTGAGGAGACAAAAAAGTTTGTGTTAGATGGGGACCTACGGGCACTAGGCCCAGAGGTGATGATATTTTTGTTAAGACTGGCTCTCTCTGTGTAAACAGAAGCTCCAGCTTGACAGGGGAGGTCGGAGCAGGATTCCTGGGTGCCGCTTGGGAAAACCCTTGTGATACATCGCCTCGGTCTGCTGCTGAACTGTGGAGAACTCCTGGGCTAAGTCCTCGACAGTGTCGCCGAATAGGCCGTGTTCTCTCGGTGGCCGGCACCTGCGTCAGGCTCAGCCATTGAAGTCGCTCCTGGACCACCATGGTGGACATCACCTGGAGGACCACGGGACTACATGGTGCATCAGAAGTCCGCACGGCTGTCACCCCGGCCAGAACATTCTGAACGCTCACCTGGAAAGGTCTTTGCTCGCTGGATTTGGAAGATGAAACATCCAGCCTTTAAAAAGGCTACCAGCCCGCAGGATCCGCTGACAGCCGCCCAGATAAAATGCTGTCAGATGAGAGAGCAGGAAAGCAGAAACTCTTGAAATCAGGACTCTTCCTTGATCGTTCTCCAGAACTTACAGAGGGGGTCTCCTGTAGCAGCTCAGAACGGCTTCTGCTCTGATGATCATATGTAACGTCGAAGTGATTCGACTGGAAGGGTAACCACATTAAGTATCACACAGACAACAGAATTGATATAGTATGTTTTCAGCAATGTTTTGATCATTTAGAGACCTTAGAAATTACCCAGTCAAATATTAATATGAATGATTTACAGGTATAGGGTTAAAGTATATGGTTTATTATCTGATATCATTTGGTAGATTGGGTGTAATATTTAGGATTTTATGTAAAATAACTTACTGCTTATTATTTATTTATGTGTAAGTTTATTTATTGTGCATATTAAATCATGACAGTGTCTTTCAATTTATTTGCATTGCCCATTTCCTGTTAACACACAAATGTCAGCTTTGTTCTAGTGTGCAAAGTCTTTTCCTGACTGAATTCTTCTTGTACAAAAAGAGCAGAAGGAGAGGATAGGTTGAAAGATAATGACAGACAGGAAATTGGGTCTGGGTAAAGGAAGTGTGGGGGTTTGTGCCTGTGTGCTATAAATTATATCCAAAATGACAGGATGTGCACAAACACATGTTGAAACATGAGTGATAGCTTCACAGTGGGGAGAAAAGACGTTTCCAGAGTGCTTTGCCACTTCCTGTCTCGCTCAGAATGCTGAACTGTGGGTAATAATGGGTGTCTGACAAACCAGCAGTGGAAATCTTTGATCCCAGTGTGTCCTGCAGACCGAATACTTTATGTTTTATTATGAGCTGACAAGATTCTCACTGAGTATATATGTTCTCTATTTATGGCATACTTGTGCACTAAGTATGTGTTTTCAGGAGCTCGGGCTGTTTGATTCCTTCTGTGTCACACTGCAATTGTGTGCTGATCATATCATTTTCTCCTAGGATCTGAGGTTCAGTATCCTTGTCATGACCTTAAAAAAGTACAGTATAGTTATGGTACTGGACGGTAATACATTGGATTTAGTTAATGTTTAAATCATTAATAGAACTATACTGAATAGTTACCATATTCATGAATTTATTAAGGTTGCCCAATCTACATCAAAATACGATGGTATTGCTGTGATACATAGTAGTAGTAGTACTTTTTAAATGCAGATATTTTCAATTCGATTATTAGTGTTTTTTAAAGATCCTGCATTTATTTGTTCAAAAATAAAATAAAAACATGAAATTTGAATTTAAAACATTTGTTTTCAACTTCAAATGTAATTTCTTCCTTTTATGAAAAAGCTACATTTTCAGCAGCTGTTACCTGATCCTTCAGAAACCATGTTTAAATTCAAATTTGCTGTTTAAAAAAACATTTACTTATTTTTTTACTTATTTAGTATTATCAATCATTCTGATAGGCCAATTTGCTGTTCAAGAACTATTTGCACTATTTATAATTATCAATGTTATTTTTTTGAACCTCTACATTTTTGTGGAAATCACATTTGAAGCAAAAATTTTAAATATTTTAAAAATTTTAAAATTTTAAATTTCTGAGAGGTCACATGTGACTCCAGTGATGCAGAAAATTCTACTTTGGATCACAGGAAAAAAATACTTTTTATAATAAATGGAAATTAAAAAAATATATATATTTAATAATATTTTTACTATATGTTTGATATAAAATCTATTTTACTATTACATTTATAATTTTAATGTTTCCAAATGTTTGACAGGCTATAAATATTTATATTATATTTTCATGATTATTGAAAACCATGGCACTAATAAGAATTACTTTATGCTTAATTAATGCACAGATATTTAGTTAATGTATAATTGTCATGATCCGCTGGATGTGCCAGCACAGCTCTGGATGGCACTCCAGCTATTCACGAACTGTGTGTGTGTTTATGTCTGTTTTCATTCATGGACTCTCATTCAGTATTCATATCTCTGCCCACTCATTTGTTGTCATGGTGTTTTATTGCAAGTCTCCTCCCATTGACCTAGTTTTGTGTGTATAAATCCCTGGATGTGTTTGTGTGTCTTAACGGTTCATTACATCGCCACCCTGTATCTGGAATTCCTTCATGTCTTGTTCTTAGTTTGTCTCGTTTTTGGATCTACCCGTTGCCGACCTCTGCTTCTCCATGGACCTTCGCCTAGCTTCTTTCTTCTGACTCTGTTTACCGGTAATCGGCCCTTGCTTTGGATATACGTTTACGATTTTGTATCTGCCTACGCTGTTTCAGTCTGTCGGTGTTCAGTGCTGTCTGTCCTGACCCTGAGCTTTTAATAAACTGTTTGCCTATGAACTTGCACGCTTCATTGTCTCTCAGCCTTGTGACAATAATGTTCATTTAGAACCATTTAATAATAATTACTGCATCATCAACAAATGAACATTCTGTATGATAGATTAAGCAATCAGTAAACTGTTATTAGTGAAATGTGTTATGTTTGTCAGAAATGTGGCGGAAGCCTTCGGGATCCATATGCAAAAGACTTTATTGAATGGTCTGCAGGCAGGGTCAGAAAATCACAGGCAAACAGGAACAAAGTAGGCTAGGCAAAGGCGTGGCCAAATATCCAAAGCAAAGGGTCGAGACAGGCAGCTAACAATCACAGAATGGCAGAACGGGCAGAGGTCAAATACACAAAACATGGGTACGAACACTTGGTAAGATCGCCTGAGCAAATCATTACTTCGCAGTTCTTTGAATGTGAATGTGACAGTTAAATAGTGAGTATGAGTAGGTGTGGTGATGAACAATAGCTGGTGGTGATGATTGCTATGTGAACAGGTGAGGGTGAGCAGGGCATGATGGGTTATCAGTCCCAGGGAGGTGAGGTGATGCGAGTGCCCTCTAGTGGTGCTTGAGGGCACTCGTGACAATGACGTATTAATTTCCTAATAAGATGTTACAGTAGATTAACTAAATTCATATGTTAATTCATAACCCACAATAGGTTAAAGCATGCAGTTGTCTACTTTATTTAATCATTAGCTAATGATTTGCGAGGTATCATTATTTTACTACTTTACATGTTAAGGCACTTGAATGCTAATTCAAAATCCATTATCACAGTGACATATTAATTAATAGTTCTGTGCCTCAACAAGTGAAGTCATAACAAATGATAACTTTGCAAATCATTAGCTAATGATTATTTAAAACAGACAACTGGAAGTGAAAAGGCACGGCTTTGACCAAATGTAATAATTAACATATGAATTTACTTCAGTGATTAATGTAATGTGTTATTAGGGACCTAATGCAATATGACACATTTAGCTAATAACAATATTGATTACTTAATCTATGAATCTATAGAATGTTCATTAGATGCTGATGCAGTAATTTTTAATAAATGATTTAGTTCTTCATGAGTTATACATTAACTCATGATCATCTGTGCATTATTTAAACCGTATTTATGGTCAGACTTTGCTGCTTTTTTGTTTATTTGATTATAATTTACATGCCTAAATTATAAATATAACAAATGTAAATATATATATATATATATATATA
>JAUMHI010000061.1:11759979-11785867 GCA_032359435.1 Enteromius unitaeniatus
GGTAAAATATGACAGGTGCTTTTATGTAAGTTGCAGTGAGGGAGAGAAAGAAAGAAGGGAGGGGTTGTAGCCTTTAGAGAGATGAAAAAAAACATGTTGTGCTGTCACTCTGCTGCTTCAGCTGCTCTTAAGGATGCACTTCTCTACGCTCCTCTATTGTGCATCTTTCTCTCTCTTTCTTACACCTCCTCTTCGTTTCTCACTCTCTCTCCATGTCTGTCGCCCTCATTCATAATGGATGGCGTAGTGTTGAGGTTCAGCTGAGGATGGAACGTTTTGGTCCTGTGGGGGCATGATGTTTTCACTGAGGGGAGAGAAAAGAGAGAGAAGCCTTTTGATTTAGACTGATGACGCAACTACACTCACGAAAGACAGAAGCAAGTCAAGCCAGGTTTATCATTCTTCTCATTACATGCCAGTTTGAAATTAAGCATGAAATTTTGTTATAAAAAACAGAAACATTCATTAGTGGCCTCAAACTTTAGGACCCCATTGTACTTAAAAAAACATTCTGATGTCAAATTATGAGATGCACTAAGCATATACTTTTTTTATGCACTGTTTCTTTTTCATACTCTGAAAACGTTTTCAGTCGTTAAGTCAAAATGTAGCCCAACCCGGATTGCTTATTTATTGAGCATTCCCTTGATTCATCATTGTTTGCACATAAAAGTGAATATATTTCATCAACCGTGTACCTCTCCCAGGGTGCCGCCATGTTCATTTTACATCATCTTCATCTATCAGTGTTTCCATATGAGCTTATAACCTGAAATTTCCAACATCAAGTGCTGTTCTTTCTTAAGTATGACAGTCAAAAATCTTTCGGACTTTCTTAGTTGAATGGGATATAACAGTCAACTCACCTCCTTTTTATTTATACAGAAATTTAACACATAAGCTAGTAATATTTGAAAATAGTGGAAATAGATTCTGTGTTCTCAACAAGTATGTGCTTGATGTAACATACAACCATTATTATCCATGTGCATTTTAAAAGTATGCAAACAGTTTCAAAATGTATTGTTTTGTGGGAAGACTGTTATTTTGTTACATCCACACCAGGCTATTACCCCGCCTTTACTTACTCCGCTTCCTTACACATTTACATTATAGAACGAAATTGTAAAGTCTATTTAGGTGATAGACTATGGGTTAAAGTACTATGAAATGCTTAGCATGCAAAGTTATGCTAAGTACCATATTTGCCAACATATCCTGGTTCATAAAATATGCTTTATTTTCTCCAAGGAGTAATTGGTTTTTAACAATGACTTAAGGTGCATCTCAGTCAAGCTCCCTAGCTCCCGAGTTCGTGAGTCAATAGATCGTGTACATGAGTTCGGTGTGTCATTATAGTTATCACGTTCACTTGTGTGGCTTATGTTTCATGCTTCAGAAATGTGACGTTATTTCCGGTAAAGGAGCATAGTGAGCGCTGATGCACTCTAGTTTTTGCGATGCATTGTGGGAGCAAACGTTCCAGTGCACTGGAAGGATTTTGCGATTGAGAAATGGCTGACTCCCTGATCAGTGCCCTTACTACTGAACCAGGCAGCTGATTGAGACACATCCTTATTACAGTACCAGTAAATACAGACCTACTGTGAAGCCATCAGTCTGCATTATCTCAGCACATTTTTTAAATAATCATATTTAACAGAATAATTTCTGGTGAAAAACTATATTACCCATATGTTTTATGTTAATGTTTTACCTTGTAGCTGGTTTGTTTGGTTCAAGGCTTATAACAATTTAGACACTTCCAGAACTAAGGCTGCTTTTTCTGCTTCAAAATTTCACTTTTAATTCACTCAGTTGCAGTTTCACTCATTACCTGTGAAATTTAATACTGTTAAAAGAGTTTTAGGATAAGACAACGATGGAATGCTCAGTAATGGAATTTTGTTTATTTCTAAATCGGCTGCCTAAAAACCCATTAGAAATCCATAGGGAACCCATAACTTAAATACTGTTTTAGGACTACAAATTCTGTTGAGTTAATGGTCTTTATCTCTGCATCTGTTGTTTACTGCAGCAGTGCTTATTTTTTTCTGTCTTCAGCTTACAATTCATCTTTAAACTGTAGGTTATTTTAACTTCTTGCCTCCAGTACACACACACACAGAGAGCTCTGCTGAAACACAAATTGTGTCTCTAGTACCAACTGCAACACTAATGGGAACTTTTTTTTTGTTGCTTGTCGCAGGGAGGCAACTGAAAAGTGTGCTCAACAAACTGGAACACTACCACACCATGGTACCTCTACTGCTGGAAGGGAGAGAGCAGCGACCAATCAGCTGGCTCTGCTCCAGGGTAAGAAAGAACAATGTATATTTTTGCTGCATCATTTTTCATATATTTTCCTAATCCTCTACAAAGACGTTTTCCCTTCCATCACGATGTCTTGTTGCTGGTGTTTATTTATGTGATTTCTGATTTTGAATAGCTGTGTAACCTCTTTTCAGATGGATAATATATTGAGTCCAGTGCAAGTTCACTTCAGTTCGAAATGGTATAACATTAGACTACGGTACAAATTAGTTCACAATGTATGACTCGCATAGTCAGTATCATTATTGAGCCACAGCCTTTTAGCTCTAAAAGGGTCATTTGTGAAAATGAGTGAAAGGCCTGACTGCCAAACGCCACCAGAGGCACAGAGGCTGAGTGATGAGGTGATGAATCTTGAAAACTGTTTTGGAGTACATTAGATTAGATTAACTGCCTGAAGCCGTGGCGACATTGTTACAAAAAGTCACAGGGCCTTCGTCATTAAGGCTTAATTGATTCCAGTCTCTGCGCTGAGTTACTCGAGCGCCAGTGAATATTACAGTCAAACGTCTTCCGTAGCTCAGAGGGATGTCTGTCTCTTGCACATGGCACTTAGAGGCCATTTGACTGCCCGTTTTGCAGTGAATTCATGTGTGCTAAAAGGCTTAGGCATCGGAAACTCGACACCCAGAGCTTTTCAGAACTGTCTGAAATGTTGGGAATGTCTTTAATGCATAGTTAGGAAAAAGTTTTGTATGTCGTGAAACTAAAGTGCTAGAGAATGGTCGGCTTTGCTTTGCTTTCCATAGTGATTGTGATTAAACATTGGCAGGTGGAGATTGAGGTTGTGATGAGGGTAGCGTATTTCAGGCAGGAAATTCCTCTCTCAATAAAGGACTTGCCGGTCTACTCCACTACGAGTGGCCTGACTGATGGTCCAAAGCCATATGAGTACAGCTGGAGTAATGAAGGACGATATGCTCTATCAGCTGTTTAACAAGGAAAAGTAGATGGCCATTCTGTTATAACAAAGGGAAAGTTGAACAATTATTTTTTGTATTACCACATTTGATGCACAAATTTCTAAGGCTTAATACACACTACAACATTCCAGAAAAAACAAGAATTGGCCTTTTTGCCCTGAAAAGAAATGGAAAGAGAAACTTGTTAAAAATTGACTGTATGGATTAGGGCTGCACTATACTGGAAAAAAAGGACATTTCAGTATTTTCTCTGATACACTGTATATGGCATAATGCAAATTCATGAATTTTCACCAGCTGTATTTGGAAACAGCGAGTCATTCTGGAATGTTTGAGATCTGCATGAAAAAATGACCTTTTTACTCAGAGGTTTTTTTTCAGTGTGAACCATCTTCTTAGGGCTAAACGAATTAAGAAAAACTGGAAATGTTTTTTTTCACAATTGGGTGAACTGATGTTACAGTGACCACGAACAGCTTGAGGGCACATTTCTGCTGTTTTTGACCCATTCAATTTGACTCTAAAATTGTAATGACATGGCAAATGTAGAGGGATCCATTTGCAGCTTTTTAATTAGAATAGTTGGACAAGCGTAGTCAGAGCGGGCATGGACAATATCAGAGGCCATCATAAACAGAGTCAGGGTCACAGGCAGAGTTCGAGGCAGGCAGAAATCAATCACAGGTAGAAAACAGTCCAAGGTCAATAAACAAACAGGCAATCAGGAAATAATGCTCAGAAATGTTAGCAGTAGCAAAACAAGACTTCGAAAATGAGAAACCTTCATTGAAATATTACATGAAATAAGAAATAATAAAATAAAATTCTAAATAATTGCAATAATAATGTTTTGCTGTAAAATAAAAATCAAGTGTATTTCATAAATGAGAATACATTTCTTGTTTAGCACATCACTGAAATTACAATTACAATTATTACAAGTTCTTCATCAAAGCTGAACACTAGGCTGTTAAAAATACATACAGTCTCATATACAGGAGGCAAACAAAAGAAACATAAAACATTCACATTGAAAGAACACTGTGAACAGGTATGACATAGAGGTCCGACATAGAGGTCTTGTTGCTTGCCTTTTTTTTTTTTTTTTTTTTGTGAAGCAATTCATGCTTAAATGTTTTTGTGTATGCAGTTCAATTCATATTCTAGATGTCTTTGAATAAGTGGAATAAATAAAGACGCAGTGGCTGTACAGTAAATGAACACATCAGCCTTGGCCCTGTGCAGAGTGCTTGACACACTATTATGTGTAAAATTAAAGTCGGAAGGCTTCCTTTTGGCTCTCTGGCTCTGTCTGGTGTGCTGAATCAAATCCTAAGTCGTTCAAAGGTGTGAAGGCTGTGTGTGTGTGTTTTCAGAGGGGAAGGCACAGGGTTTAGAGAAAATTGGTTGAAACAGGAAAACAGGACATGAAGTGATTGTTTTGTTTTTCATTTATTTAGACGCCTCCCGCTTCACTGCGCATCCTGATCCAAGCAGAAGGACAACAGCTGATTTTATCTGTGGAGAAGAACCAGTAAGTCTCACAACACTCCCGACTCTCAAATCTCCACACACATGATCAGATACAAAGTTTGAACAAAACCACATGATCTAGCTCTAGAAACAAAACACATTAAAGTAACTTAAAGGTATAGTTCACCAAAAAATGAAAACTGTCTCAAACTGAAAACGTAAATGTATAGGTTTCTCTCTCTCTCTCTCTTTCACTACTAAGGTTATGCACTATTCTGAATTGTACTGTACAGAATAGTTCCAGAACAATTCATCTTTTTAATTCAGCAGGATTATGTATCATATACACTCTTATTACATAATGCTATTTCACAAAGCAGTATGCAGAATTGCAGCCTATGTTCTTAAATGCGCCATATGATGCTATTTTAAGGATCTTTATTTTGAGTTTTTGGTTTAACACAATATTTTGACATGCTTACCCTCAGTTTCAGACAAGACTTAAGCTAGTGCCAGACTAAATTGCATGTTTGATCTGTCTCAGATTAAAATATCTTGCTCTGACAAATCTTAAAACATGTCAGTGTCATTGTTCTGTGTTAAGATGCACATCTGTAATATTTTCTTATAAGGCATTTTTGTAAAAGTTGCTTAAATATCTTAATTTAACTAATGCCTAGTCCTGGCTTAAGCTAAGCCCCGTTTTGAAACCGGGCCATAATGTTTTAAAAACACATTATTTTTCACATACTATACATTATTGTAGTTCCTCTATGCTTCACCTCTCTCAAACGCATTGTGTTCTAAACCGCCAAGTTTTCTTTGACTGGCTAGCTGAGCAATTCATTGTGATTGACCCGAAAACCACAAGCACACTTTGGAATGTTACATCCCTTATCATAATTACAGCTACATACCACACTAAAGAAAAAGAAAAGTAGAAATCACATCATATGACCCCTTTAAATGTGTATGAAAGATCTAATGTGTGGTGAATCTGCCCAAAAGCAAATGTAATATATATAATGTCATATTGTAAATATGAAGGATTTCATGACACACACATACACACACATAAGTACAGCAGATCTTACAAACTTAAACATTTATAAATGTTACTAGACATTTTTAAATATGTTCTAAAATATTTTCATTAATAGAGAGCATATTGCTTATTAGGTAACATATGTAGCACTAATATAGAGCATTATATGTCATATATTACATTTATGTATAGGAAAAAACAGAGAAATAAAGACAGGCAGACAGAAGGAAAGAACCGACAAGCCAACAGTGAATCTCCAGGGACTGGTGTCCAGAGACGTCTGATACACACTGACCTTCTCTGTACATTAAGCTGAGTTCAACTCTTTCCCACAGCAAAAAAAACAAAAAAAAACTTCACTCCTCCAAATATATAAAAGCCCAACCCTGTGGACAGACACTCATTTCTCTAGAAGGACCATGAAGCTTTGTGGGCACATCATCACAGTAATCACAACAATCAAGACACAACCATACAAACATATTTTCATGTCTTTGAAATTCAGTGCAACTCCACAGTGTTTAATATGAGCCTTTTTACAAAGAAGTGTCAGATCTTGAAAGCTTTCCTACACATGCAAAGTGATTCACTGCATATTAATGACAGATGAACAAGTGGCAAGTCCTTAACAAATAAAACAGCCAGCTTGTATCTTTTCAAGCCACAGTAAAACCGAAGATCTCATTTATTCACTCTAGCTGCTTTGACAATGCATTTGATAAAAGAGCTCTAGATAGTTCCCATCTTTCTTTAAATTTCATCTAACCTCATCCTGAACTCATTTCTGATGAATTCGTTTGATAATCATTGCTGTTTTACTCTATGGATTTCTTCTCCTTGTATTCTCTAAGCACAGATTAGCTGTATATAACTCAAACCAAACAACAGCCTTGAACTCTGTTTAACTCATAACGAACATGAAAGCTCTGCCATCTTTGATTGCTCATCCAAAGGATTTCCAAAATAAATGGCTTAGGGCTGTGTGTGATGGCGATTGAGGCTTCAGAGCTGACTGTCAGAGTTTTGAAGAGAATGCTGTAACGCTGATAGACTCTAATCAGCAGCTGCCCAGTGAAGTTGCAGCTTTGCTCCACTTAATTTGCTGAATTCTCTTAAGGGCCACGTTCCTCTCAAGACTGAGTGAAAACACTTACCATAAAGTCTGTAAGTAAAAGCCAGACACAGTGAGAGCATGTGTATGATGGTTTTAGGCCTCCTTAAACAAGATCATTTAGCATGAATGGGAAATTAACTTTAAACTGTAGCAAACTACTCAAAATTAAAAAGAAGTGTGTACTATTCCTTTTTAAAAGTATAGTAAGTTATAAAACATAACTTGGTACATTATACAATATGACAATTTTCTTAAAATGTACTTACCCTGAGGCCATGAAAGATGTGGATATATTTCTTTTTTCTTTGTCGAAGCAATATTTTAGCATTACATTCGTTGCTCATCAACGGATCCTTTGCAGTGAATGGGTGCCGTCAGAATCCAAACAGAGTCCAAACAGCTGATAAAAACATCACACAGCACCAGTCAATTAATGTCATGTAAAGTGAAAAACTGCATGTTTGTAAGAAAGAAAGACATTATTTAGACGAATCCATTATTTTATACTTTATATGAGTTCTATATCCATAATATTGCTTTATTTATTTATTATGTTTTATTGTCTAATCTGAGTTAGGAGAGACATGCACAGATCAAGCTCTTTTAACAAGTGAAAACAGTAGAAAACATTTCTAAGCAAATATGCTTTTGATGTAATAAGACAACAGGAGATGGACTTTTTCACAGGAGGAAGTGTCATTATGGATAATTAAAATTATGGTTTAAGGTTAAAATACCTTAATGCTGGATTTGTTCTTATAAACATGCAGTTTTTCACTTTATTCACTGGAGTTGTATGAATTAGTTATGTTTTATTATTAGCTACTTGGAGACTTTTCTGACGGCACCCATTCACTGCTGAGGATCCATTGGTGAGCAAGTTATGTGATGCTAAATTAAGCCTGAGGCTGAGTTTGCAGTGCAATATGTGTACCTCTTCGGGATTTTTGTATGGATCGACACCTGACTAGTGAAGGCTTCAAGTGAGTTTATAATAAATACAGCTAATAAAATTGGTGACTTTGCAGTCAGTCCACGTTCCAGTGCTTCTTTGTGATGCAAGAGTAGCTTGTGTCTTTTCCCAGCCCCTTTTTTTCACCGTTCTCTATCAATAAAAATGTCACAAATGTCTCTATCAGTAAAATGCTGAAGAGTAGTATTAAACAACTACTGTAAAATATGTACAATGCTACACAGTGACTGGAAAAACTATTACTGTGTGACATGAAAGGATGAATTCATTTTCGGAGCCGCTTCATTGAAATGCACCGTCCGAAACAAACTAATTCTCTAAAATTAATTGGACTTCCCAGCGGTACTTGTGAGAGCGCGAGACACACTTTCTGAGAGAGTACATTTGATTATAGTCGCTGCTCACTCTGTTGTAAAGCTGTGTGAGCAATATGTGACATAAAAAAACAACAATGTAGTGCTTGTAAAAATAGCTTGTTACTGGAAAAACTGCATTTTTTGATGTGGCACTGTCATGCCACTGAAATATTTAACTCGTAGCAACCCTACTTCCAGTTAGCTGTCAGTCCCTTTTTTTCATTTGTAGGTTTTACAGAAGTGTTCTGCCTCTTTTAGACTGTAAATCTTGATAATAACGTTAGAGTCAACATGCCAGACACTGAATTGATCAAAGTCCACAGGACGTTGAATGAAAGAAGATTGTAGGAAGATTTAGAGCGTGTTCTGGTCGACGCAAACAGCTGTTACTGAGGAAGAGATGGAGCGTGTGCCATTGAAAGGCTTCCTTTTATTCAGCCAAAAAGGAAGGAGCTTAGTCAAGCTCACAAAACATATCATTACTGGGACGACTGAGTCCAGAATATTACCAGAGGACTATTAGACTGGCCCTGTGAATGCTTATTGGTAGGAAAGTGAGGATAATGAGGAGGGAGTCCTTCAACACCTGACACAATCTCACACTGAAATACAAACACCTGAGGTGACCAGAAATGAATTAGAAACAAGTGTTTGACCGTGTGCCTCCTGTAAAAAAAACAACAAAAACAACAACAAAAAACCTTGCAGATTATATTAGAGCTAAAAATAAATATTAAATGTTAAATAAGATTAAGTAAATGTGAAAGTTACATGAGGTAAAGTGTGAGTTGTTAGGTAATGCTAGATAATGAATATTATTCATCATATTTTAGATGTGATAACAGGTTGAAGGTGATGATTGATTTTGTCTGACGGTACATTCGGCAATGCGGCAAACATTGTGAGAGGGAAAAACTGTCTGATTGAATTTACTTACTTTTTATTATGCAACCACAAATGCATTGTGTCCACTGTAAACTTCTTGTTGCTTGTTTTGGCTGTAAAAAAAATAAGTATAAAAGATAAAAGAACAACAGGAAATTATTGCTATTCATGGTGTTGTTTTTCTTTTTTGCATGCATATTATTTGTTTGTTTGTTTGTTTTATTAATAATAACATATTTATTGATGTATATTTATTTATTTACCCAATTATTATTATTATTTATTTTTATTTCTATTTTTATACTATTATTGTTATTATTATATTTCCAGTTTCTTTGCATATTTATGTATTTTTTAATTTACATAAACAAATAAACAATAAAGATAGTAATTTTTATTGTTTTTCTTTTAATGTTTTTATTTATTTATTATGGCTGTAAGGTGTTGTAGAATTTAAAAGGTCTTTCATATATGCTTCTCCTGTTATTTAACATTCCACACAGTATGTATTATTATGGAGGTAGGCTATCTTTTACCTTGTTTGTTTGTTGGTCTATAGAACAGTCGAACAGTACACAAGGTTCGAAAGATTGAGAGTGAGAGATGGAGCAAACAATGAAAGGGGGAAACTGGGAGATGAGGTATACAGTGCTACATTCAATTATGGATTCACTTGTGGACTTGCTTGTGAACTTTCCATCTGTTACAAATTACTCCTCTCAGAGGCTTCAATTATTTCTTCTGTCTTCTAGCTAAAATTAATGACATGGTGTGTAGTGTAATCAGGGGTTGTAGAGTGCATGAATGTGGGAGAGAGAGAGAGAGAGAACATAATAACAGCACGTCCTTGACAAAGCTCTTAGTGACAGTGTATGACAGGACAACACGCTGTTTTTTTTTGAAGAATGTAAAAACAATTCATAGTTTCATTATGCCAAAATTAAGTTGTCAGACAAACAAAGGGAATGTGCAAGAATCACTGTAATTATTGCTCATGAAATTAAACACATTCCCATCCCTTTGTTTTAAAGTGTGTCACGTAACTTGTAACACTTTTCTAAGTGACCAAACTTATTTGGCGACACCCTGGCAACCACAACATCCTGGTAAAATTTTTTTCTCCCCGATCTTGCTATTTCTGCAGGCAGTTATCCTTCTTTCGCCATGTACACTCCCTAATTACTTACAAAAAGCATGTATGTGTTGTTTTCCTCTGTATAAAAATATTATATATGTTATTTACCTGCAAGACATAGTAACAAAGATCACTATGGCGTTTTTGACCTCTGTAAAGTGGGTCAGCTGTCAGAGATGCGGAAAGCAGAAAGAGCGATGAAGAGAAGCTTACTTCAGTGCTTTTTTGTTTGTCAGTATGTGTGTGTGTTTGTGCTAGCGCATTATCCACAGTTGGTGGCAGGGAATGAAATAGAAAGAGAGAAACAAAGAGGTGGCGAGTTATGCTAATGTAATTTGGTTCTAACCATCCCTCAATGAAGCAAGTGCAGCTCGTTTGAAATGCTGTATGGATTGGTTTGTCATCAGCAGGCTGCTTAGATGGAGAAAAAAAAGAATAGAGAACATAAGGGTGAAATAGAGCGTTGCCAAGTATATGGTAAATTATGCCTTTCTGGATTATTTTTCATATGGGCTTTATGAAGTGTAATGTTCAGAAGAGTCCTTGGCATATTTATCTATGTCAGCCGATTCACAGAAGTCATTTAAACTTTGGAAAGTAAGAAAGTGCAGTTTTTCGAGATTTTCCCAGAAGATATATTTTTAATAATCCTGTGCCAATATATATTGTGTGTACTCAGTCTTTTGTCTTGACTCATAGTTTGGGTTCATCTGTGGTCAATTATTTATTTCAAAAATATATATTTCATTGTAATATTTTTCTAATCTGGTTCTCAAGTAACATTTCTTATTATTATCAATGTTGAAAAGTTCTACTTAATGTTTTTGTGGAATCTGTGATACATTTATTTGAACTAGAAATCTTTTGTAACAGTGTAAAAGTCTTTACTGTTACCTTCGATCATTTAAATGTGTCCTTGCTGAACAAAATATAAAAAAATACTGGTTTACAAAAAACATAATCATCCTGGCTTCATATGAAGAGACAAATATATATATTTTTATACTTTTATAATTTCAGCCTTTAAAAACAATATTTTGCCTATTCAGAGGCAATTTGCGGATGAGAATGATAGATTGTGAGCATACAGTTATTGAATATCTAGCTTGACTTTCTCTCCTCATTGAGCGCTGAAGCTTTAAAGGTCTTGGTCTCATAGCCATTCAGCCTCACTTTGTTTTCCCAGGAGTCTTTAGCAGCTGACTGCTCCATGATCTCATCACTGAAGGTCAACAGTCAAACCAGGAAGTGATTCTTTTTTATCGACCGGTTGTGGTAACAGCAAAAATAGAGGAAACGCTCCAGAGAAAAACAAGGGGGTTTTCAGAAAGAAGGAGTGAGAGCTGACAAACAATGATCTGAGTATTGTATCCAAAGGGAAGTTATTCACAGGAAGCTGTAAAGACCTGCAGAGAGCTACAGCACTTTTTGAGTAAGGTTTGCGGCTGCTTTGAGAACTTGCACCTAAAGAACATTGAGGTTTGCTGCATGTTCATAGAAAAAATATCGGTATTTATTTGGCCACAAAGTATGATGTTTTAGATAAAGATATTCATTTTTAACTATTTCTAGATTATTATGATCGCAAAATGTTTTAAACCTTGTTTAACACTGACCACCTGTGATTAGTTCTTTGAAATGTGCAAAATATTGAGTTATTCGAACTTAAGCAGAAAACTTTTGCCCAGATTTTTTATGCCATTTTACAGTCGAGACAAGTTAACACCAGTTGCCGAAAGTCAGAGCCAGTCTGTAGATTTTAATTGACAAATTTGTATAAAATCGCAGTGTAATGGGCATTTTACCTTCAGACTTTGATTCCATCCAGTCAGACTTTTTAGTCCATTGTACAGCGCCTTTTGCTTTCATTTGTAATGTGTTCTAGCAACAATTAATGTGTTTCTGTGTGTAGAATGTAAATGTGTTTCTGTGATCAAGATGAATTGAAAGTCTGGTGTTACAGTATAATGTATGATGTCTATTTTTCTCTGTGTAATTATTTACAAAGTCAGCAAGTGTATGATAGTGTTTTAAAATATGCTCAGATTTTTTTGTTTTTAAAATTGTGTAGTGTTTCCCAGCCTTTAGCTGGGTACCAGGTGCAAAGCAAGCCTTTTTCTAGCTTTTTCCTGTTTTTTCAATTCTCATTTGTCATTTTCTCCCTCTGTCATCTGTCTTTGTTACTTTTGCTCTACACTAGCTAACAACAAGCTGACCAAACAAAAGCTTGGCTAGCTGTTTTTCGTGCTAGACATCTGGATAAGAAAAATGCAGAAAGCTCTGCAGTGTACTTACTCACAGATGTTTTGAAGCCTTACAGTCATTGCACACTGTTCTTAGGCTTTTACATTCTGACAAAAAAGCATTCAAATCTCATCCTTTGACCGCGATGCACTCTTTCAGTCTGACTGATCATACGTAGATCAGATGTACCATCATAAATAAGACAGAACAGAAAATGCCAGAAGGTTGGTCAGACCTGTGTAATGAGCCAAAGAGGAGACTCTATTAAACTAGTACAGAAGCATCAGTGAGTCTTTAGGGAGACAGAGAGAGAGAAAAAAATAGACAGAGAAAGCAGTTAATGGCGTGGAAACCGACACAGAGAAATAGCACATATTTACAAGAGCCAAGAGCCGAAATCTGCTAAATTATATTCAAGTTTGAATGCCCTGTTCTTCTCAACTAGTGAAGTAGAGGATTTGTGGTTTGAAGAAGTTCTTAATGATCATGAAAGCTACAGTTTCACTCCCCCCAGCTGAGAACAAAGTTTCAGGGCTGTCATTTGTTATTTATCATCAAGTGTGAGTCACAGATTTCCTTAGTAAGGATCACTCAACATCTGTACAGTTCAGTGATCTGCTTTGGCTGCCGCTACGATAGTAACACAACATGAAACATTAAGTATAAACATCCAGACTTACAGTAATGGATGGGCAGTCAGACAACGCAGAGTTTTGGGCTTTACAGTTCAGATTAGACCCTGGCTAAGAAAAGCAGGGGAGCAAATAACAGAGAAACAGAACAGACAGAGAAACAAGAGTGAAGTGGTGCAGAATGAAATGGTCTATTGGTGATTATTATTGTTGTTATTATTGTCTAAAACTGTTACTGGGTCATTGTTTTTTTCACTCAACTGATTTGTTAAAAACTGATTCAGTGAGTAAAGGAACAAAGGAGTCACTGAATGAGAATGCAACAAGTGAGTCATTGAATAATTCACTGAACTGATTAGTTCATCTCTAGTTGCTGTCAATTGAAGATTCAATGCTTTTTACCTTTTTTGGGGGGGGGGATATTTCAGTAACACTTTTATTTTAAGGTGTCTTTGTTACAAATGTTACATGTAATTGATATTTTAACAATTAATTATGCATTATTATATTCAAGTAATACATATTATTTAGTATGTATACTTACAATGTAACAAGGACACCTTAAAATAAAGTGTAACCAATATTTCTATTTGTGTTGCAAAAAGTGAAGTAAACAGAAATATTGTCTTAAATTAATTTTATTTTATTTGAACCATTGAAAGCACTATCTTAAATAGATGAACAGAACTTGTGTTGGTGTGGATCAATGAAATACTTTTTTACTTTCTTATAGGCAAAAAAACTGATTTAGTTTGGTTTATCTGGCTAGTTTCGAGAAGCATTTAAAAAGAATGTTTAGAATCATGATACAACTTGAAACGAAATAAAATTAGCCCTAAAGACTGGATTTGAAGACCAAGTTTGCAGTATGTTGCATGAATGAAGACACACATTCACACGCTTCATGGATGACAGGATGGTGTGTTCTTCAAGGAGAACTTCAGCATACTGGCTGATCTTTGAATCTATTCCCCACAGACACACACAAACAAATACAAAGACAGATACACACTCAAACTCAAACACCCTAGAGAGCCTGAAAACAGACCAAAGGAGCTGGGCTTTCTTGAGATCTTTCCACATACAGATACAGAGATGCATACATGACAGAAGCCACAGAAGGAAGTTTACCAAGGAATGAGAAAGAGAAAATAAACATCAAATGTTCTTAATTAGTATTTCTCTCTGGTTTTCCAGTGAAAAACAAAAAAACTCAACATCTTCGAAACAAAATAAAATTTGCTCAAGAAGCAACATGTTGTGATTATGTTTTTTTTTATACTCGACTAACAATTATTTTTGTTGTTTTAAGCAATGCAATTAACTTTTTTTAAGTACTTAAAAAACATTTACTGAAAAGGCTGTTTAAAAGGAAGATTTGATGTGGATGATTTTGGCACACATGCTCTTACAAATGATTTTACTTTTGTGAAACATCTTTTCTATATTTGATTTCTTTGAAAACAAATACTCATAAAAAGAGTCTTTCTCCATCATTTATTGGAACTGTTACAATAACACAAACTGAGTAAACATGTTAATTCCATTTACATGATAGCATTGAATTATTTGATGGGATAACTTAGAAAAGTCCCTGTTCTTCTATATCTTCTATATGTATATATATATATATATATATATATATATATCTGTGTTCTCCAGTGTGCCTGTGTGTGTTTGTTTTAAATATAAGCTAATGTGTAAAGCATTGACTCTTGCAGACATACTGAACCCAGATGGTGAGAATATAGAAAAATATTTCTTTAGCCTGAAGGATTTCATCTTGTCCTTCATCCTCAACCATCCCCCATCTCATCCCATTAAGTGAATCTTGTGTTGTGAATCTTAGTGTGAAAGCTAAATCAATTGGAGACACAGCAATGTGTGGAAATGGAATTAGGTCTTCAGACCACTCTTGTTGCCTGTGTGTGTGTGTTAGTGTGTATTTGTGTGAGAGATGCTGTTTACTACAATGTTGGTGTCTACTCTGGTAACACGCTTCAACCCAGAGAGAAGATTAGAGAGAGAGGGAGAAAAAAACTTTATAAAATAAACAAGATTACCTCAAAATAGAGTGATGGAGAGAAAAGACGAAAGAGAATCAGGTCTTGCTACGTTTTCAGCATCTGACACAACTTGCTTCATGTTTGTAAGATACCACATCTAGTTAAAAATGGTGCTTTTAAAAATGGTCTCCATTCACAGTATTTCAGTCTCTGCTGCAGTTGTCATTTGTGTGTCCATTTTAGAGCCTGTTAGTGTCAGAAAGTGCAGTAATGGGCACTTTTAATTTCCTGCAGAGCAATGAAATGTCTAATTAAAGGGGCCAAATGATGTTCAAGACCTCTTGCGCTTTCTCTCTTCTCCAGTGAGACTTCATGCTTCTGCTTAAACGTTTCGAAGCTCATTTTCCCCCTGACTGTTAAAATTGTATTAGTCAGATATGAAGTCAATTAACAGTCTAATAGAATAGAAGGGTACGAAAAAAAGTATAAAGCCTGAGCTTCAGTAAATTAATAGTACCAAAAATATTAATATGGTTTTTTGGTGATGTCACTAATGTCAGGGTTTTTGGACAAATTGCAAATGTCTTTTCTCATATGCACCATTAAAATACTGTGTATTTTTGTAGGGATGTACCATAGTGTTGTCATGGTATTCTTTGAAGTGCTAAGCAACACTATAAATGGTAATATGGTATATGTCAAAGTAAGTGCCGTAGTACTACCATCTGGTGTCATCTCTGCACCATGGTATTGTCATCTCTGCACCATGGTATTCACGTGACACAGATTATGACTAAATGTGACACATACATTACATTTACAGTAAATAAACTTGTTGCTTCAGGCTCTGTATTTTACTGTACATCCATGATTTTGTCATTACAAGCAAGGTGTCAAAGGTCACTGTAACCTGAAAAACAATGGGAAACGAAAGAGTGCCACAGCATCTAGTGAATTTATCACAATTAACTTGTGAACAAACCTGTAATTAGATTGTTATCTACATATAATGAAAGTCAGCGGGCTGTAAAATTTCAGGGATCGATGGTTATTGATTTCAGTCATACTGTTGACTGCAGAGTGCAGACTAATTACAGATGGAGGCATTTTATAGTACATATTTCTTCATTTATTTACTTTGCTCAGAATGAATTCGCTTTTAAAATAAAGCCACCTGAGGTAATCTTTTAATGAGTGTTTGATGTACAGTATCTGAACTCTGAGGAAATAAATAAACATGCTGTGTATGCAAGAGCTGGTCAGAACTAATTGCACCCATTATAGATCTGTGGTAGAATTTTAAATTATAAATCTGTAGCAGAATATATATATATGTGTGTGTGTGTGAGTGTACACCCAACCTACATTTATTCAATCAACAATATAGATATGACAATTTAAAATAACTGAAACAATTTAAAAAATGATTGCTGTCAAATGATTCATCCAAAAGAAATGTTTTTGTTTACATTATGTATGTACTGTTTATATTTATTATATATATTTAAATGCACACACATACAGTGTATATTTTAAAAATATTTAATTAATATAATAATATTTGTATATGCATTTATATTAGTTATTTATATATTTTATATATATATATATATATATATATATATATTTATTTATTTATTTAATATATAAACGTCAGGTTTCCAGGCCAGAGGAGAACTGGCCCTCACTAAGCCAGGTTCTTCCCAAGGTTCCTTCCAACTATCGCTCCTTCAAACCGATTTTGCCATCCTAGCTATTTAGCCATTCCACCCTCATCCCGGAGGGGGCACGCGTTGACCAGGGTGGGCTCTGAGCTCTACCCAGCCCTCGCCTCCTAAGGGCTCTCTGCCTGCTCCCTGGACAGCATGCCAAACATGCTTACTATTGGTTATTTAATGAGGAAGGGGGAACTTGTGAATTAAACTAATGCATCTTGTTGGCCTCAAACTTTTAAAGGATATCTATTTGTGTGTGTGTATATAGGCTATAAAATCATTTCGACTTAGTGGAGCAAGCAAGTCTTTTTTATTCACTGCTTGATTCCTCTGAGCATGTTTCACCTCTTCACCCATCCTCTGTATGTTCTGGGCTGGGATTTCAAGGGGATTGAGTTGAGGATTAGAGAAGCTCAGCGTTTCATATCTCAAGACACTGAGTCAAGATCTACTTCACACACACGCACACACATAACACTGCTCTTTGGCCTTTTTAGTTGATCATTAGACAAGTTGCACTTCTCTGCAGGTTTGTTAGAGGATGTCTTTATAAGTATTGAAGTGCTTACAGTGCTGTCTGTGAGAAAGTTCATGTTGCCCTCTATCAAACACCCTTTTTTGGGTCACTGTGCCTGTGCGTACTAAGGTAACTGTGTAGTGAGAGTTATTCCGGGACGTCAAAAATGATTCACAACATGAAATATTAAAATAGCAAGATTATAAGTTATTGACAGGGGTCTAACTAAGCATGTTTATAAATTCCTTATTATCTCACCACTCTATGAATACATTATGACATGAATGAATGTCTTCAGGCAAAACCGACAAGAAAGTATGGCGCGTGCAGTTATTATGGAACCTGCTTATGCCTTAGAGTAAAAGTATAAAAGGTCACTGTGAGTGTATATCTTTATTTTGCAGTGAGTTTTTGTATCTCACAATATGACTTCGCACCTGGTCTCATGGCATAAACATACACGGGGGTACTTTTTAGCGAGATGTGAAATACGTACCAATAAGTACATATCACTGCAGTTTCCAAAACAAATGAACACTAGAGGCAGAAAAATTCAGATGCCTTTTATGTACGTTTGGTACGTATTTTGCGTCTCGCTAAAAAGTGGTACGTTTATGCCATGAGACAAGGTTGCTTTATACACAAAATTACTTTGTTGCTGTTGTAACTTTAACTTAACTTTTTTATTAATTCCAACTCAGGATCTCAACTGTGATAGAGATTAAAACAAACATATTTTCTCATAACTTAATTATTTATTGTAAACTTAATCTCACAATTAACTTGCAGGCGTACTGTAAATGGTTTTCCATGCAGAGTTCTGCATGTACTTCTCTTTTCATATACGGTCTTGAGCTTTCAGTGGCCTGTTACAAGGCCTACAACTTGCGAACATGGTGTAGACCGCTCGAGGCTTGTTTCGTACTCCAGCCTTAGTGGACTTTTTCTTTTGTAACCACACTAATTGGTATATTACACCACGTTCAGCATTTATGATTCACACTTCCCTGTGGACGAACTCCCACATTCCCTTGCTCATCGCTCTGTGGCACTGAGGGGAGTCACGCCACGTTTGGGATTCGGATTCGGATGGCTGTCACACCAGTTCATCCCCAAGAACATCAAAGACTTTCGACTAGAGGCTTTGAAGTTCCTTCCAAAACAAGGAACCGTTCCTCCACTGGCATGTGGATCAAATGGAGGAGAATGGGAATTGGACTGGAGTGCTGTCATTACTGAAAGATGGCCTAATGATGTTAAACCAAAAATGACTGTTCTCACAGCGACCATGGAGGCAGCAGCCCCCGTACTTGAGGGAGCTGAGCTGGTGTGTTTTACTAATATGCTAGCCCAAGGTCTAAACCAGTCAGGTTCATGAGGCGAATTCGAAATGAAGTTTTGCCCGGAGAATACAAACAATGGATCTGTTTTCATATCCTGATGTTCATTTGATGAATGTGTATGTATACAAGGGCATAATTATGGCACGCATATGCTCAAAGGAGAAATATGAGGAGTGTGAGATCTGTCAAGGTGTGTGTGTGTGTGTGTGTGTTTAATAATACTAATATGCTTCTATAACAGAGTATTTCTTCACAGATTGAAACAGTACTTTTTTTTAAAAGAATACCCTATTATTTTTGACTTTTTGGTCAGCTGAATCGTCATTAACTTGCTTTTTAAATACAAAACACTTAAAATAAACTAGGCTGCAAAGAATAATTCTTTAAAAAATTCCCTCGTTTGATTTTTGTCCCTGCAGCTGGTCTCTAGAGTTCTTTTGTATAAAATTTAAAGTAGGATAGCTGATTTAAATTTTGCTTACATTTAGGTTACAACAAAACACTCTGAAGGATTTCAGAATATGGAACACTGCAAAGACACATACACATATTGGCCCTTTAAGAGGATCTGCTTATGTTGTTCAGGTGATTACATTTGGATTTCATCATGTCAGCATCATGTCACATATCACTCCATCGTCTCTTCCAGCAATGTCTTGGTAGAGTTTGACATGCTTGCAAAACACACACTCAATTCTTGCAAGCACAACTCATCCTTTCCCCCTGTGTTTCTGTGAGCCACTTTGTTCACACATGCACATATACTTAACCCGCATTCCAATTGGAAAAGTATTTGCATCTACAGTGAGATTCAAAATAATATTTAAATGGAGAAAAGTTTTAGGATTTTGGAAAATGTAGCTAATAAGAAGCATTTTCTTCATTGGATTTTTGGATCCCATTGCATTTATGCCCATATGTTTAGGTGGGTCATCATTTAATCTGGTGGATCTGTTGATCATTTTTATGATCATAACACGTGCCCCACTTTTCCTTTGCATCTTCTCTACTTACTGACACACTTCCATAATCTGTTTTGTTATGATAAACAAGATAAATTTGGTGAGCTTTAGGACTAAAATGTTACGATGCTTTAAAAATGAGTCTAAAATGGCTTTTTGTTTCAGAAATTCTTCATTTTATATTCAAACATAAACTTGTGAATATTCTTTTTTAAAAATACTGATTTTCTGGACAGGGAAGACATTTATGCAGTGCTTAATAGATTTGTGTGTTTGTGTGTGTGTTCTCTTTTAGTGGCCTATTCGCCAGCCATTACACTGAGAGGCATTACAGGGAAGATGGACAAACTGTTATGAGCACTCACAACTCTACGGTACGTTAAACAGTCTAACACACATTTATCTTTTGGCATACATGCATTCCAGTGAGATAATGGATATTAATTGTTGTCCCATTTCAAATACTTTTAGAGGAATTAGACAAACTTGTAGTACATCTGGGTTATTTCAACCAAAAAATAACATGAGTAAATGATCATCATTATTCACTCACTCTTCCTTTATATGATGTGCAGTCCAAAGCCCAAGCTACTCTTTTAGATACACTGAAAGTGGATGGGGACCAAACGCTCTCAAGGTTCTCAATTAATTAAAAAACATATTAGCCCGGTTTCACAAACAGGGCTTAGCTTAAGCCAGGACTAGGCATTAGTTAAATTAAGATATTTAAGCAACTTATACGAAAATGCTTTATAAGAAAATATTACAGATGTGCATCTTAACACAGAACAATGACACTGACTTGTTTTAAGATTTGTCAGAGAAAGATTTTTCCATCTGAGACAGCTCAAACATGCAATTTAGTCTGGGACTAGCTTAAGCCTTGTCTGTGAAACTGGGGGACTGAGTTCAAATTACAAAGTTGTACATAATATTTAACTTTTTTCAGTTTTTTTCAGAAAATTTTTTTCTTACAAAAATTGTAAGAGTCTTACAATGGCTTTACAGTATGTGAGGAATAGCCTGAATTTTAAGTATTTTTTACTAAATAAATCTAGACACTCTCAGCTTTCATTGAATTGAAATGAGTAGCTTGGCCATTTAGCTAAATGGCATTCTAAGGGAAGAAGAAGTTTAAGAAGGGCATGAGGTTGAAAGGAAACTGTGAATTTTCATTTTGAGTGAAATATTCCAAGATTGTTGTCAAATATGATACTCAAAAATCTTTAAAAGCTAAACTTGTCTGGCTAGTGCTTTAGCTTTCTTTGACTGGATTTTTTCCCAGAAAAGCTGATTAATCTTCGCTGTGATGTCATGTTGACATGAGGACAGCGTGTTGACATTATTGCCATGCATGATTTGAATTGTCTGCTGTGTCTTTTGTACTTTTATAATTAGACTAGTGCTAAGAACCGCAACTGACAGCTTTGACAACATGTTGCCATCCCCCCATTCCCAGTCACACATGTGTAGGCTTGACATTATTATTTCTGCTAGGCATTTTTAGCTCTTATTCATAATCGATTAAGGCTGTCCAAATAGCCATGAACATCTTTTGTCTTTAAAGCTGAGAAGGTATAAAAAAATGCAGCAGTTGTAAAAGGATTATTTCATCAAAAGTAGGTAAAACAGCTTGACAAGGCTTTAGTGTGAGTGGTAATAAAACAGATACTTGATTGGCAATCTTATTTGCAGAAAGGAAGAATACTTTAATTTATTTTAAAATGAAAAATCACGTGCAAATAAACTGAAAAAATGTAATAACAATGAGATAATACTTTAGAGTAAATTCTTTTACTGGTAGTTAGATTATAAAAATGATTTATGTTTTATTTAAGATCAGTTTTTTTAAATATTTTTAAAATATTAACAGTACTGTCTGTACTTTTTTTTCAACTAAAACTTGAAACTTGAAAACTAAAACTAATTTCTCAGTAGAAACCTGTGTGAACTGTCACCCGAGGTAGACACATAAAAAAGCAGCCTAACATTTTTTTTAGACAGTTTTAAAATCAGGACATTATAAAAGAAAAATGTCCTGCTTTTACTAATATAAGTCTCAGACTTCACTTTGCTGGCCTAGTGGATAATTTAACAGGGCCATTAGCTAGTCAGTCATCATTTTTAGCTCTAGCTGTTTAGATATCCTACATCTATGGCTGTTTCTGGTACGCTCTTTGCTATTCTTGGTCTGTTAAAGCTTAAAGATGTGGAAATGGTAGCCACAAAAATTCCCTCAGACCAGCGAGTTTTGATGTGAAGGATTTTTGCCATCAGGCGATGATTGCTTTTGACAGAGCGGTGTGTTTTTGAATGGTTTTGTCTGTCTGCGTGTGTGAGTGTGTGTGTGAACATTTGTGTGAGTGATGGCAGTTAGACCTCCAGCCTGTGGCTACCGATTGGTATTTCCACATGAAAGGTCTTTGGGGGCTTGTGCCAGCCATAACAGAAAAGAATTGTTTCCTTGTAAAATAGACCAACAAAGTGTGCTTTTCAACGACAAGCAGCTGCTTCGAGATGACTTTTGCTACGTGGCACTATGCTACATGATCCCTTTAGATCAACATTATCTGGCATTATCTTGCACCTGAACAGGATCTCAGTTAGTAAATGATCCAATTTTATGGTTAATTGATTTCGGAAATGACAACACTTTAACTTGATCGTTTGGACAAGATTTAGGTTTTCATGTTGCACATCTGGCTGTTGGGTCAGGGAAATTATGCTTTTTTTATGTCCGGATTCTTATAACGCAATTTATACATGGAAGTGAATTTTGATGCACATTATTTCTGTCCTTAAAACATTTATTTATTTAATTAATTGCAAAAATATCAGGACATCTGTCTTAATACTGTACTGATAAAAACTTGATGGTTTGGCTTGCTTATTAATTAATTCATAACTTATTTATTTATTTATTTTAGCTGCTTCACTGCTACTGTAATTAAAATTGGAAAAATGTTAGTCAAATTCATGCATCTTTCTTGGACATGCAGAAAGATTTTATTACAGCAAAGAACATAAAACAGGAAGACCACTTCACACCCTCAAGACTGTGTCAAGATCAGTAAATCTTATAAAATATCAGATAGTTGGACCTTTTTAATGACAAGACTGGATGTAGTGTAAAATTGGATGTAGTGTGTCTCTTAAAAAACGTAATGATGTTTGTTAGTTAATTATTTATAATATTTCTACATATGTTTTTAGCTGTACCACATGCACAAGATTTTTCATGCAAACATTTTTGAAAATCATAGGATCAGCATGAATAGAAGGAGTATATTTCCAAGAACCTGACATATATTTTTTCAACTTTACAAGGACTTTTCCTATTCTTCATGCAGATGAATTGCTATTACCATGGTGAAGTGCAAGGATACGCTCACTCTGATGTCAGTCTCAGCACATGCTCAGGTATCAGGTAAGCACAGTTCCACCATCGTAATGTCCATGTTTCTCATTATGTACTATAGGCGGTAATTTTAACCATATTGAGTTCCAATTTTCAAAGTCGTTAAAAGTTCTCAAACAAGTAGTTTAAAGCAGGTGTGCATTAGTGTGGAAAGCCATTACGCTAAGCCTTAAGTTGTCCAACATTTATTGCCTTGCTATTGTTTCCAGTGGACTTCACAACTCTTCCTGTGTGAAGGTTCATTTAGAGTCCATAAAACCGTGAGATTAAACATCAATAAATGCTTTAGTATCATCCCATGCTTCGTTGTACTGAAGATCAGCACATAAAGTGACTGAAAGCCTTTAATATGTCATGAAAAACTTAAGCGATGTTGTTAAATATAATTAGAAGGGGCATGTGGCTACAGTAAATTTGTCATGGAAGCACAACTTTTACAATGCAATTGGTGAAGATGAAGTCGAAACTGTGATTGAAGCAAACCCAAGGTCTCCTGCTTGTAATTCCAAAACACTTCTACCAGAAGTCTTTACGTTATCTTCATTATCACAAGCCTGGAGACGTTCAGGTAGGAAGATATTAAGGCCGTATCTGAATAGAGAAGGTTACTGTGAATCAAGGCCAAGGTAAATGTGATCGTGGCTTTTTTCCTCACTGGTGTGGGGGTGTGAGATGGAAATTGTTACGTCTGAAGATGCTGAAATATGCAATACTGTAGATAATATTGCAATCCTGCTCAGTACTTTCAGGTTTCATATTAGCAGCTTGGTTATAAATTGCATGGAGGGTATTATCAGATATAATTTAAATTATCATTCCTTCTGCAAGCATCGTTTTGAACTATCAGTATGGCTCCAGATTTTCATCTGTTTTATCTTGTTATTATATTGCAAAGTGAAAACTCACTCTTCATCTTGCAACCTAATTTTGCAGCGGTGGCTCTTATACATACACCCTTCATATTCAATTATCACTCTACAGTATCTTTCAAAATGTCTTTTTTCACTGTTATTAAGGATATTACACATTTAAATTCACACATTTGAAAATGCAGGCTTTTCGCTTCCTGGTGAGTAATGGGTTATTGGTCATAGAACTAGGTGGAGAAATTCAATTTTATACAATCCAGTGTCATTCTGCAGAAAAATCCATATCCACCTATTTCCCAAATGGGATGAAGACAAACAAATGGACTTATTAGAACTGGATTTATTGACTGTAGAGTTTATTAGATGGTGGAAGGTCATCTGGATTTAATTTTACAATGAAATTGTACTGATAAAAATATAATTACATTAGAATTAAATCTTTTGATCTCAATCTTTTGAGTTCATATCATGTCATTGCAGCATTTAGCCAAAATACAGACTTGCATGATTTCTCCCAATTCAATTTTCCCATTTACATAAAAAACAGGGCAAATTAGCATTAGAGCACAAAAAAGCAATAATAAAAGCGTCAATGGCAGAGGAAAATTCTGCAGGTGATTTACTAACAACGCACACAGAACACAGACACAGCTGAATCATCTCCATAGTGTTACATTCTTAGTCTGTTTTATGTCACATTCATTGTCTGTATTGGTTCTTTTCATGTCTTCCTATTTTGGGTTTCCCCACGTGTATGCCCATAAATGGTTTTTCCTGTGTTTGATGTGATTATGAGTTGATTCGTCTCCACCTGTGTCTCCCCAGCTGCCCTCACTTCAGTCATTAGTCTTTGTGTATAAATCCCCTGTCTTTTGAGTTCTAGTTTGTCAGTCAATGTATGTGTTGCCCTGCGTGTGTTCAAAGATTACTGTGGATATCTCCTCGTTTTTGATTTGTGCTTAAAATACATTTATGTTTATTGGATTTGGCGACTCCTGCGATCTCCTTCTCTATACACCAGCGTTACACATAGTGACCATCGCAAATAACCAAGAGCATACCATCTGCTTTAAGATGTGCTTTTTTTGGACATTAAATAATAGTGCAAATATTAATAAATTGCATTGCGTTAATTTGAATACTTTCCTAAATGGAAACTCCTTCAAATGCACATTCAGAAAAATCATGAGCAAAATGAACAGTGTCCAACGTCTTTTCAGTGTTAGATCTTCACTGCTCATCTATAAAAAATCTTTACAGTACTATTTAAATTCCAAAAAAAACCTAACTCAAGCCCTTAGAGCAAAATGCTCCCTGCACTTTAAGAAAATTAACTGCAAGTTATAACATGCAGCTTAATTTTTATTTTTTTGTAAGAAGAAATCTAAATGATGCTTGTCCATGTTTACCTAACGGCACACAATGCTGTGATATTGTGGGTGGTTGCCATAAAATTGTTTCTGTATGTTATTTATATGGTGTTCTGGGTTGTTAGTGGGGCATTGCTTGGTAGGTGCTTACTGGTACAAGTCAAATGAGCCCATCAAGTCTCTAAAGCTCTGGGGTCATGTCATAGTTTTTAATGAACCGTGTTTTATCTCAAGACGGTCCAATGCATTTTTTGTGTGTGCATGTCCTCGCTCAGTGTGTGTAGAGTAAATGTGTTTATTAATTAATTCATATTTCATACTTTATAACTTTCATACTTAAAACATCTTACATTTATATGACTTTCTTCTTTTAGAAAAATACAATCAAGAGTTATATTAAAAATGCCCTGCTCCTTGCATACTTTATAATGGCTATAATGGTTTTAAATTTGGTTACAGTTTTTCTCAGTCGCTTTGGTGCATTTCTCAGATCAGACTTAAAATTCTCATAACTATTAGTTCAACCTCCACAACATTTAGTCATTTGTGCACATCATAGTAGCAATTTCTCCTT